>VXBB01001716.1:242755-419779 GCA_013399915.1 Illadopsis cleaveri
GGTTTTTTTTGGCTTCTATATCTCTTTTTTTTCATTACAGCAAAGATCAGCTGAGCTTTCTCGTACAGCATCCACACAGATAAGTCCTCAAGCCTCTACTAGAGGCTTTTTTCTGTCAAAGTTCTGTATCTCTCTAGTCAGGAAACACCTGGAAGTATGCAGCTCCTTACATGGATTCAGGAACTTGCTAACATAGTTTGAACCACTCAGGCAGGGCTGAGCACATGACAACTCATTTCAATAACAGAGGTTCAGAGCATTCTCTTCCAAACCTTTTGAAAAGAGATGCCCACCACCACTACAGAGAGTAAGCCCTGAACACTGTTGGACTTGATGTGATTATTTATTTCAATTTTGCTGGGCTACCGTGAGCTGATCTTGAGTTGGCATTTAGTGTTGAAATGGTGAAAATAAACCCTTGTCTCATGTCCTGCTGACCTTCCTCACATGTCTTTGAACAGACCAAGCAGGTTCAGTCAGGTTTGCTTTCCTGATGTCTCCGTGCACACCTAATCCTCCCTACCTGATAAACATACATCCTGCTCAACCATGGCTGAGCACTCCTGGTGCTTTGACACCACCCCAATGGCATGAACTTATGCTGGTGGCAATAAAGAGCATTGCCTATGACCAAAGGTGCCAAAGGCAGTGGACATGGCCAGGATTTTTTTTTTTAATTTACTTACTTTATTTTTTTAATATCAGGCCTCTGATTCTCATTGTTTCCTTTAAATTCTGTGTACCTATGGGTGGGCATGGTGAACTTGAACCAAATAAGTAAATGGGTACGTATGTTTATTTGGATTTATACTTTTTTCTCTGACAATTCTTAGTTTCCCATACTGTCAAGTTCCTCAAAGTTAAAGAATTTCTTTCCCAAATAGAGTTAATTCTCATTATTGTCTTAAATGTTTATTGCATGTACTGGCAAGCAGAAGTTGTCCCCAGCTGCAGGGGTTTTTTGTAAATAAGACTCCTGCTTTGTCTTGTAATCTATGATCAAAAGGTGTATATTAGATAAAAATGCCCTAATACAGTAAAATTACACAGAGTAGCCCATTAAATATAGTACAAAAAGAGAGAAATTATTACTTTATTTTTTGCATAAGTAGTACTGCACTTTTGGAATACTTTATGAAGTATTTCACACATGCTTAATATACAGTAATCCTGTTGTAATGTGGAAAACTGGTGAAATGAGAGTTAGAAATTCTCCCCAGAAAGATAGCTACACTACTCTGAGGCAATCCCATTTACTTAAAATTTCATTTTGCCATTCCCACAGAGAGACAAAGAACAAACTCTGTAACAAATACTGTTTCTTATAAGCTGATAGCTGTGGAACCAAATCTGGCCTAAATTGCAAATTGCATTTTCTCTTTCTTGATACACCTAAAACTAAAAGGTGTGTGGCTAAACTACTGTCCCATGATTAATCCAATACTTAAACACAAAGCAAAACAGAAGAATAGCTCCAACAAACCTATTACAACAAATTAGTCATGAATTTTCTTTCAAGCAAATGAATATCTGCTGTTCCTCGCAGCAGAAAATCCTGGGCTCCAAGTTTTGACAAAGCTGATAAAAAAATTTTTTTTGAGACAATAAATCCCCCTATGGAGGACATTGCATTTCCCAACTCATCACTTTTTATCAGGAGTACACTAAAACTGCCTGGAGGCTCTTCAAACAGATGAAGTATAGTCCTAAATAGATGTGCTTAATGTTGTCTAAATCATAGCAAAATATTGAGAGAGCTGGAAATCTCACCACCTGCAGCTGCTCCCATAGATATGTAATACACAGCTATAAATTGAGTAATTTCTTCAGTCTCTTCAGGGCTGTTGTTCTATTTTGAGGTGTGTAGGTATTAAGCTTTAATCCAGCCTAGTCAACTGCAAGAAGAATGAAAGTATTTCTTAAAACATATGAAGGTGAGCAAGTATGAGGGAGAGAGGGACCTGCCTAACAATGCAGGGGCTCTGGGTTTATCCCAGCTGGCCCAGGAGATGTTCTGAGGCCATGCCTGCAGACCCACCAGGCATGGAGAGGCACCTCTTGGATTCCTGCCGAGTTGTCCCCTCACTGTGAACCTAATTCTCTTGAGCATCTTTTATCTGCCATTTAGAGACAGTAACAAGTGGCTGCATTTCACAGAGAAATAACACTAGAAATAATGAAGCCTGGCTTCCTAGGGGTTCGTGTTTCTTGGCTGATTACAGGTGCTGATTGAAACTGTTTCTAATCACAGGAGATGACTCCTATAACATTTCTTCTAGTGGATTTTAGGTATTTCAAATGTATATAGTCACATTATAGTCTTTCATTTTTCAGGACTCTTCTGTGGGGTCTTCAGCTGCCTTCTTTCATGCAACATGAAAAACAAGCACTCTGCCCTCCTGGAATATTTGTATGAAATCATCACTAAAAAAATGAATGAGGAACATAAATAAGTGTGAGACACTCGAGTACTTCTGCACAAGTGAGAAGATTTCTTACTTCCTACAGAAATCAAGCTAAAGTAATGGACACCCTAAAATTTGTGAAGTACACACACCCAAAAGAATGTCTGTACCACCAAAAGAGAAGGAAGCAAGTGAGTGAAGCAGTTTTGACCCAATATCATTGTAGTCTCTTGAAATTAATAGAGAACAAGGCAGGGGATGTTATTTGGGAGGCTTTTATTGACAGCCATCAGTGCCTTGCAGTGAGACTGGAATTAGTTGAAATTACACCAGCAACCTACCAAACCCAGACCTTCCGAACACTAAAAATGTAAGAGTTCACACTGCATATTTATTATGAGTTCTAGGAGAGCATGAAAAGCCTGACTCTCTTACCACTTACTCTAAGAAGTTCTCGATTTGCAGTTCTCTTGCTTTTGGACTGGGTTGCACAAGTGGGAAATGAAGCCCAGTTGTTTTGTTGCACCTTTCACAAAAGAAAGGGCAAGGTGGCTGCAGTAACAATGTTCTTGATTGTCTTATGCTCTTAGAAATCTCAGAAGTGAGAATATGATGAAAGATTTAAGGAAAGAGAGCATGAATATGAAGTTTTCTTGCTAAAACAAATAAATGTGGATTTGCAATATTTCTGGAATGGGGCCAAGCAGATTTTACAGAAAATTCATTAATCTATATTTAAAGACATATGATTGAACAATCCAAGACAGTGGATAGCTTCATCAGTTCCCTTACTCACTTGATGTGAAGTGTACTAACTGTATTTACTTATTCCTTTTGGTTTCCTTTCTTTTATTTTATGTGGACTTGAACATTTTCCTCTCTCACTTGACTGAATTTGAGTGGCATCTGCAGAGACATGCCTGCCTCCAGGACAAAATGCACACTGATATTTTCAGAAGAAAATATTCCTCAAAAAGAACCCCAAAAAACAAACAACACCCCCCACCGTAAAACAAAACAAAAAATGAAAAGAAAGGCAGGGATATATATTTTTATATGCTGTTGCATATTTCAATAAGGAATAATTCTTATCAGGCAATCTTTTAAATTCTTCTCAAGATGGAAGAAGTTCCCCTTCTTACTGAAGGACTGATTCCAAAACTCTTTAAGAAATAACCTTAAGCTACAGGCTTTGAAAATTAATTGCTGAGAAGCCTGAATTTAGAAACATGCTTTTAAAATAGAAGAAAAATGCGAGTGATGTAATTAGTAAAAAAACTGACAGAGCTGTTCAGGGCAGAATCCAATGCTGAGAAAAGGAAAGAGCTAGGGTTTGTGATAGACTTTTGTTTGTTTGTTTTTGTTTTTTACCAAAGCCTCTTTTGAGTTCAGCCCAGGTTTTGCAGATGCCCAGGCTGCTGCTGGTGATTCCTGCCTGGCAAGCAGGGATGGGTGTGCACAGCAGTGAGTCATTAGCTCATCTCCCAGCCCAGACATTGGAACAAATGACACCTCTCTGCCAGAGTACTGCCTTGAGGCACTGCTCTTGGGGCACAGCACTGCCACCAACTTGCTTACAGGGCAGCCAGAGTTACCCTGTGTCACTGCATGGGGGACAGGAAACCTTACAATGCCTGTGCCCTCTTTACACACGGGCTGTGGCCTTCAGAGAGAACTCACCCTAATTTCTGTCTTCTGCTTGCTCCTGGGTCTCAGTCAAGGTCACTGTTCCTACCTCTGTGAAATATGTGGGGTCAAGGCAGAAGTCACTCATGGTTCTGCATGTCAAGACCATGCAATAAGCAAAAAAGGAGTGAAGGAAAAAGTGGATATTTGGAACAGAGGCATGTTGCCCTCAGCTTTCTTGGTTTTCTTTGTTTGGAATCTTACAAGTAGATTCTCACGCAGCTCAACATAAACTATGTATATTTTTAGAGATGTTTTCATATTTCTCCTCTGGGAGGAGAATTGATTGGTGGTGGTATTCACCATCCAGGTTGAAGAGGTGGTGACCTAGATGACCAATCTCTTGCCTTTGTATAAACTGTATATAAGATTGGAGTCGGATTGTTGATGAGGAACTTAGAGAGAAGAATGTAGAAGAAGATTGTAGAATAAAGTATCATTAGCTTTCCCTTCATCTGCTGCTGCCTGCCTCGTTCCTTCTGTGGGTCCGATCCTCCTACATATGGACCCGAGTGTGGCATCATGCTACAGAGACAAATGAAAAGCTTTTTACTAAACTTAGCTGAAGAGCAAAGACGAGGTTGCCAGGAGGTACAAAACAAAGTGTCATGCTGCTTTTGTAATTGCATAATTGGACAAAATAATTCCTTCCTGCAGGGTGACCCTCTCTTGCAGCTCCAGCAAGGAAATGCATTACAAAATAAGGAACTGAGTTTTCTGAATAAACTCAGTGTCTTTATTGAATTACCATTTTATGCTATTATGATTATTGCATAATTATCCACTTCTTGTGAGTACTCATGTCTTTTTACATATTTCCTGCTCTCACAGTCATCGTAGCATGGGACCACCCCAGAGAAATCATTTGTCAAACTATCCTCTGCTTTAATGATGCCAGAAAGTGTTTTGCTCTTTGGCAATCAACTTTTCCACTTAATTTCTTAGCTCTTAAACCTTGTTTATCTAGAGGCCTCCAGAAACTTGCTAACATAGTTGGCATCACTAAAGGCGGCAGGCAGCAGTAAAACACTTTGATCCAGTCCTCAGGTGCTGTAACTTGTCTGAATTGGATGGCTAACCCTTTTCACCACTGATCAAGCAGTTTGTAGCAGATTATTATAATTAAGCACCTTTGAAATGCCACGTTATATGAAGCTCTGGAGCAGTTCAGGTTTCAGAACTCAAATCAAATTGATTAATATTCTCATTTTTTAGGAATATTGTGCTGTTTATGGAAGTGGTTTTTCTGCACATTCTTATTTGTCCTGGTGAGGCTGCTCTGCTTGGGAAAAGCACATATAGGGAAATCATCCATAGCTAAGAACCTGTCCTAACTCCTGTGTTAATCTTAACCTCATGTTTTCCAAAGACAGTCATGGGAACTGCATGTCCCAGTGGAAGGTTAGACCTAACCTTGCTGCTGAACCAGGCTGATCTGTGTTTCTCTGCCAGTGCAACAAACAAGGCAGCTCAGCCAAGCATCAGAAGAGCAGTCCCAAGCCAGGTATCCTGAGCCTGTCTCCAGCATGGTGCCACCACCAAGGTTAGGGCATTTCTCTGGTGACGTCACTGGGAGAGGCGGCACCTCCACAGTTCAGTAAAGTAACCAAATTGTCCCCTTTGCAATTGAGCATCCAGGGCTGTACTCAGTAGTCCCTGTGAAGTTGGGAGGAAGCTTTGTCAGTGCTCTCATGAATGCTTTTGCTGGCAGCCATTCCCAGTTTCCAAGGAGCACCAACACAACCAGTGCTTACCCGAGCTGCTGCCTGACACAGTCCCAGCACCCTGCCCAGACCTCCACAGCTGGGAGGAGAGAGCTGTTGGGAGCCCAGGAAGGGCTCACAAGGACATTTGGGAGTGCATCTATTTCTCACAGCCCTGCCTACAAACATCGAGTAAGTGAATTAAATGAGTATTTTATTGACAGTGCTCTCACTAAGGGGAGTACATGTTGGAGAAATTTTAAAAAAGAAGACATTATCTAGCTCTAAATGGTGATGTCGAAAGAGAAAAAAAAACAACCCAGTATTTTGTTTTAGACCATGCAGGGACAAAAAGCTCCCCACATTTGAACTGCAATAAGAATGCAAATGTTATGTTTAAATACCTGTCCCTACCTTTTCTTCCCAAAACCTGGCTTTTGAACCCAATATACATTGAAATCTGAAGTCAATATACATTGAAATCTGAATAAAATAAAAATAAAGTCAAAATGCCAATGCCTTTAAAATGTCTCACAGAAAATAAGATACTGAAAATGTTGCAGTTCCACTCTGCTAGTTCAGCAAGCAAGATGAGAAAGGAAGAAATGTTGGCTCAAATCTTGAAGTTACCAAATAAAGAGGTTTAAATAAAAATAGACTGGGGAGCAGTGAAACAGACCTTAAAATATGTAGATTTTAATTACTCTGGCTGAACATCTCAGTTGCTGTCGGTATTTTTGAGAGACTGGTTTTATAGGGAGCACCCAATGCCCACGCTGATGGGGTTTTTACTTTGGAGTAGCTCTGGTCAGGTCCTGTGAGCTTAATTGCAATTGGCTGTGAGATTGTTTTGTTTCACCCATGAGCAGCCAAGATTGCATGTCCCCAGCTGCTCTGCAACGTGAGACACGGAAAGATACCTGGTGTAGGGCAGCAGATTCATTCCCAAGTGAGCTCACTTAAACCAACTACTAGTGTAGGCTACACACTTTGTTAATAATTTCTCACAAAGTAGACCTCTCATCTGATTATCATTTCTGCTTGTAACTAGGAGAAGTAATTAAAAAAACATGCCATCTGTGTAAAAATGTACAACTATGAAAAGTGCTTAATATATTTTCATGAGAAAATTCCAATATGGAGGAAGAAAACACAGCCATGCTTGATTTCTCAATGACTGTTGCAGTGTTTTGGTATGTAGTTACAGTGCTACTTCATGCTAGTCTAAATCATTGCTATTAACAAACCTAGGAGCTTCAGAAAGGCCACATCTAAAAAAGAATTTTCATTTTCCACTAATTGTATCATTTTATGAAGTCTTAACAGACTTGAAAAAATTAGCCTACAGTCTGAGTGACAGTTTGTGTTACAGATTTAGAGGGGATATGAAATTTTCCTATATCAAAGCTCAAGAACAGTTCTGACAGCTGCAAATGTTCTCTGAATTAATAATATGGAGCTACTATAAGACAATATTTAAAAAAAATCCATTTCTTTCTGCAGCATTGAAGCCCCTTCCCTATAAAATATTAAACAGGATTAAAATTGGTATGCTGCTTGAATGGGAAGAGAAAACTTGAAATCCACATATGAATCCAGAAGAGAAAAGAATCATTAGCTCCAACTTTTTTATTAGTGATAACTTATAATTCAGGGTAAAACAACACCCTGGCCTTGCTGCTAAAATTCAAACCAATATTTTGGCTTTGGCATAGGAAAGAAAATCCACTTTCTAGCTTCATTATTTAAACCCCACTGACTAACCCTTATTTGCAGAAGCTTTCTTCACTTTAAGTAAAACAATGAACCTCTGGAAGATTAAATAAGCTTGTTACCTGCTATGTATACAATATTAATTGACAAATCTGAAGTTCTGGTTTGTCCTGACTTAATAGATAAAATTACCTTCCTATTTCTCAGTGCTCCCTTACATCAGCTCTTAGTCACAAATAGGTTGTCAATAAAATGTCAATAAAAATCCAGGAGACACGGCCTGGCTCTGTGGTTTTTGTCTAGCAGAGAGAAAGGCTGGGCTAAAATCTCATCAAGAGACTTAAAAATTTAACTTCGAGCCCGCCTAAGCTTCTCAGGTTGACAGTTTATCCATTTTGTTCCCCATTCTCACCTGCAGAAATGAGAGAAACCTGTGTCACCTGCGTAAAACTCACCTGTGCACTCAACCTGACGCAGCCCCCCTAAGCAAGTCAGTGCTTTCTCAGCTGGTGAGATGCTGTACGTGGACCAAGGGAAACCTCAGGAGCTGCAGAGAGGTCCTACTGCCTGGAGCAGACACAGAAACCCTGTCAGGCCAGCTGGTATTTATCTGGTGGAAGGCAGGGTGAGTGTACAGGGCAGGAATATGCGAGGGGATGTTGCAAGCCTTTTCTGTCTGCGCGGGATGACAGAACTTCCCGTCAGAGTCTCAGGGAAAGTCCCAGCCCTTGTATTTACAGCTGAGGTGAAGCTGTGGTTGCTTTTGTCATGCTGGCACTGACTTGCCCCTTGGCTATTGGCCAGAGCTAAGATTTGGCTGCCTTTCCCCACTCTTGGAAGACTAACCAGAGTTGCATAAGCCAGAAATGTTGTAGAAGCATAACAGCAAATATTTGCCTGGAAGGAAAGCTGCTTTTTTGTATCTTGGCTCTCCTGTGCCATTCCACCTGTAGGTAAGGACTGTAAGTACCACATTGGGATGAAAGGAATTTGGCATGGGGATGGTTGAAAGTAGGTGATCTCTGAAATTCTCTGGGTAGTCTTGGTAAGTGCAACTATCCTTGGTGGTGCCAGAGTCTGTGATGGGTAAGTGTTGAGAAATGACTCTTGAAAGGATAAGGCACTGTGCAGATGCAAATTTTGCAATGTTACGTACCTGTTTGAAATGGGGCATAATTCCAAACAGAAGACTTGAACACCATTGAACTCGATCATAATCCAGATAAGAGCAAGGGGCTCAGAGAGTCCCACTAGCACTGAAATTTTGTGGATTTGAAAAATGACTTCAAGGGGGACTTAAATAATATAGCACTCTAGACTTGCAAGCAATGTCTGACACTAAAGAGGAAGATAGTAAAAGAAAAATATTTTTACACAATCTTGACTTTGGGAGATTTACTGGAAACCAATTAGAAAAACATATTAAGAAGAAAGAGTCATAGAATATATAAAACACAGAGGTAATTTCTAAAAACAGAAAGGAAGGACTATAAGAAGTTTCTTTCAGAACAATCTATGACTGCACTAGGTCTGAAGAAAATATATCTGAGAGCTTGAGTTGTAGAGAAGAGATCAGGTCATGTTTGAGATTTAGAACAGCAATAGCCTGTGCCACTTGTACAATCTGATAAAAAGTACAATGCCTAAACCACTGGAAGACATCCAGGAACTGAAAAAGGTGATACCACTTTGAAAAAGCTTGGAAGATTCAGCAAGATGCACCTGGCATGTGCAAAGTGTATGACGTGGCTCAGAATGTCCACTGAGGCAGTGGATGTGTCTGGGGATTACCAGTGTAGTATTCATTTTCAGGTGACCCTTGTACAAAGATGCTGCCAAGAATTGTGTTTTACACTTAAATTAAAGGGAATGGAGAAGAAGATAGTTGATTTGCCGAGCTTAAAAGCACAAGGCTATGGCTACAGAAGATATATGAGAAATAAATGTACAAAATCATAATAGATGGGGAAAAGGGCAAGTGCTATGCAATTCAGTGCATCAAGTTGATCTAAGCATAGAGTTCCTGGGTAATAACATGAGCAAAAAAATCTGAAAACAATCTGAAGCTATTTTCCAGTGGATAAATACCTTGTGAATACTAAAAAAAAACCCAGGAAAACAGAGTTGTCCAACATTTTGCACACCTATGTCATCCCTTCACATTGTAAAGCAATGCTTTAGAGGAGCTGTATATACTTATTGCTCTGGAACGACTGGAAGAACAGACAAAATAGTTCTTGTAGTTATAGGAAAGATGAATTAAGCTCCTTGTTTGTCAATTGATAGGCCTGAAGAAACAAAACAGGTCTGTTACAGGGATCCTGGTGGGTGTTCATATTAGCAAAAATAAAAGAGGGGTTTTTAAAAACTTTTTGAAACATTTTTGAGCTGCACTGTTTTCTCAGATGTATATTTAGGTAGCATTTAGCACCTGAGGGAAATCAGGTAAATTTTGCAAACCTGTCAGGTTACTAAGATTTATACAGATGACATTTAGATTTGATGAAAAAATACTGTCTCGGAGCAGCCATGGAAAGAAAATGTGCTTCTGGGCTGAAGGCAGACAAACAACACTGTAAATACCATGTAAAATAAATAATAACATACTTGAAAAAAGTTGGGCAGAAGCCCAAGAAAATTACCAGAAAATATTCAGCAATTTGTGTTCACCAAAAGTATTTGGGTGCTGAATTATAAAGAGAAATATGTACTTAATGTAGCTTCTTGAGAGCACTGTCATGATCATCTCACATGTAATTATTGAAGAAAAACGAGAAACAGGAGGAGTTAATTAGACATTTCAGACCTTAAAGTAAATTATCCATGGAGGATTTCAGGGCAGATTTTGATGTGGTCATTTTAAACAGTGTGGGGAAAAAAAAAAAAAAAGAGATTGTAGTAGTTTATGAGTTAACAAAACTTATGTATATGGAAAAAAGATTTAATCTTAGTCATGGAAATAAACAAACCCATATATTTTTATTTACTGAAGGCCAATGCCATTTGAAACTGATTATAAATCATAAGGAATTACCAAACAAAGCCTGGCCAATGGATATTTTTCATTATTTTTCAGTTATGGAGTGTGACTTGCAGCTTTAATAAATCCTTGAAATTGCAAGCTGGATTTCTAGAGCTTTTGACAATGGAACCAGGTCCAGAGAGATATTTGCTCATCACTCTTATTGCAACAATAGTTACTGAGGCTAAGATGCTTCAGAAAATAGTTCATATCATTGAATGATATGAATTCAACAAGGTTGAATTTAGCCTGAAAACATGAGAGTGGTGAACTCGAAAGCACTACTGGGGAAGATCTTCCAAAGCATATGTGCCAAAAATTTCAAGATTCAAATGCATAAGGAAAAGGCCAGGGACATGGGAGGGGTGTGCTCTGCTCTGTGTCCATCTCTGGGGTCCTTATCCTTGTTTGAGCTCTCATCCCTCACACTTCACTCTTCCTTTTTAGGTCTTGGTGGTTTTTTTTGTTTGTTTGTTTGTTTTTTGTTCCCCCCCACCCCGTTTGTTGTTTCCTATCATCATTTGTCTGTGCTCCCTTTTTTAGGGAAAAGAAAAGAGCAATGGTGTTACAAAAGCTACATGTTGTTTGTAGGAGGTTGTTTCCCCAGGCTCATAGTTACTGTGGAGGAAGAGATGACAACCTTCTAAAAAAACCCAGAAGGGAAAAAGAGGCAGAAAGCCTGTCACTTTGTGCTGTGAAATCTCCATCAGACAGCAAATTCGCCCTGGGATCAGGGAGACCCAGGACACTCAGCTAGGATGGCTGCCCCTGAGAGAAGCAGTCCTAGTGCCCTAGGGGAGCCAGCATGCCCACAGGGACACCACAGGGCACCTCAAAGGCTGGTGGAAATTTACTGATGAATGCAGCCTCAAGGCTTCTGATAAACATTTGTATCCCTCTGTTATATCTCTGTTTGAAATATACTTGGTTTTATGTTTTCCTTGGCAGAGAAGGTATAGTCTTGGGAACGTACATTAAGGTTTTAGCATCTGAAAAAGAAATTCTGGCTATAGCTTTGTAAAGCCTGCCTTTGCTATGTGCAGCCTTCACAGAGAGAAGAACATCATTTTGCTGGAGTTTATTCTGAGGTCCAAGATTACACAGGTGTTTAGGATGGAGGTCTGTGAGGATTTTTGCATAAAGATGGTGAAACACCACCAAGCACACTAGTTAACCCAAATCTCACACATGCCGGAGTAAATGGATTTCTCCCTGAAAACAGTGTACACAGTAGCATGGTTTAACCATAAGCTTTGTCCTGTATTCTTTGTCCCTGTCATGGCATTTCTGCACAAATCCTAGTTTCTTGAGAGTGAAGTACTGATTCCTCAGTGTTTAGGGGTAGCTGACTTGGCATCAACTTTCCCAGAAACAGAGGAAAAGAAATCACCCTTCATAAAATCACAGATGCAGGTGTCACTTTTAAATCCATAGATTTCCCATTCAATGGCATTGTCTTTGACAGGAAAAAATCCAGAGTAATTTCAGTGAAACTTGATTTAAAAAATAGTGTTTAGCACACAAATTAGATCATATATCCCTTTCAAATAAAGTAAAAAACCTTTCTTTCTTGAACTTTGTTTGACACTGTTTCATGTGATGGTTCACTTGCTTTCTTGTGCTCAAACTGAAGCTGTTGACTGTAAGTGTTTGCTGTCAAATTCTACAGGGTGGGAATATCCAGACCATTTCTGAACATAAGCTCCAAAACTTTTGACAGCTTAAGATTTCTTTCTTGCACAGTACTTTATCCGTGAAGCCTGTGAGGGAAGCACTGGGCATGCAAGCAGGTAAGCAACACAGGTCACTTGAAGTTGCAGACCAAAATAAACAGAATTTCTTAAGGTACTCAGCGACTGGAAACATGAGCCAAAAACATACATACAGAGATGAGCTGTTTGCATGACCAGACATTCAAAGTTAGGGAACAGGCAAGCTTTTGGAGGAGACATAATTTCTAACTTCTTTCTTTCTATATGAATCACTAACCTCATCCAGCCTGTCCATGCTTTGTTTTGATCATCTTCTAAGAAAGTGTTTGAGAAGTTGAGGACATGAGAAGGGGTATAATTTTTCTTGTCAGAGGTGAGACTGACACAGAGGAGGCTGAAAATCAGTAATGGCTGAAGCATTTTTCCATTTGTTCTCATCTTGGCTGAAGCCAAATCCTAGCTTGGAATCATTCCTCTAAAGTTAATATTTTCAAAGGAAATACACTCAAATATGTGTGAGATGTCTCAGGTTTTCATTGTGTCTCATTAGTTTTCAACACACATGTGAAGATCAGTAAAGATCCTGGAGGGACTTCTTATAATACCTGTCAGTAGGAGATGGGAATATGTAACTGTATAAGCTTTTCCATTCTTACTGTTATTTTCTGTTTTTTGGCTACCTGCCATTTGATTTTACAGGGGGATTAAAGGCACTGAAGACACATGCAGCTAAAATATCACAGGTTTTTTATGCTAAATAAAGGTAATTTTGTTCAGCTGGTGTTTATCGCCTTTTCACAGAGTGACACTTCCATTTCTGAGATGATAATAACAATTCAGTATCAGCATTCCTTGCTGTTTCAGCAGATAAAGTTACACTGTGACCAGAGATAGCTGTTGTGCATGTATTTGTGAAGGCTGCTCTGAATTCGTGTTGCATTCAAGCTTGTTGCTTCATTTCTAAACAGTTCTTCCTTAAATTACAACAAAGAATGTGACACTATTGTTCACTTAGTTTCTGGGAACATACTCTGCGGATGACAGTGCCTACCAGGAGGCCAAAACATCCCCCAAGATAGTTACTGTCTGATGTAGAGAAATATGCAGGATTTTAACTTCTTAGCATATCACAGATAAACCATACTGTGATTTCATGAGAGATGGAAGGCAAAATACTTGTTATAAGTATTCTGGGAAGAGCTTTTGGGTACAGTTAAAGAAAAGCATAAAGTAAAGCACACTGAAATATTTCAGTCAATGGCCCAAAGCAAAGCCTAGATTATGATCTTCTGACTGATCCATTCTGGACTTGGAAAGGCATAATTTTCCTTAGGCTGGGAGGAACACTGCACAAAAGCAATGGTGTCATATTGGGAGTGCTTTTGTTCTGTAGAGTGTCCTCAACAACTGGAAACACCACAGTTTGAAGCTCATGGGAATGGATGCTGTGTTTTAGGCTGTGTTAATGTCCAATAGTGTTTCAAAATGAAGCTAGGAAGAAAAGGTGAATTGAAGAAATATTTATTTATAGACCATAATGCCTTTGAGCTGAAATCTGCCTAGGCTGTGTTGAATAGATCTTTCTGGTCTGCTAGCCATGTGTGTCCAATAAGTTGTCCCAGTACATCTAGTGATTTTTCTTAAAAGAATTTACAAATATCCGTAAGTCAGGGATGATTATTCTTCCTGCTTCATACTTCTAGCTGAAATTGCTTCATGAAGCTGAACTGTCATATTTAGAGGAGGTTAACAAGGGATGTTCAATGTATTCTGAAAAGATTAATATTTCTTTTGGATATTTATATACCTGAAAAATTTTCTAGATCCTCTAACTGAAACAATTTAAAAAATTTCACTCCTCCCCCTCAAAACGTATCCTTTTCCCACACTGGGGATGCAACAGTATTCTGAAATTTAGAACTGCTTGTGCGAGAGAAAACTGTCTGTAGAGCTACCGCCCATAACCATAGAAGATTATTGTATCCTATTTATGTAATGTTTTACAGCTATTCTCTAGCTAATTAAAAAATGAGCCACAAGGAGAAATATAAACCCTAATAACAGCAGCATAGAAACGTAGAAAGATCAACTGGTCAATTTTATGGACTCAGAAAGAATGCAAAAGCCCCAAATCCATTTTGAGCAGCTCATTCCAGCAGCATGATATACCACTGGCATAGCCAGACTTTTTACTGAGTTCCATAGCTGACAAAATCACCTGTACTGCCAAAATGCTCAAATATGACTGAGTCACAGGAGCTGAACAAATTACTTCATATCAGTTTAACCATACTACCTCTTCATGTCCATACTCTCGACTTGCTCCAGTAAATGCTACCATACTAGCTTAAATGTCTTCCTCTGAGTTCTGCAGGCCTAAGTCCCCCATCTGACCAAGTCTGAATGCATGCACATGGTATTTTTGGCCTGCTTTAATCTTGCTTGACACTTTGTAAAAATGAATTTTCCAGACAGACTTCTTAATATATATTCCTTTGTGCCATGCAGCACAAGGAAGAGCTTGAAAAGCATCATTTTTCTTCTAGGCTAGTTAGACATACAGAATCTATTTTTGTTTCCCTCATTTTTCTTAGGTTTCCTTTTGAAAATGGGGACTTCATTATCCTGTAAGCAATAACCAACTGACACAGACAGAAATAAAAGTTAACACTTAGTAAAGGAGAAATAATTTTGATATTTTTATATCTATGCTTCCTTTAGAAGGGTAGAACTTCTTTTCCAGTGATATATTCATGATATTATAATTAATCAGAGTAAAAGAAATCGTACTGTATTATGAAAGAAAGCAATAAGGAGGGGACATAAAGATGAATAGGCTACTTAAGTGAGTAAATGATTTCTGGTGCCAGCCTGACAATGACACAGAGGACTTGAGTGTCTGTAGTTCTATCAGGTCCCTCAGACTCCTCAGTAGTTTTATTCAGGGCTTTTGAGTGACATTACTGGTCATCATTGCTATGCTTGGCCCCCAAGCAGAAGACAGAAGAGGGAGTTATTTGAACAATGCAAGGTGCTGGTTAAGATGAGTTTCACTGGAAAGGATGAGTTTGAGTTCTTCAGAAATGATAGTGAGCTGTTATTAAATGAGATAATTCTCCCAAAAGGTCTTGCTTTTGATCATGGCAGAGCAAACATTCTATTCTCAGAGTCTCTTCCCTTCACAGTTTCCTCTCACTGACCTCACAGCACTGACCATTCCCTCTCTGCTCCTCTTCTCTTCTACATTCCCTGTCCTTTCAACTCCCTTTAAAGTATGCTTATTACTAGCAGTGATCTCCCTGGTTTCTTTGTCAGCCACATTAAGGTTACTTTTCATGAAGGTGGTGTTTACACCTAACTCAGTGAAGTGGGAATGAGAGGTCTCCCAGAACAAGTAAGGATGCAGACTTTCAGGTTTCACAAGAAGCATTTCACAGACAGCTGAATATGGACCAAAAAATATGCTGACAGCAGCCCTGTATATGAGAGACTGTACATGAACAAGAGGAAAAATTTTGTCCTCCACTCCCCCAGTCCACTTTGTTCTTTAGAAAAATCAAAACATCAACAGTCAGAAGGTTCAGGTAGACTGTATTTGATGCTAATGATGAGACTGGAAACACCAGCATGTATTGCAGTAAAGCTGTTTTCATCTTGACCATTCTCATCTACATCCCTTTATTTCTATAAGAAGTTATTTAAATGTGTGCATATACCTCAGACAAGTAGTCTGTGTTTTGCATTTTTTTTTAAGAATGTCAGGAAGTTACAATAAATATCTCCACAAAATTTGCTTAATAAGAATTTTCAGAAGCATTTGTCGTATTTCTGCTGGCAAAGTCAACTGAAAGACTAATTCTAGCAATGTGAAAAGCTGCCTCTATTGTGACAAAAATTATGGCCTAAGGGACAGAGCCACCCCCTCTAGAAATTAATACTTACAAAACCACATTTCTGTCAACAGTCTGATGGTAATGCCATGGGAAGCTACTAATGGGAAAATAGAGCTGTCAGAATAAAAATTGTTCACCTTCTCTAAACCAAGGAGGCTTTTTTTATTCTTCCAAGCAATAGGCACAATTGAACTGTCTCTCTGAAATCTCTCTGAAATCTCTGTCTCCTGTAGATAATATGCTTGGTTTAGTACTAACTCGTACTTCAACTTCTGTTTCATGTACTTGTTATTTTTGGCATCATGCAGACCTTATGCTCTAGGGAATAACAATTTTCTTAATCCATTTTTGTGTTGCATCCACAATTACAACTAAGCAGTATAGGTAGCAAATACACAGGAAAAACCCCCAGACCATGAATTTTATATTAAAAATGAAGTCTTACATATCAATACAAGTACTAAGGTGTTAGCAGTCCTATCAAAGCATTCCTGTTAGTCCCATTTTGTGAAAACCAACACTTCAAATTTTCCAATTATTTTAACTCACGCCCAGTCATGATGCAATTGATGCTAGTACCCACCAACTTCCTCATTTCCACTCTTTTCTTCAGAATGATACTCACCGTTCTGTTGGTCCTCAAGAAGCAAGGGAGAGGGTTCTGGTGAGTTGTTAGTGTCCTGGGTTCTTCACTGGGAGAATTATGGTGCTGCTGAGGATTTCCTCCATCTTACTCTAGGACCAGTTGGGGCTACTTTTATATGGTTCTTAGCACGTACTGCACGTTACTCTTTCCTCATTGGTCCGCATTTCTTCTTCATATCTAAAAATACTACATGTAGTATGTTTTAATTACCTGTGTTGAATATTTGTTCTTTGTTCCCTTTGTTATCTCTAAAGCCAGTTTTACTGGCCTCCCAAGGGCTTAATGACCAGTAATTTATCATTAGTAATTTGTTTATAGCCCAGGAGGGTCTGGTTTCATCCCATTTCCACACTTTGAGAACCCCTCCTATAATCCGTTACTTGTACAATCCTCTACACCAGTTTTATTTCAGAACATAGCTGCTTCTGAGAAAAGCAGCTACTGCTTCTCTGCTATCTATTACATACAGAAATAGCAAAAGTCTCATAAAAATAGGAATTAAAATACACAGACCTACAAAGCTAAGCTAAAACTTAAATTAGGTAATATTCACCTGGCAAGTAAATAATTTTTGATACCTAGGTAAAACGAAGGAAAAGACAATCCAGGATAATATAAAGTCATCCTGATGTGTCCTAACTCCCGGGCTTTGAAGATGTAACACAAAGTTTTTGGCTCCTACTCACAATGGCAATGCCCTGCTTTTCAGGCTGTGCTGCTCTGCCCTGTGGAAGCAGGCAAAGAAGTCCTGGCCATGGGGCTTATAACCCTTATGAGGTGAGACCCAAAGAGAAGACCCTGGAGGAGATGGGTTCCTATGTTCCTATGTTTGTGTTGTCTAAGAACTGAGAGCTGTGGCTCCTCAATCATACAGCAAACTGCAGGCAATCAAGCCCCATTCAGTGTAAAATCTGCTACGTGAAAAGAAAATAAAAAGAACTTCCAAGTAACTTCATTTTCTTGCCTAAGTCTTACTGGTATCTGCAGCTTATCTCTTCTGAGGAGCCTGGTGGTCTGATTGATGCACAACAGAAGTGAATACAGATGTCATAGAAATTAGGCCAAAAGGGAGATCTCTAACCACCTGCTTTATGGGACAGCATTCCTTCCACGCTGGAGTTTTGTGTCACAGTTTGGCCTCAGGCTGGTTCAGTGCCTGCCCTGGTAGGTAAAGGGTAAAGTTCCAAATGGAGAAGAAGGCACACATTCTGTTGGATCGCAAACAATTCTTCTCTGTCAAAACTGACTTTTCACTGGCTCCTGCCCAGCAGTGTTGCTTGAATCAAACACAAAAGAAAGCAGAGTTAAGTCTGTTGGTGGTGCTTCTTTAACTGTTTCCAAACAATCATGTTCCTTCCCAGGGTTTGTGCTCTCTTAAATGCAGCTTCCCTTTCAGAGTTTGGGTGACAGCAGGGACAGGCAAGACGATGGCAGAGGCATTATATGGATGTACATTGGTGCATCTCCTGGTTGACTGGATGTGTGTTGCATGGGGGAACAGACTTCCACACTTTCCTCACAGAAGTGAAAACCCTGCTCTTTGCTGCAGAGCTGTGAGCTAAGAGCACTGTCAGGGAATCCTTATATGGATTTCTTCTCCCCAGATACATATTGTGGTCATTTCTGCAGCATGCAATGGCATCTCACAGTAAAACTCTGGTGTAATAAATGAATTGTAAAGCACTTGCCTGTAAGGAAAGTAACTGTCCCAGCTCAATATTGCAGAGACTGCTGTTAATTTATTATAGCCAGTTTACAGGATTTATTTCTGTTTGACATTGGGGATAATTCTCAAAACCTCTCTAAGACAGAAGAAAATAATTAAATGTTCAATCGCTTCTACCTTGATGGTTAATATTCTCACATCAAGAAGAGAGGCTAAATTTAAACGGTTTCTTAAATTCCATCTTGAATTGTCAGAACTGCATATATTCAATATATTTTTTTGTTTTAAATAGAAGAATATGCAGTTCCCATGTAGATTTCTGAATTCTGTTTCTCATATAAAATAAACTTTTAAAATAAGATTCAAGGCTATAAAATGACAGAAAAAAAAGGAATTAAATGATTGTTTAAAATTAATTCCTTCTTTAAAAAAACACAAAGGGCTTGGTACTCCAATACTTTACATTTCATGTGGTCACTTAACTTGTAACATTCTAATAGCCACAAAAAAATTACTGGTTTTGTTTGGTAGAGTGTAATTTCTATGCTATACTGACAAATTTGTGATTGTTTGAAATTAAATTTATAATAGCTTTTGGAAAAATCTGATTTATTGTTACATTTTAGTCCTATGATCAGGTGTACACTCAACTGATGCCCATATCATGTGGATATAATATTGTTTTATGTAGACTTGTTTCACAAATGTTTCACAAACTAAGAAATGATGTTGAAAGATCTTTTATCCTAAAGATAAAAGACTGCCTATTTTAGCAGTACTTGGAAAAAACAAGGGTGGAAAGTTAAATAACCCATGCAGAAATTATCCAGTTACAGGAGCAAAAGTTCAGTTGGGAGGTGGTTGTAGAATGTGTGTTCATCACAGAAAGTTGTTAACATTGATCATCACAAAAAAATATTCATTTGAAGTGTGCTCAGATGTAGGATATAGAAGAGACATTCCTTTCAAGTGACAGTGATTGAACTGAAGATGAAAAACCTCATCTTGTCATGTATTATGAAATAATTAATTTTGCAGTTTTCCATTATAAACTGAGAAGTGTGTATCTGAATAACTGCAATTGGTGCACAAAAGAGCATGTTGGTAATTTTTTAATGACTATGGTGCTTGAAGCCTCTTTTATGATTTTATGATTTAGCTATATGTAGCTAGTGATCACAGATTAAAACCCTTCATAATTACCTAAAAATCTTGCACATTGGTCATAAAGACATACTGAACTGGAGTGGGACTACACATACAGATTACACTGCGAACTGGAAGAAAGCATGTCAGATTGAATGGGTCTCTCACTCTCCCCAGAAGCAATGTTCTGTTGTGAACAGGCGAAAAGCAAATATGGAAATAACGCAGTGGAACTGTAGGTGTGTGAGATAGCAGTGACACTGAAGCAACAATAGTGACTTCAAAAGAAAGCACAACATAAATGCAAGTATAAATACAAAGGAGGCCATGTAGGTGGTCCATGAAATTGGTACATGGTCCTCCAGACCCAGTAAAAAACATTTAGAACGAGTTTGCAGAGGTGTGAGTAACACTATGGTAGATTTATAGTATGAAAACCAAGCACTGGCAGAAGTGATATTTTCTGTAAAAACAGAAAAAATGCATCACACAGCAGAATTTTCTTCACTTACAGAGGTTTTGTGCTTCTAATATGTAATTTCATGTTGTAGACAACTCTGCTATCAAACACTTCCTGGAAAACTCTTTGAAAGGGAATCATCAGTGTTGGATCACTTGGCAAAATAGGTTGAAGTACTTTGAAAATCATGTGAGTAGACTCAAAAGACAGTTGAAAGAAGGCAATGTAGAAGCCTATTATGGTCTAAGCAGTGTAGCACACTGTTGTAAGAGCTTGTTCTTTTCCCAGGAACAAAAGCAGACAACCTTAGAGCAATGGAAATATCTAAACCATGAGCCACTTGTGCCAATGTTCTCCAGGTGTGACAAACACTCGACCTCAATCAAACCAACAGCTAAATATAATATATATAAGCATTTTACAGCTATTTCATAGTTGAAGAAAATTGTTCCTAATAGCCACCTTTTCTTTGCATCATTTATACAATTTATTATAGGACATGCTTAGTCACTGTTTTTAAAGTATAACTTAGCAAGATACTTTCTCTCTGGCCTTATATTGCTCTGGAAGCCTAATGGTTCCTACTGGCATGTCAGGTGGCAAGATCTAATTATCTTAGGGGCCTTGTGAGAAGTGCAATCCAACATAATGTACACTTCAGTTTCAAGAAACAGTATAAATAAAAAAATAATTGCCATTGTGAGAAGTGCAATCCAACATAATGTACACTTCAGTTTCAAGAAACAGTATAAGTGAAAAAATAATTGCCATTTTCCTTGACAAATAGAAAGTTAAACTTTTTGACTCCCAGTGTTTAAATTGTACCTGTTAGTTTGGATGACTTAGTGATAGTGTCACTAGTACTTAAAATTTTGGTATACATTGGTATTGTTAAAATTATATTACTCAGTAATCTCTCAGTCAAAATTGCTTTTCCCCCCAATCTGTGTCTTTTAATATTCTAAATACTACAGTGTAAGAATTGTCTTTAGGTTTAATTACATGGATCTGATATATTAACATTAATAATGTACTGAATGAGTACTTATCTTTTAATTTTGGCCAAGGATGCAGGTTGTCTAGAGGCTCCCATAAAAATTCCTATTGACTTCAGCTGTATAATTTGGAAACACTAATTTATGTATCCACTAATCACACTGTTGGATTTTTTTTTCCCCTGTGAGTAACTCAAAGGTTCTGGGATTTTTTTTTTCTGTTCATGGATGTAAGTAGGGCTGTAAGACCTAGCTTTAGGTAAATGTATTATCCCAGCTTTAAACTGGCAGGTTAGTATTAGTCAGGAGTCAGTTTCACACCAACAGATAAAGTCCTACCAGATTTTTCTGGGACTCTGTTAGCAATCCAAATAAGGATAAAGGATATATTCTTAAGTCATACAGCCATGTGAACAACTGAAATCAATTGGAGACATTATTGAGCTCACTTGGATCCCTAGTCTCACAGATATTTATGGAAACAATTACACAACTGAAGTAGAAAAAAAGCATTAAGAGGGATTATGCTGATATTCTAGTTTCACTGTCTAGGGGTGAAACTACATCTCTTATCTACTCATGAGCAAAAAAAACCCTGCTCTTCTAGGGAAAAAAAAAAGTGATCAATATAGAGAATATTTTATTGTATAATGGGTTTAGGTGTAACTAGAGATTTGGCATGAAAAAATGCAATAGAAAGCCTAATGACTAATTCAATTAGAAGAAAAAGTCTTGTGATTTATTTCAGGGGGTGGGCCAATTGTTCACCCATTTTTAAATTGTAGATGATTTCTTATTTGTCCTATGCTAGTCCATTATCCCTCCTGGAACTCTTTACTCAAAGGCTGGTGTTCATTCCCCTGTTTGCCTGGTCCCACAGCCTGCTCGATGCTGCTATTGAGGTTTCAACAGAAAGTTTACTTTTTTTACTACTGAGTGAGGTAGCACTGTTGATAGGAAGCAGGTTTGGCAATGCTTTTGCAAGCGGTGCAAAGATTCGAGAATATGCCATGTCAGAAGATAAAGCCCACATCAAATAAAGAATTTTTAAAGCCTTGGTAATCTATTTAAAATGCCACTCTGGTGCCTTAAGAGATTCTTATTGCCTGCAGCTTAATTGACCTAATATAAAAGATTTGATTTCTGTTTATTGCTCTGTTATAACCGGCAATAATTACTCGAGCTGTCATTATTGATTATCAGCGCTGCTGTCACTAATTAACGCTGTTTGTGGAGAGCATCCGGCGGCTCCAAAGAGCCAGGAGGCCTAGCCGGAGCGAGGGGCAGTTCCCGGGAGTGATGGGCAGCGGGGCGGGAGCGAGAGGCAGGGATGCCCGGGGAGCGAGGGGCAGGCTGGCTGGGAGCGAGGGGCAGGAGTTCCCGGGAGTGAGGGGTAAGGGGTGGCCGGGAGCGAGGGGCAGGCTGGCCGCAGCGAGGGATGCGGGTGCCCGGGAGCGAAGGGCAGGGCCTGCCGGAGCGAGGGGCAGGCTGGCCGGGAGCGAGGGGCAGGGCTGGCCCGGCCGTGCCGGGGCGCAGGGACGCGCGCCGTGGCTGGGTGGGCCCCAGGGCGCGGCGGCTGCCCTGAGCGCCGGGGCTGCCTTTGGGTGCTGCCCACGCCTGTACGCACAGACGCACGTCCACACCGGCATCCTTTCTCCACAGAGGAGCCGTGTGCAGGGGAGGCACGATCTCAAGGGTGCAGGTATCTCTAAGGAGATTGCTACAGGATATTTAACGATACAGAATGACTGTACAGTTGGAGATCGTCTTTGTGTCCCGCTGTGCGCTGTTGCATTCACCAGCACTTTGGCAAATCCCTTTGTAAACTTTTCAGTCTCCATCTCCACCTGACTTTGACTTTGTGTTTGCAATTTTCTATTTAAGGAAGATGCTACAGTACCTTATTTTCTAATGTGTGGGAAATTTGGCTCCTATTTCTAGCCTTGGCAGGCCAGAGTGGTTTCCAATACTTAAACAGTTATCAGTTGTTAAGATACAAAAGGAGCAGCTCCTGCAAGTGAGAAGAAGCATTGAAAGAGAAGAAAGTAATAAAGGATATGTGTGTACCTGTTTTGTTTTGAGAAGAAAAATGTGGATACTTCTGCTGTGATTGATATCAATGCATAATACATAAATATCTGTGGTTCTAAAAGCTGACAACCTTGCCTGGACTGATGAATGTTCAATTTCTGTAGAGATAATATAATAACATATTATAAACATCCTTTAAAATAATAATATCTGACTCAATTTGAATGATCTGAAGGCCTTAAAGAGGGAACAAATGAGTACTGAAAACCCTACAGTGCTTCTGTGTTCGACAGTTATAAATATTTTCTAAAGATCTCAACTAGTTTCTTGCCTGACAATTCAATTATTCAACCTTGTGCTGGAGAACATCATAACAAAATTTTTCTCTGTACTGACATGGTAGTAAATCTGAAATAAAAGATGTCTGGAATGAACGAAGAATCTAGTTGTTAATTTTATTTATGTGATGTCAAAGGAAAACCCAGCCAGTTCACCTACTCATGTGATATCTCTTTCAGCAGTCTAGCACACTAAAATATAGGATTTCCATCCTTCCGTGTTAAGAGGTGCCTATTTTCTGACTGTACAGCAGTTCTTTTCATGATGTTTGTACTGGATAAAAATTGGGAAAATAGCCCTTAAAAAATCAGGAACCCCAAGGAGGACCTGGATGAAGCTGCTGGAGGCAAAAAGGTTCCTGTGGTGCTGTGGGGCCTGAGCTGGGGCCTATCCAGCCCAGCCAGGACATGCAAGGCTGCAGCACTGTGGATGTGATCGGTGCAGTGTCAGTCCTGCAGGGTTTCCCCCTGCAGGCAAATGTCTCTTCTCCATTCATGGGGCAGTAAAACTCTGTGTTCCTGAAGTCCTTCACTCTCCACTAATAGCATATGAACCAGAAACAGCACTGATCATACACCTTGGAAGACCTTCACTGAGACAAATTTTCTCTCAGTATAATATGTAGCCATGACTCTGGGACCTCCATTAGTTTTCCTTGCAGGAAGCAGTGCATAGTCCTTAGTGATGGCCATCCCTTGCTCTGAGTCTTGGTAGTCCACCTCTATCCTCCAAGTTCCTGTGGAGAAAACAAATTGAGGCACTCACTTTGAAACGCTTGCACTCCTGTGCTTTTTACTGTAAGGCTGGGAGGAACATTGATACTAGGGTGCAAAATTGTAATTGAAATATGTTAAATTCCTAAAAAGATTTAAATTCTGGTCTTAAGCTCACAGATATGAATGGTTTCCTCCAATTCTTTCACTTGCATTTATGTGGGGGGAAAAAAGAGAAAAAATAAGTAAAAATTGTTCTTGAAGAGATGCAGGACTTTTAAGGGTAAAGCCATAAGCCACTGTGGAGAAAATAAAAACCTCATATGTTAATGTATGCTTGAGCAGTGCTCAGACTTATGCTCAAAGACCAAAGAGGAAGTAGTCACAATATGGATCAGTGTGAAAGGGAAATCCAGAAGAGAGCAGTTATAGAGAGGTAACTAACTGGTGACTGCAAGGAGGAGAGGACACATCTGAAGCTCAGTGCCCTTTGTGTGCTGCTTGTAGAAGAGCTTGGTTTACTAGAGGCAACCTGTGCTCTTTGCAGGGGAGCAGGTATGGACAGGTTTCAGAGGCAGAATAGACAAAATGAAAGTGTCTGGAAAAACAAAACAATTGTAGCGATAGAGTATAGTTCTGGAAACTTCTGTCTTTTGACTTTGTATGTAAATACTCAAGACCTCATACTTGACACTCATAACCCAAAGCTTCTCTCTCCTTCTGGGTCTGAGCCATGGGTCAGTGTTGCAGAGTGGTAGACCTGACACATTACAGGGGGAGTAGCTAATGAGTTTAGCTGCTCCTGGCATGAACATGGCAAAGTTTTTTGAGCACTTTTGCACTAGTTTCTGTTTCCTGGTATTACTCTTTCACTCATATCACTCTCTGCAAAGAGGTTTTATTCTTTGTATGGATACAACTCTTGTGGATAGCATTCTGCAGGCAAAGATGAAAGGATTACAGTGTAGATGAGACTGGAGAAAGGAGTAAAAGGTATGCTTTGAGAAAAATGCCATAGTTCAGTACAAGACATTTTCAGAGACTACTCTACTTGCACTGATAATTATATTTCTTGTATGTATACCAACAGACAGTACAGAGATAAGCTTAAACAGCCCTCTCCATGAATAGAAGTTGGACTTTAACATTCTACCATATCAGCAATAAATGCAGAAGCCAAAGACTGTATTTATATTGATTCCTGCTTGAGTATTGGTAGGAGAGCTGCCAGCGGTTGACTTCACACATGCTATCAGCTCTCCCTTTGCTGGAGGATGGAGCCTGTGATAAAGGCTGAGGAGTGGGTTATGCAGAAGATGAGGAATGAGTCAAAGAAAATGCTCACGTCTCCACAGATGATGTGGTGAGCATGTAGGTCTTAGTTCAGCTCTTAAGCACAGCTGAACTTTGTGAGTGGACGTGAGGCAGGGCAGGCAGGGTGGGCTGGACTGCTCTTGGTGCTGCCGCTGTCCTGCCTGCAGTGGGTGTGTGCCAGTGGCAGAGCTTCAGTGCGGTCACTTCAGCAAAATTCATAGGTGCCAATGGCCTCATTAATGACCTTCTTTTTGGCTTTGTGATTCATAGAAGAATTTGCCTGTAATCAGTGCTGTACAACAGGGCTCTCCTGTGCAAGGCAGCAGGCCAGCTCAGGTCAGGACAAGCAGCAGAGAGTGGAGGTCACAAGCCTGGAAGTCTCTGGGCTGTTTTCCCGTTGGACCTCTCTGCTTACAACTGTCTTTGGTGATGGTTAATGTGAATGACATGCACAGGAAGATGAATCACAAAGAATAAAAGACTCACACATTAGCTGGAAAGAGAGTTTGGTGGTGCATTTGGAAGCAGGCTGGGTTTCTCACTAGCCTCCTTGTTTTGTGAATGCAAATTATTCTTTATAAATCTTTTGCTGCACCACATAAGAGTGAGGGTAATTGTATTTTTTTCTTTCCCCTGATTGCTCATCATTATAGCAAAAAAGCGTGGGATTGCTTAGAAGGAAATCCAGTCCCACTAATTCTTTCCCTGATTGTGTTAGTACATTCTTTATTCAGGCTTTTGTCAGAAACACAGTTTTATTACTTCAAATATTACTACACCCTCTCACTATTAGTCTTTTATGACATTATCTTTGTTTTGATGATGGTTGTCATTATGTATCAATTTGAAGAGATCTTCAAGGAACATCATGCTCAGGTTGTTTTCTCTCATCACGGTGGGCAGCTGCTTTTCTGTTTTCTGGTAAGGTGCCATTTCTTTCAGTCACAAGGGTGTATTTTTGCTAGCGCAGATAATGAGTGCAAGATTAACTCACAAGGCAGGCACTTGCTGAGAAGCTTAGCATTAGCTCATGGAATAGGAAACCAAACACTGTAACTGCCTATCCTGTAAAAGCTGAAATTAAATGAAATTCCATTGTTATGGGAGAAAAAGGGCCATGAATTGTCTTGAATATATGCATTCACATTCTAATAAGTATATCATTTTTATAATAAATACATCATGTTTCTATGCATATGAAGAATCTCTTTCATATAAACATAAACATAAATGTAAACATAAACAGAAATAAATATATAAATATACCAAAACCACCTCAAATTTTACTGACAAGTTTGAGGCCTCAGGACATGTGGCTTCTCAGTGTTTCTTAGAAAAAGCAGCTGATTTTCAGGAAACAAGGCAAACTGAGCAGTCTTGTGCCTAGTTTTCAGAAAATTTCACCTCCACACTGGGAGCCAAGCATCTGATAATCTCTAAAAGAAGCAAATTAATTAACCTGAAAAAAAATATAGAAAGATTAAAAGCTGAACTTTTTAAAGCAGATAGCCTCAACCTACAATATTTTACAGCAGATTTGCAGAGTTTTTAGAAGTATTTATGAATAAGAATAGTATATTTGGTTATATGAGTTCAGATAAAATTATAATTGCTATTATTTCTCTATAGTGTCTGGTTCTGCAGTTATAAGAGACTGGAAGTTTTAGGGACTGGAAAAAGGAAGATTTGTTGTGTTATCAGATTTGGTGTTGTTTTTATCTTTTATCTTCTTCTTTCTCTTTAGAGAAGAAAAACAGCAAAAAGGAGATTTTAAGTTGTCCTCACTAGCCAAAGTTAAATGGGAGCTGGGTCAGTGCTCAAGTGCATATGCCCACAGAGGAAATCCAAACTGGGATATAGATGCTAAGGCAAAGTCTACCCCAGCTTCTGAGACTGTGGGAATCACAGGCTGAGGAAGGGCAGCTTCAGGTAATCCCAAATCAGAGTCCACTCCCCCCTACTCCTCTGGGCTGCAAGTTATGATTCCACTGTCATTTATTTCCACTAACACAATTCTTTGCTGGGAGAGACGAACATGTCTCAAAGAGGTTGAGCCAGACCTGCAGATGGTAGTTCAGTTTCTAGCTGCCACAGCATATTGGTCCGGATGTCCTCCATGGCATGGGCGGAGAGCCTCTCTGGTGCAGCCTGTGCAACCACTCTAGCTCCCAGGGTAGGGGACATGAGTGCTTAGTGGTCCAGAACTCTGAATGCAGCACAAAGTGCAGGAAATGACTGGTTTTTGTTTAGACACATGACTGGCAATGGACTAACTCCTGCTTCCAAAAGATCTTATGAATTTTACATTGGAGGAATTGTTGGATAATGCACACAGATGCTGTTGGGACCTTGGTGAAAACATCAGTGTCCCATATAGCACTGTCCAAGTGAAAACAGATGTGGTTAGCTTGATATTTTTCTGAGGTTTTGTTGGTTCTTCCCATCTCATGTATTTGTGTTAACTGAAGTCAAGCTGACCTACTTTCTTGGGGCTTAAATGCTTATATAAAACACATGCCAAGGCTGTAGGATAATTACAATACTAATTACTACTTTTGACATATATTTCTAGTGATTAGGACTGTTTCCAGAATGCCTTTGATGCTGTTTTGCCAGGGCACTGAGCTGAGATTTTATTTTTCATATTATTTTTCAGTGCTGATGTTTGCTTGTTCTTTTCTTTTAGATGTAGGAATATGACAGCAGACAGTAAAGCAAATTCAGCCATAGATTTTCTATGTAGTAAGAGGCACAAAGTAAACCAAGCAATAGATTTTTTGCTACAGGGAAAAGATATTTCTGTTTTCCTCAGTAGTTTTTGCTATGCAATACTCTTATTTAATTTACTCTTCTTGTATCCTTAAAAACAGGACAAGAATCACCTAAAGGTAAAAGTTGAGAATCATTACTAAACATAACCTTGTATTTCTTGCCAGTTTCCAGCTGCAACCTCCTAATCAGTAGTTCTTTCATGTCTTCATTACTTTTGCTCTCTTTATTAAGGAGAGACTTTGCCCACATGAACTGTACTTGTCCTGTGGGGAGAGGCTGAAGGACTGGCACTGGTTCAGCTGGGAGACAAGACGACTTCAGGAGGGACCAAACTCCCCCAGACCAGACAGAGAGGTTATGGAAACACATCATGGGGATGTGTGGTGGGAGGGAATGGGACAGTGTAAACTGAACAGCTGTGATCCAGCCTGGACGCAGTGAGAAGCTTGCTCTCCACGGGGACAGTGGAGCAGTGGAATAGTTTGGCAATATAAGTCCTGTCTCTATCCTTGCAGGTTTTCAAGACCTCACTAGACAATATTCTAAGAAAGTTCTTCTGATCTCATCTTTATCCTTCCTTGAGCAGGAAGGCAGACCAGAGATTTTCTGGGGCTGGTTCCACCCTGAATTATCTGTGAGAAGTTCTTGGTTCCTGTTCAGAGCTCTGTTACTTCAAGGAAGTCGGAGAAATGTTGGGAAATCAAGGGGTCAAGACAGATGGGGAGCATGTGGTGAATGCAAGGCTGGCTGTCTGTTTTAAAATTTCCTTTTTGAAATGGACTTGACGCATCTTACTGCTTTGAACAGCATTGATCCTTATGGTGTTTATTCCTGTGTAGGACTTCATAGGCAGGTGAATATGGAGTGCCAGATGCAGCACAATTTCTAGTGGAGCTGGGTAAAAAAGCAACAGATTGTTCATTGCTTACTTTTCTTTTGTGAATAAGTAATGGATTTTTTAATGCTTAACTTTTTTCCTAATCAGTCTCATGCAACAGAATTTCCTGTCCTTTACTAATAGTGCTGAAACACATGGCCTAATTGCAACCAAATCTGTTGGAGCACCCTAGTGAATGGCTATCTTTAAAAACCTCCATCCCACTATTCCTCTCACTATTTTGCTTTGTTCTGGGGATAAGGGTGAGTGGGAGCCTCAGTGATATGCCACCTCTAGATGGCATGATGATACTACAAAATGTTCAAGATTTTTTTAATATATTAAGCAATCATTAAACTATTGCCATGGTAAGGACATATTCCAAAGGCCAACTGTCAGGACCCCTGTTGGATGGTACTGATTCCTGGCATGCCTGGAGTGGTCATGATGCTAATACTCAATATGGATTTAAAGAGCCAAAAGAAAATAACTGGAAATATAGCATAGACACATTTTCAAATTCATTTTTCAAGTGCTAAGAGAGAATAATCTCATGATTTATGAAAGCATCAGTTCGTGATTCAGTTTTTGTAGCAGTGATGTTTGTGTTGCGAGAATGCAAAATAGGCTGTTTTTGCTAACTTCTGACACCATTTCATTCAAATCACGTTTGAAAAATAAGATGTAATAATATCTGTGCATACTGGTCATGTAGGTTCTAGCATGTCTGCGAATAAACATTAAGAGGCTCACAGAAAATTATTTACCCTTTACTGAGTGTATGAAACTCCTTACAAACTTCAGTGGGAGATGTGCACAGGTATTTGATGGCCTTCCTAAATTTTGCTTGTGGGCATGAAAGAAGTCCAAAAGATAATTTTGAAGATAAAAAAAAGAAACACAAAAGTGGTTTTAAGTTCTGTAGTTTTGTAGTTCTGTTTTTGTTTTTGGGTTGGTTTGGTTTGTTGTTTTTTTTTCTAATATTGAGTTATTTTTCTGGTTGGTGCTTTCTCTGAGCTCATCAGTTTATAGCTGTCAAAGAATGCCCCAAATGCCAAATCTTGAGTAGTCTTCACTTTTGAACCATCACTGAAATGAGTTCCATAATAAGAAGAATTTGCACTAGCTCAGGAGATCCCCTGCGGTTCTCTGCTCTGAAAACCAACAAAACCAGGACTGAGATAGGTAGATAAAGTATATTATTTGACAGAGCAAACCCAGTGCTAGTGAGAAATTGCTTATGGAAGCAGCTGAAGAAATGAAAAGTAATTATATACTGCAGAAGAAGGAAGTGTTCCAAAAATAACTTTCTGCTCTGCAGTCCCCCGTGACACTAGACAGCCTCTTTGGGCCCTGTCATGTTTTGCAGAAGCCACTCTACATCTGCTCCAGCATTTAGATTGGCACTTTTAAAACCAGATCTGCCAGGGTGGAGATGAGATGCCTGGTTTTGCAGACCACTCAGTTCCTGTATTCCAGGAGCCACTGCTCTTTACACCATAACATGACAAAAAAATAAATTCCCAGAAATGCTTAAAACTGTGGTGCACTGACTCTGAAAATGAGCTCATCACTTCCTTCTTCTGCAGTAGTTAAAAATCTTGATCTACTTTGTAAGAAAGGTGATGAGATGATCCCTGTAGCTTGTGCACCACATAATTCCCTTACATTACCCAGTAAGCAAATACTCAAGTGCAAGTCAAATTTGGGAAAGCTGTGAAATTCTAGATTGAAGGTTTTCTTTGCAAAATAAATTCAGCCACCTTGGATTTATGCAGCATGTTACTGCCTTGAACCACGTGCTCCTTTCTCCAACAGGACCTTTGTTCATTTCGTGTAGATAACTATGGAATATGTCTTTTAGCTCTCTAGAATTGGGTTTTTAATGCCCATTCAAATAACTAACAAAAACAAAAACCAAAAACCAAAATCCAAACTGAATACACAGAAATTCAGTCATACAATACGTGTGGACTTATTTGTATGGTCTGCCAACATGAATGCATCCGCATTTGTCTTCTAGCCATTGTAAAACCCATTAATATTCTGAGTGCCTCGGTGATGGCAGACCCTCGCAAGGCATAATCATGCGATGCAGCTCCCAGTCGCCCGCTCAGCTCACACTTATGTGATGGATTTCAGATGACTGGCCCTCAGGATAGGCCCATATGGTGTGGTATGACACGCTTTCTGTTCTTTCCAGCCTGGCTGAGAAAAACAGTACAGAAGAGGAATTGTAAGGGAGAAATTCAGAACAAGTGTCTCTGGCTTGGGATTTCAGAGGAGCATTCTGTGCTCTGCCCCCTCCTCCCATCACTGCAGGATCCTGCCCTGGTCCCCATCACCACTCTGCCTCCAACCCATTTGCTCCCTTCCTGCCTGGTCTCCTGTCCCCTGCTTCCAGACCTCTGTTTTACCTGCTGTCTCGCAAAGCCCAGCTACTTCTTCCACTCTGCTAATAGATTGCCTTTTATTTTCTTTCCCCAGATGCTTTCCCTGCTCTTCCCTATTCCCAAATAGATTTCTCTGTGCTGTGGGGTCTTGGTTATCTTGTCTCTGAAGTGCATGGAAGGTGTCTCAGGGACCACAGAGAACAGCCCTTAACTCCCTGAGTCCTTGGTGCCTCCTGAGACTGACTCCACTCTTTACCCAGGTCATTCATAGTTTTATGTCAAATAAAATGCTTTGAAGCCTTGTAGCTTTGGTTGACCTTTGAGTTCTCACAGGAACTATGGCATTTCCAACACCTCAGTAGCCCCTGTCATGCTAATTTTCAAAATCTTCAATCAATTCTGATCAATTCAGATCTTAACAACAAAACAGATGAGAATAATGTATGGCCCAAGTGTTATGCACATGGGATTGGTAGGAATGCTCTTGTGGTCACATCTGTGAACCTGAAGGTTTAATGGACTTATCATGCCTAATCATGCCCGTTACTCAGTAGTAGTTGATGGTGCAAGCTTTGGTTGCTGTAGTGGTAATGGAAACTTGTTGAGGAGGTGATTTCTCAGACCACTTGAAGCCAATTGCACTCATGTCACTGGTAATACCCTTGTTCTGGGAACAGAGAAAAACATTTGATCTGAAATTTTAACATAAAACAGATGTCTAGATCAGAAAACCTTTGACTCAATAGCAAAATTATAAGCAACTGAATCTGGAGCCTGATAAAAGACCTTAACTGCAGGCATTGGTCACACTTCAGCTTATATTTTGCATCCCTAACCTCCCTGTGCAGCTTCTCTGGATATATTGTTCAGTGTTTGGTGCTTACAACTACCATGTAGTGCTGGTGTGAGCTATGAAAAGCTTCTTGGCTCAGCTGCAATCGTGGTAGAGATTTCTATAATGCTCCCTATGGAGGTTTGTGTATGTATAGAGATTGTTGCACTTTGACAGTGTTTTAGGTCCCTGAGCCTGGGCAAAGCTCAGTTAAGGATGTCAAAATTCAGGTTTTGTAATAGCATCTAAGAAATGGCAAATCATTCATACTGTTTAGCTAATGCATCCCATTCTGCTGCTGCTGGGAATGTAAAAAAGTTACAAAAGCAGCCAGAACAATAACAACACAGTGTTTCCTACTAAGAATAACATAGATTGAAGTAGTGATTTTCTTGTTCAGGGAGTCAAACTATAGCATATTGTCAATAGTAATATATTGGCCTGTGTGGTACTCTAAACGGATTCAGCACTAATATTAGGAAGGGAAGAAAAGTGTGTGGAAGAGGAATGTGACTGTTGTTTCCTTCTCCCTTATTTATAAGGGAATATTATGGGATTTCCTTTATATTTCTGGGAAAATGCATGTTGGTTTAGCCTTCTAAAATAGCTGGAAACTGATGCCTCAAAAATACTGCTGTATGTATTTTCCATGATTTATATTTTAAAAATCTTGGTTTCTCTTAAAGTCTCACATGACTTGAAAACTTTCATATTTAATAAGATGGGTTTGCAACTACTGCTGGCTTATGAATGCATGGATTTGTACAACTTCCAGAGGAGAAGCTTAGTGCACCAGAGACAGTGTGGAACTGGGGATGGCTGTCCATCTGCCAATCACACTCCAGGCTTGAAGTAGGGAATTCCTTTTTGTAGAAAAATTTCTTCATTATCCAGTCTCTTAGAGAATTATAAGGTCCTAGTCTTGTGATATCTAATACCACTAGACTACATTTTTTCAGGCATGAGGAAAAATTATAGGCCCTGGAATTGATTCCAACCTCTGTTCACAATAATTAGTTAAAATAAATTATTTGCTTCAACATGGATTTCCACGAGTGTAAATTAGGCCTGACTCCAGCTATATTTCTTTTGAGCAGAGTCTGCAGATTGCTAGAGTATGAAAATTATGATATCTCTCTGTGCTGAGGCTGTTTTTTTGTGATGATCTCCCAGTAATTTTCTTTAGTTGAGGGACATCTGATATCTCCTCAGTGTATTAGTGATTCTTGTAGCAATGTTTAAATCAAGGGGAATTTGAGTGGAGAATGTGCTTTGACTGCATCCACCACCTCAATTCCTTAAAAAAATCCTATATCATTGTGCATATTTATTACGAAGGTCTTTATTATGGCAAAGTTAAACCTCTTTTAAGATTTTCATCTCACATTACTTATTTTCATTTAAAAAAGAGAAACAAAAGGGGCACATGAAATTTTTCTTCACTAATTTACTCCCTAAATCCCAAAGGCAGCTATTTCACTCCCTTTGGACAGCACCCCCTGTACTGATCTTTCAAACAAGCCTGCGCCAAAATCATAATCTTAGTGCTCTCTCTTCCTCCCCTTCAGCTAGAAATGCCTGAACAGACTAGAGGCTTGTTACTCTGGATATGGATTTTATGCCTTATTTTAATTTTGCCCTGGAGGTCAAGGCATTAACTGGACTCTCCACAACATCAGCTCCATGAAATGTCAGAAATTTTAGTGCAGCTGATTGGAGTTGTGAAGTCTGTTTGCATTCTGTCTCTGCAGAATTCTCTAGTCCTCACAGTCTTCCTCCAAACTGACTGGCTGCTGCAGAACAGCCTGGTAATGTCACCTGCACCCCTTTTTTGCCACTTTTTCCATATGGGCAGTTGTGTAAATTATTTAACCTGCCTGGAGTTCAGCGTCCTCTGCCAACATGCTGCTCATATCAATACCATGTTCACAAAGAAAATCACCACTCACATTATTTATTATTCATACTTAATTTTAAAAAATGATCTGATATACTCAGTAATAACTTGAGAACTCTGAGGGGTTTTTTGATGAATGATAAGCAAAATGGTAAAAACTAAAACTAAGAAAAGTTGAAAAATGAACAGCTTTAAAACCAGCTTTTGATTTTTTTTTTTTCCTGTGGTAATAGAATTGCACTACTCTTGCCCCTGTAGTGTTAATTGTTGTCTAGGACTTTAAATTTCTGTCATTAGGAAAATTCAGGAGGCAACATACTTGTGCGTTTATGAGAAATACAAAAAGAAGGGATCCAACTGTGAGTGCATCACCCACTGAGCCAAAATTTACTGTGTTCTTCCCTATTTTCAAATTGGTCTTTTTGCAACATCAAGGAAAAGTGGCATAGGAAATTAAAGTAGCTATATTTAATACAGTCTTCATTGAAATCCAAAGAACAAAACCTCTTCTTGCTTAAATTAATTCAGGACAGATAAATAATGCTAACAGAGCAATTAACACAAGCAAACCAACTTGCAATTTAGCTACTGTGTAGCACACTCAGTGTCAGTTAATTAGTTGGGACAAAACTGCATCTTTGTCACAGGATAGTAGATCTTAGAGTTTTTAAAATATTTTTAAAATTCTGTCCTTGCCTATTAATTACAGGATTCTCTATGTCAGCAAGCCAATCAATGGCAGGATAGTAAAAGACTTCAAATAATGTGCTGAAGATTGGATAGCTTCAAAATATAAAACATTTGGATGGAAAACTAATAAATGCTGGTGAGGAGAAATCTGAGGCTCTCATGAATTTTGTATTGGAGTAAAAGTTTCACGTTAGAGCATGTTATTGATGGATCAAGCTGGACCTTTGGTTCCCAGAGAGAGTGGAGTTTCCTGCAATGAGTACACACACACAGTGACATCACTGGTTTTACATTTATTGGAAAAATTAATCTACAGAAATTAACATATTTCACACTGTTTGACAAGGAGAAATAAGAGGTTAAAAAGTTCTTTCCTAAAAAAGAACTGATCTGGAGACTAACATCAGTTCCGGATGGATGGGTATTAAAAATGCAGAGAATTATCACAATGTGAGTTCATTTTGCTTGATTAAAAATGATTGAAGAAATTATTTGTGATTGAAGTAATCTCTTGGAACTTTCCACAATATATTTCTGCAATTCTTCTTGTAGTACTTCCCTTCCCTTCCCTTCCCTTCCCTTCCCTTCCCTTCCCTTCCCCTCTTCTTAGGAAGGAAAGTAAAACAGAAGCTATGTAGGGAAAGTAGGATGCAAAGGAACCTGAAACAGAGAGAAAAAGTAGAGTTAGCAATAGCTTACTTACATTTTCAGTAGGTGGATTGAGTAACTTTACGGTTTAACTGAACTATCATGTACTCTGAAGTGCTGCTTATTCCTAATTGGCCACAAAAAAGTAGCCACACATTTAAACAATTTGACAACTGTACACAATTGCAAGAACCAAAGATCTTAGAAAAAAGAACCCAAACCAATCAGAGGTTAATGCAGCATAAAAGGGCTTTTTCAGCTGGCATATGCCATGCAAGCAATGAACTCATCCACTCAACATATAGATTGACTTGCCCAGTCCTTTCTAAAATATATCAGTTAAAATTTGGCTGTGTGTGCAGCACTGGGAATAGCAAAGGGAGAAGCTGATGTGCCATTAAAAAAGTTTCATATGTAACTGCAGATCTTGCAGAGCATACTGAGCATATGCTCCAGCTCTGCAGAAGGTTTACAGCATCATTGTCCTGTGATATCTGATGCAACATTTGATTCCTTGTAAAGCTGAAATCATGAGCTTGTGATAAGTCCTTCAGTAACCAATTCTTGTGCATCACTTCACCACTGTAGATCACATGAAATAAAATGGTTTGGTTGTATTTCTAGGTTGCCAACCAGAAATATTGTACAGCTGTCTTTCTAGAACTGTGGGATGTACCAAGGTTGGTGGAGTTGATTGGGTCACTGCAGATTTAGCCCTGTATTTGTTTGCAGGTTCTTCCCTAACAAATCTTGATTTTTCCATCTATAGCTGTTATTTATGACCATCTATTTACCACATAGTCTGAACAGAATATTTCAGTTCATAAGCTTTACATGACTACTTATTTCAGCTATTTTCTTTTTGCTAATCATAGCATCTATATGCTCACCTAAGTAACCTACAAAATAGATCAATTTTGTTTCTTCAATTAGAAAGTTTATTTACTGTACAGTGAGCTCCAGTAGATGATAAGGATTGAATAAAGGTCTTCAAATACAATGTAATTTATGAATGCTGTGATTTAAAACTGTAAAGATACAGAATGGTGAGCCTAGTGGATTAAATTTTGATCCTCATTTAAATAATTCTATATCCCTTTATGCCAGCTGGCTGTAGGAAATTGTCCATCCAGAGCAGTTTTAGCACTTTGTGTTCTACCTTTCTGACTTCATCCACAGTTCAAAGTAAGGTCTTTATTTTAAATCAGTTTTAGTAGATTTCCACCTACCAAGCCTTAGGACTGACATATTATGCAAAATTTACTCTACTTTGATGTCTTTGCTTTTTCAGGCTTTGTTTTATATTTCACATAGGTGATTTCCTGGTTGCACAAAGAATCTCCTCAAATATACTGGTCACACTTGCATTGTCTTCCCTGGAAGCAGTGTTGCTTTTTCTGCAGCCATGTGGCTTCCCTTCCTGTGCTTCCTTCTGCTTTTTTCCTGCTGCATTCATTCTTCCTTGCCTAATATCACCCTTTTCAAAGCTGGACAGTTAAAGGAATAGTATTTCCAATATCTGAAATCTATCTATAAGATCAAAGTCACCACCCCAGAAAATCATATTGACTAACCTTATTTTTTTAGGTGATAGGGGAGAGGAGGAACAATGGCTGCAGCCTGTCTCTCTCTTGTACTGCTCAGTCAGCTCAGACTCTGTGCCTGCTCTGTGCCCTAAGCAGCAGCAAGCTCATCTGTCTGTCTACAGCAGAAACACTCAGAACCCTGGATTCCTCTGTGTGGAGGAGCATTAAATCTTGCTGCAGAAGGACTAGAACAACTGTGGTGAATTGTGTGTGCTGTACTGGTGTCTGACAGAAGCTGCTGTGGCTGCCAAAAAAAAAAAGGCAATTGTTTTCTAATTAGACTTTGCTGCAGCCGTTTCCATCCATGAGCAAGCAATGTGTGGGTCTATTGTCACCAGCTGATTCTTGGTCTGTGTGACTCAGAAAAGTCCTCATACTTCCTTCCCTTTTGAGAAAGCCTTCTGCTAGGAGAGTCATGAGCATCCCAAAACACTGACAAGCAGGGTCAGAAAGCTTCAGTGAGAAGGGGATGGGAGAAGACCACTGCTGAAGGAAAGGTGATGGTTGGTTTGGCTCAGCAGGACTCTGTGGACACAGGAGTGTGTGGATTTGGAGCTGCTGCACCGGGGTGGCTAGAGAAACACACAGGCCTAGAGAGAAAAATATTCCTTGGTGGCACATGTACTTTTCTTTATGCACTTGGATTTTATTAAGTGACTTGCCACCTAAAGAGCAATGATTGCAAACAACATGTAGGGATTAGGGACCATATGTTCAGTGCACTGATCCACCACACAGTACAGCAGCCCTTCCTGAGGCAGGGAAAAAGAAGAATAAGGTATTTACAAACTGCTGTTGTAAAAATTGCTGAGAACCTTACAGAATCTATGCTTTTGCTATGAAGGTGAAGCAATCCCTGTTGTCTGGTGATTTCATAAGCACCAGATTAACAGTTCATTCTGCAGCCAAACTTCCCAAGAGCAAATTACCATAATTAAATCAGTATTATAAGGATAAGATGCTAATGCTATGTATTCATAGAATAATTAAGTTGTAAGGGATCTCTGGAGGCTATCTAGTCCAAGTTCTCGCTTAAAGTTAGATCAGGCCGCTGGTGGATCTGTAGAACTGACTTTCAAATAGCTTCAAAGATGGAGATCTACTATGCTTTCATTAATAACTGCAAGAGTATGTCTTTGTGTGGATCATGAGAAAAAACAATTTTCTGCAAACATCTGCCTATAAATCAACTAATAAATGTTAAGATTAGTATATTTTCACCCAAACTTCATGTCTGAATAAATATAATTGTGAAACAAATGAGAGAAAGTTGCTCAAAAAAGTGAATAACATACCACAGTTTGAACCTTTTGAAGGCTGAAGACTCTTTTGGTGCTACAGGTGTAACAGAGAATCAAAATCATAAAGCAGACCCAGAACAGGAAGGCAGACTCAGTTCTGAGGTTGAGACCACAAATATTCAGCACATCTATCAAACCACTCAACCCCAGGCAGCGACATGTAAGAACTAAATCACGTTGATTTGCTTTGGTAGGGTTTTCATGCACTCTCTGCTCAGAGGATAGTAGCAACAATATTGCCTCATAAAATGTATCATAAGGACTATTGTCAATATTGCAGCAAAAGTTTAGAGACCTGCCAGCATGAAAGGAAATGTGTCATTTATTAATTTCAAGCTGGATAAGGATATGGAGCCTGCAGCTGAGATATTACTTTTGAAAGAAAATCCACAAACAGTAGAGGGTGAAGAGGTAAAATTCGTGTTTGCTGAGGTGACCTAACTTCCATAAAGAAATATATGAACTAAATTTACCATTAAATAAACTCAAGTAGATGCAATTTTTAATACTATCAGGAAATAAAAGGCCCATTATTAGTTTAAGAGTATATAAAATCCTTCCTTTCATTTGAGGCTGTGTTCACTGAAAAGGGATCTAAATAGGAGATGAGAAAAATTTAAAAATATCTTTCTTGAATACAAAAACTCTCAATAGAATATGGAAGAATACACATGAAATGTTATACATTTCTGATGTTTTTAGAGAGTTCACTTTAAGGTAAAGACAGGAAAAGCTTAGTAAGTTGCTTTTTCAGGAAATCATAGAGCCAGAGGGAGGAAAAAAAGATGTGGTGATGTTTTCATTGATCGCTGTATTAGCAATAGCTGAGCCCTCCACTTGAGAGTAAACCTCAATCTAAAAAAGGGAAAATAAAAAAACTTAGGCTGCATATGCTCAGAGACTTATCAATAGAAGAAAAACTCTCTTTTTTTTTTATTTTTCTCTATTGAAGAACCAGGTGGCCTCTGACAGTTTCCATTAGAACAATCAAATATATTTTAATGTACTGTCAATATTTGTTTATGGGGGCACATCTTCTGCAGACAGTGCTTTTTAGGTATATGTTACCCAGGATGTACCACAAGGCGATGTCAGAAGTGCATACAGCAGACATTAAAATTCTGCTCCAAAATATATTGGAAAATTGTATGAAAACAAAAAAGTGGAGAAATTCTAACATGAGAAATGAAAATGTAATTTAACAATCGGGATATTCTTGCTGGAAATCTGTGTTTATAGTGAGATTTCTTGCAAGGTGGAGGAAGAGGAGGAGGGATTTGGATCTGGCACTTTTACATCAACAGTGAACAAGACAGCACCAACCTGCCTGGCATGGGGGAAAATGCTATTATTATTGTTGTTGTTGTTGTTGTTATTATTATTATTATTTTATGCAACCCAAGGTGGTTGTTGCTTTCTGAGAGTCTGATGGTTCATTTCCATTGGACCAGTGGGTGGAAGGGGTGGAAAAGGAAGCTGTATGAGGATAGTGTGGGGCACATCCTGTCAGCATGCACATCAGCAAGGGGGCATGGATGCCTCCACAATTAGCTAAACATTCAAGCCAAAGACAAAATTTTGGATGAAGTATCACAGCCTTATTTCTGGATCTGAATCAAAATGTGCCAAAATTTCCTCCAGATGGAAAATTAGATGGGCAGGAGGAGGTTAATTTGGGATAGGTTAGACAAGGAGTGAATGTATGCACTTCCTATCATTATTGCAGGTTCACAGGAGGCTTTTCAGAGTGCTTAAACCTAATTTAAGCTCATGATGAAAAGCTGCCACTTCTCTTATTTATAGAGCAGGTTTGTCAGCTCCAGGATTTGAGCTATTGGGAAATTCCTCTCTCAGCCTACAAATTGTAACCATGAGCTGTGCCCACACTTGCTCACAAGCTTGAGGAAATAAGAGGAACAGAGGTTGAGAAGAACAAAGCTGGCAAAGCCATGGAAAGTACTTTTGTCTTAGTACAGACTGCAGCTTTTTCCAGGCTGCTTGTTAATGAGGCTGCCTCATGTATAGCAGTTTAAAATAACAAGCCTCAGTGCAGCTCAGCTGCATGATGAGCTGGATGTGTCTGGAACTACATGCTCACATTGTGGGAGGTCAGCCTGTAGCTGGACAGTAAGTCTGCTGGGCTCTGGGGTGTCAGATGTTTCCTGTGTATCCTGCTCTGGGCAGCTGTGCAGCCTCTGCAGAAGTAAGAGAGATTCCATTTTGGTCAGACTCTTCTAGTGATGGCAAGTATCTTGTAGAGCAAGACATGAAAAGAAACATATGCAATTTTTATTAATCCTGCTGTTAACTTTATTGGAATTAGTCTTTTGGGGAGGGCACAACATGAGATAGGACTCATTTACTGGGTATCCTTGAACTTCACAGTGCAAGATGAGAAAGGTGGGATTTAGACATGAAACACTCTTACAGTGTCTGAAATGCCCCTATATTCTCTGACAGTGTCAGTGCCTGCCTGCCACAGTGATGTCTACTTCAGTTGCCAAGCCTGTCTTAAGTTACTGTCTGAGTAACAATTTTAGAGGATATGAATGTCAAAGTGCTTTGGGGACACCAGACTGTGCAATCCTTTTGCAGAAGGCTTGGAAAGCTGGTGCCTCCAGATGGAGAGGCTGTTTTCCTTGTTGTGCCGGTGATTTATCACCCTCCTTTGCTTCTTCAACACCATTTAATAATGAACATTTAGTATGGCCACTGTGCTGAGTAGATTACAATTTCTATGGATCCAAACATCAAACTTACATGACAGTTTGCTTAAATACTTAAATTGTTCAAATACATGGTGTAAGGGTTGTTGCTGTCCAGTTCAGTGAACTTCACTTTCATCAGGAAAGAAACCTGCAGATTTGGAGCTCCCAGTCAGATGTTAAAAACAGGATAAACATTTATTTTTCCTTTTTTTTTCACAAAGTCTTAAAGAGAAAAAGCCATTTAAAATAGAACATATATCTTCATTTGTCATATGTTGTCATTCATAGAATAACTTTTGTTATCTCTGTAACTTTAACCTGTCAATAAGTAAGTAAATAAAATAGAATAATAATATCTCTAATGAGTCATGATTAAGAAGTTAACCATTTATTAAAAAAAACAATATTTATGCTCAAGATTTCAGAAGCAGTCAAGAGTTAACATCTGGGGCTTTTCACAAGGGAAATGCTGAAAATGGGCACACACCTTGAGTCCCCCTGGCATTGATTCACACATTGTGTGGTGGTAATGGCTGAAGGGCCACAGTATCCTCTGTACTTCTTTTTGATTGATTTTGTGATAATGCAGCTGCATATTAGGTGTGCTGGCAACCTGGGGTGAAATAGTAAAGGAAAGCATGGTAGTATTATTATTTTACCCTATGACTCCTTTGCAATGTTAAGCCCTTTGAAGCCTGTCTTCCTGGAAAAGGAATTAAGCTCACCTCATTCCTCATGTTGCAATGAAGGGTGCATACTGTAAGAAGAAGAATTTCTCTGAATCTTTGCATGTTCAATCAGTACTTAGAGAAAGGTAGAAATGGCTGTCATTAACTCTTGCCCCAAGGGTTGTCTTAATTTATTTTTAAAGATGTAAAATTTCTGCATCTGGCAGATGGTTTGAGAAGGAACAGGTAAATCAAGTTTAAAATAAGTTCTTGCTTTGAGTCAGGGAACCAGTAAGACTGTTGAATTGTTGATTACTAATGGGACTTACAGAGAAATGATAGAAAACGGGAAAAAAGTGTCAAAAATTACTGGTATTGCAGTTGTGTATCTTATTCTTGACTGCCATAGCAGTGGGCATGCATTTATAAAAGAACTGAATGATCTGCTGTCAAATACTGTTCCATCTTGCTCACCAGTGGTCATTTTTAATGATATTAATAAACAATAACCTCTTTATTCAAACACTTATCTATCTAGCTCAGTATTTTGCCTCCAGTAACAGGAGGTACCAGATGTGTTGCAGAAATGCAAAGTTTCCAGTTATTTAATATTCTGAGTATACAGAAATTTTTTTTTTGTCTCCTTGAGTGAGAAGCAGTTTTGTACCTTGAAGGAAGAATGAGGAGACATATCCCACCAAAGCTCTTGGCATTATGATACCTCTGGGTATTTTCTTGATCAGCACGAATGCATAATCATTTGGGGAATCTAGGAAAGATGTTGACATGAAGGAATATTGTGAAATAAGTTGGCTACAGGCTATCCATGCTTTGCCTGGAGAGAGTGTTCCTCATCTGCCTTTCAATATTAGGAAATTCCCTTTTCTCTTGTATTAGGAGAGAGGACAACAGAAACATGAGGAATCATTTTAGATGTTGTGTAGGAGAGAAACATGCATGGTAATCAGTGGAAAACATCAGATTGGCTCATAATCAATGCCGAAGCCCTGCTGCTGCAAACCCCAGGCTCAAGTCTATGCTCATGAGCATTTTTGTGAAGCATCCTCATATTCCAGGGGAAAACAAAGTGGTTTTGTAAGTGAGGGTGGAAAGCAGAAGGCACAGATGTGCCAGTGGTGACAACAGAAAAGGAATTTTGGCTGAAGGAGTTGTACGCTGGGCCTAGCATGGTCCTGGCCTTTCTAATCTTCCCTTAGTTTTACTTTGCACAAATGCTGACATTTACAGAAAAGTTCTAAGACAAAGAACTGTATTAAACAGACAGCATGTGGCAAGCATGTCATCACTGAAACCCTGGAGGAATATAATAATTCAGGCCATAAATCAGGCCAATGACTTTTAGGACTACACTAATGCTTTTTGCTTGGATCTGAATACCAATGTGCCTGAATTCTTCTATGTTCTATTCACAATCACTGCTACAAAAAGACCTTTAAGAAACTTTAAAAAACTATTTTTGGACATTGTTCACATTCAGAACCTGACTATGAATTACAACCAGACACTGGATGGGAGGAATACTCCAATACATTTTAGTATTCACATGAGAAGTGGAATTTAAATGCAGTGAGAAGTGAGTCAAAACAGGCCTAGTAATCCAGTTATTCTGCCTGCTCTCAGATATCCTTACTGTTCTCCACAGTGCTGTTACAAGAGAGATCTTGTTCTCCAGATGTACAACAGCAACACCATTCCCCCCCCAAAGTTTCTCTGTGATGGCAGATTGTCACTCTCAGGTCCTTTGTGTGAATGGCTGTTTGGTGCTGCATTCCTGAGGCTCAGCTGGGCAGCTTCCACAGCCTCCTGTGTCCCAAATCTCCAAAACACTTTTTGTACACAACACCACTGACCCACCTTCTGGCATTACTGTGGGAGGATACTGAAGAGATATATTACAATGAAACAGAATGGGAAAGAGATTCATCTCACAAAATGGTGCAGGGAATACAGCAGAAAGAATAATTTCCTCCTTAAAAAAAGCAGTATGAGCTGTTTGGATGCATGCAAAAGGCTGCTAAGAGCTTGCAGTGGTCCTGAACCTTGCAGTCGAGGGTGGGGGGGATTGAAAACAACCAAAAATTACAAATTTAATAGCTCTGGTGATCATTAGCTGAATATGGGGGAAAAACGGAAAACTTTGAACAAAATTATCTGACTCCCAAAGCATGTAACATATGTTAATTATGTGAGGAAAGGAAAGGGGCATAAAACAGCCATCAGTGAGAACTTGGACAGTCTCTAGCATCTGAAAGGAAGAATGGAACAGAAATGGTGCCAAAACTGTGAGTCAGACCCTCAAAGCAAAAATTTTTGTCTGAAAATACAAATTGCTAACATCCAAAAATTGCCAATTATCTTCTCTTTCTCAATCTGCCGCTAGTCTGGCTGTGCAGATAAACCCACTATTAACCCGCATCTCCAACAAGATTTTCTGTGAGCTGTCCTGGGTGTGTGGTTTTCTCATGGGCACCATGGGGGAGCTAAGTAGCTGAGGCAGTTTGCGAAATGCTACTTGAAACTTTTTCCGACCTTATTGAATGCATTTTGAGACTGAGGGCTTAAAACGATACTGCATCCAGGTCACCATGCTGCCCTGGAGAGGCAATCTGTGCCTTCTTTCACAGAAGACCCTACAGGCCTCAGTAAGTCTGTAATCTTCTGTGTGCTATCAGAAACCCCTGTCATGCTTTATATTGTGAAAAGGAAAGGAGAAAACAGCATTGAAGACCAGAATTCCTTGCTCTAGTCATGTTATCCCTCTGTTGTCAGTCCAGAAGGAGCAATTCATCAAAATCAGCCCGGAGGAAATTTGGGAGTTTTTCTGTGCATCCGTTGCTGCCTCATGTTGGAAGAACATCAGGTCCACTTGACAAGGATGGAGCAGATGTTTTCTCTTTCAGTGCTGCCTTGACAGAGTGATTCTGATGGCACAGAGCACATCCGGAGAGGTGTGTGTGTGCACCAGAAGCAGTGGGATTACAGAGGGAGCATTGATGGAGGAAAGCTGAGTCCAGGAGGCTCCAGGGCACAGCATCATTTTCTGGGCTGCAGTGGCCACCTGACAGAAACATGACAAATACAATTGGTCCTTTCTTGTTGTTTAGTTGAGATCCAACTGTGCTAGCAGGTGTCATAAACACACAGTCACAGACACACAGACAGTCACAGACACACAGACATGCACAAATGGATTTCTCTGTAGCAGGCCCAGCCCTATGGTGTCCCCACCTCTCAGACCCTGGGACTGCCCAATAGGTGACTCAGACCTATGGTCCCTCCCTTATTTGGCTCTCAGACTTCTGACAGATTTTTCTGACTGGAGAGCACCCTCACCCAATGTAATATTGAAGAATGGAGTGTTGCAGTGACAGATTGCAGTGGTCAGGCACAGGACTTGGTGGCATTTATATGCCCTTCTCTGCTCTCCTCTTTCCCAGTATTTGTTCTCCCCTATCTATACTGATGCGTCTATTTTCCCTTCCCTTAAATATTTCATAGTAAGTTTATTGCAGTCCCACAATTTTCTCAAGTATCCCACAGTAGGTTTGCTTATGCCTTTAAGACTTGTGGTAATCTTGCTTCCCCCTCCTTATCAGTTAGAGTTTTGGTGGAACTTGTCAAAAGTTTATTCCAGCAATGTCCAATCAACAATCAACAATCAATAATCAATAATAAATAATCAATAATCAATGTGAGAGCTCTGGTCTTTGGTATTAAGTATCAATTTCCTTCTGCTCTTTTTGGATTGTGGCTGGGTTTTTAATGTATTTCTTCTCTTCCTGTCTCTTGTCCCAGTATTTTATGCTCAACAGCCCTGAACCCAATATCCTCACAAAGTAAATAACTTCTCAGTCCTCACAAGAATATCTTGCAGTCTTCTCTAACAGATGTTCAGAGTATCTTGTGGAGCTGGGGTGGGACAGGAAATGGCTGTGCCTAATTTTGCTCTTGTGTGAATTTTTGATTAAGAATGTATATTGTCTCTATAACAGCCAAATAACTTTCAATATCAAGAAATCAAGTTAATGGAGGGAAAGAAAGCTAAACATAAGCTTTGTATCAAGGCTCATTAAATTAAAAATCATTGAACGACTTGAAATAGGATTAAAATGTGAGTTTTCTGGTCTATTTTTAAGCTGTTCTACTATTACGGTTTTTTATTATATAAAAGTTAAGTTAGTAATTTATAAAATAATTTAAATGCACCTTTTCACCTTCTGTTCTCAGATTTGGCAGTGAAAAATTGTTCTGATTGTGGTTTCTTGAAGTGTAATTACTTTGTCAAAGGAAAATATAACTAGAATTGATATTTGAAATGCACTGTAATTGTACTTAAGCCATTTGACAATTTGCTCACGTACTGGATGTTGTATTAATTTAACAACAGCTAACAATACTGAAGTTGGAGAATCATCCAACAGTTTTTCTTTCCCATTTAAAAGAAAACATTATTTGCTTTAACCTTCCATCTACTCCCAAAGAGCAGCTGTGGACACCTACTTTCTGTGAGCAGTTTCATTTGCTTCACAGTGAATAGTTCACAGAGGTGCTCCTGTTTAGAGCCTGGGTGGATCAGGTTCTGTTTGAATGCTTGAACTTGTTATTTGACCACTCTAAGATTTTAGAGGAGAGAAGTGTAATATGAACCACCAGGTGTGGGCTGGGAGCTGAGTCTTAGCACCAGCTTTGTCACATAAGCAAATTCATGCTCTTCAGCTTTACCTTCTTGTAACACAAGGTTGTTAGATGCTTACAAGCTTCTCCATGTGGTGACAAGAACTCAACAGATGGTAGTTTGAAAGCTGAAAATAGCTATTCTTATATTAGTTTTTTTCTCTATTTGGAATGGACTCTTGATAATGCAAAATAAGGAAATCCCATGACTCATCTCTGACATATCAAAATACTCTAAGCAGCATTTGCCTTTCCTTGCTAATAATGGGCAACATCCATCAGTCATCACTGGCTCATGCAGATTCATTAACTCTTCCTCCCTTGGTGAGGAAGTCAGTGATGTGTCCCTTGCAGTGGGAGCAGCCTTGGGACAAGGAGATGGTGGCACTACCCTGCAACTGCAACAATGGCAGTTGCATGTCCTGATCTGGGAAATTCAGATCTTTACATTTCCTAATTTCTGCACTGTGACCACATTAGATATAAGGAATGACAGTGTCACCTCTCAGGTGGATTGCAGCAAGGTCTTGGTAGTGGGCACTACACACAGGAAGCACCAGGACATTTGGCGCTGCTCAGTGCTGCCCTGGGCAGGTTTTCATTGTGGTGGAGAACCATGCATAGTAGCCATTTCTGGATCCAAGCTGACTCTATTCAGAATCAGAAATCACATATTCACCTTGGCAACAGAAGTAGCAGAAGGCCTGCAATCCATAGACAGCTGCTGCAGTCATGAGCAGAACCAGAACAGGCTTTGGGAGGGAGCTGAGCAGAAGCTCAGCAAGCAGTGGTGATGGGTGGTGAGGATGGATGATCTGTTTGTGGTCTCCCAGGAAAAGAGATACGGTGGCACAATGCGAGGCTGACATTCATATCTCTGCAGTGTTTTAAAAAGTGGTATTCAGTGTAGCAAGGAGTGAACCTTGGATGTTATTTTTGTAAAAGCATTGAGAGAAGAGGCCCTCATGAGGGAGCTTGTAGCAAAGATGGATGTTTGTGGGTGTAGCTGTCACCAAAAGAAAGAGACCAACATACAGCTCTGTTTTGTGCTCAGAACTGCTACCAGTTAGTCTTATCCTGAAGTGTTGTCTTTAAGAGAGAGTATATACATATCCACCCAACTTTTCTAGAAGCTCCCTTGAAAACTCCTGTAGAGAGTACGTAATTCAGTGGCAGAAGCTGTCTCATGTGGAACTCATTACCCAAGAAGGAATTTTGCTTTCTGGATGTGCTCTTCCATTCAGCCCACATGTAGAAAGCAATAGCCACATTCAAGACCCTATGCTATGGAGACAATGCTTATAGAGCCTTCACTAGAGCTCTTCCAGATGGCCTCAGCAGCTGATGAGACTTAGAAAAATTCTGGTAAGAACTGGTGGGACTGAGGAGAGTTGTGGTTAGGGATATTTATTTGTCTACTTTTTTTCCTTTTTTTTTTTTCATCAGAAGGTCCATGTGTCTTTTTGTGCTAATATTCTTTGTAGAGGAAAAGCCACTAACTCTCTTAAGACAGTCTTTTTATTTTTTGTCACTCTGTAATATTTTGTGCTTTGAATTTTTTTCAAAAGACTTTTCATGGTCCCCATTAAAGTAGTCTTTGATTTGCTTGAGTCTCAGGGTATTCCAGCCTGTTATCACTCAGTCTAGTTTTCCTTTCAGGCAGCCAAACAAAATTTAGTAACACTACAAATGTGTTTACTGTTTTGCTGATAAAGAGGTCTGGTCACACAGCCTCTTTGCCTTGAACAATATTAAATGTCAGCAGTGGAAAACCACTCACCTGAACACAAGATGCAGGAAAAAACATCTTCGTGACCAGAGGGAAAGAGGAGGATCTGGCCTTAATGTGCTGAAGTATGAGGGCCAGCAAATTAAGGATTCTGATATATCTATGAGAAAAAATGCTGTTCCTTAGCAGAGAACCCTTCCCATAAATGTCAGGGGGTGCTCTGCATCTTAGTATCAGCTCAAACTACATGCTGATCCTTGGGGAATTTTAAAAGGAGACTGCAGCCCCAGGAATTTTATGACGTTTTTCTGCACAGGTTGAGTTTGTGGTGGTTTTGTCCCTCAGCCTGTATTTTTTTTTTTCTTTTTCCTCCCCCCTCCCTTTTTTTTATTCTTTCTTTTACCACTTTTATGTCATCCAAATCCCTCCTTCCCATTTATGTGCCTCATTTCCATCTTTTCCCTTCCTGCTGTGTGATGAGCTGTTTGCTTTTAACTAGTGGTAGGTCCCTCAGCAAGACCTGTCGGGTCCCCAAAGCCCACTGGGATCAGACAGTTTCCTCTGATCTCTGGTAAAATCTGTTACTCTCCTCTTATCAAACAAGAAGAAAGGAGGCAGCGAGGAGTCTCATGGGCTGATGGGCTGGTGTGTTCCTTTGGTCTCTAAACAGCCATTCCTGTTTAGAAAAACAGTTCCTCAATATTCATGTTGCCACCTGTGTTCCCACAGCTCCCATAGCTATTGCTTTAACTAGTGCTGCAGTGCTCTTTCACTGAACAGAAGAGATTTCAAGATTAGGTTCCAGTAAGTTTCAAGAAATAAGATTTTGTTTAGACAGAGAACTCCATTAATAACTAGAGAAAAGTAAAAACCTAGCTTCAGTAGTTGCTTGGGCTTTTCATAACACCCAGAGCAAAGGGGCAGAGGTGCTGTGGACAGGTGAAAACAAAAAAGAGGAGACAGCAGACAAGGTAGGCTGGTGCCAGCACAGTCCCGTGCACCAATGTCATCAGGTACCCTTTTGGTCCCATTTCTAAAAAGAATTGCTTATTATTAAAAAGCAAATTTAAATATTTTAATTTTCTTTTATTTTCCTTTTGGAGTATAAATACAGTTAGTGTCTTGGGTGAAGTGGAGACTGAGAATTTGAAGAGACTTTCTGGATTATTTGAATCCCCTGCTTGAGTCTCTGTTCTCTGATGGGGCCACAGAGGTATCTCAGACACAGGATGAATGGCAGTCCACCAAGCTGACCTTTGATTTTATTTTTTCTCTCTTCCCTTCTCCCTGGTTGATAATTGCCCAGCTATACATGCATATAGGTTGTATCAAGCAGCATCCACTCCCAAGCAGTGCTCTGCATTGCACAGCTGCCTTTCACACCTGGGGGCTTTGTCTGCCACATGCAAGGTAGCTGTAGTAGAGAATTTTGCATACAGATTTATCAGCCTTTCAGCTGGTACCTTGGACTTCCTGTGACTGGGAATAGCTCTCATCCATCTCCAAGTAACATTTTCAGGTTAGGAATACAGCATTGTTAATGAGGAATTATGGTATGCTTGTAGTTAAATATGTGACATGCTAGTAGTGTTATTTTAATAATGATAATTATGGTGATGATGTCTTGAATGATGCAGATGAAGCACTGCAGTGGTGCAGGCTGGTTTTCCTACATGATATGAAAACAACTTTTTTTACTGTACTGGGAATTTAAAGGTTTGAAATCTGTTACAAAATGCTTTATTTTATCACATTTTGATTAAAGTATAGTTTAGTTTTCTTGGTCTTCAGGTAACTTACAGTGTGGTAGTGATCTCTTGTGATTATAATGCACAATTTAAAACTTAGTACTACATAAAAGGATGACAACATGGAAAAAATAAACATATTTTTCGCAGTGATATTATAAATTCTCACTGCATTGGAATGAGAAACAGAAAAGTGTTACTTTATCAGTTTATTTTCTGTGATATTTTGAATTATTTAAAAATATGCAAAGGCCCAGAGAGTTCAAAACAGATTCTCTCTGTTCCAGACTTCTTTATGGACTTTGGCAAACACGTTTTACAGAATAAAGATGAGTCAAGTGCAGCCTTGGGTGCCAAAGGTGACTTAAGGAAAGTGAATTGATGTTATGCTCTCTGTTTTTCCTATATTACCATTTTTCCTCTTTAGTTTTCTTTATTTTCTATATCTTTCCCTTCCCTAACATATACTCATCTTCTGTTTTTCTAGCATTAATTTCCCCTTAGCTTACTTCTTCTGTAGCTTCATTCTGCCATGTTGTTGTTTTTTTTTCATGATTTCTTCCCTTCAGTCTCTTTTTAGCCCCCTTCTTTTTTGGATGTTGTTATTTTAGCTCCATAAAGACAGAATTTCAGAAAGTGTTTTACTGCATATTCTGCCATTTTTTGAAAAAGTTTTGAGTCTGACTCCAAGCCCGAGACCATGTGATTGGTCTATAGTTTCCCGATCTTCTTCCTTTCCCTTTCTGAAGACACATGTGACATTTGCATTATTTTTCAGCCACTGTGAATAGTCTCTCTGCTTCAGCCTCCCAAACTATATGAATAAATTGATGGACCTCCAGCTGAAATGTTGCTGAATCACCTCTCAGATGCAGAGCAGTCTGGCTGGGTACAGCCAGACTCATGTTAAAGCTGTAAGAGATAAACCCCAAAAGGGATGGTGACATAATTAAGAACAGGTTTCTTCTCATTATCCATATCTCCTCCAAGCTTGCACTGATTAAGTGGGTCTACATGCAAGTCTAAATTGTGCATCTTCTACTTCTAAGTAAATTTAAATAAATAAAACTCTCAAAAATAATTTGAGATTATTTGATAAGGAGAAACATGAATGGTGATTTAGAGCTAACACAGCAAAGCAGGAGGGACAGCAACTACTATTTGTGCAAAGGACAGTGTGGTGGAATGGCTGTAAGGGAAGAAATGATTACTCCTCTGTAAGAGAGCTGAAAGCCTTCTCCACTTTTGGATGTCAGCAGTTGTGGTTCTAATTCTCAGCCATGGCAAAGAGAGCAAGTAGCTTTTGTTGAGATATTGGCCCATGACCCTGTAATTGTGGCCGTTGTTTCTAGTTTCATGGCATTTATCTAACTATGAAGTTCTTGTGTATTAAATAGGAAATATACAATGTTTTTCCAGATAAGTTTTAATTTCTGGTGCTTAGACACAGAATTGTGAAGGGTATTTGAAAACCATAAACTAAAAAAAAACCCAAAAAATGTTTATTTCAGCCCAGACAAGAATAATGCTCTAGTTTCTCATAAGTAACATTTGTTGCATCACTTGAACTTGGGAACAAAACAAGAGAATTATGCAGACAGGTTGACATTTTGGAATAAAAAAAAGGTAAGTGCAATACTCAAATTTATGCTAAGACTCTATGCTCATTATCTTTATTTAAAAATATGTCATTAAACATATGCATTGTAGCTATTCTAATTTGTTGTTCTCTTGGACAATATTATCTGCATGATGGCAGAATGGAATGAGAAAATGAACCAGGAGATTTTTCTAGGAGAATAGAAGAATCAAAGTCTTTTCTAGTAGAGAATATAGCTGGAAAATATTTTTTGTTTCCATATTTCAGTATAGGACACAAAGAAGATATGAGATTTAATATGAAAGCTCTTTCTCTGTGAGTGTGTGTGAATGTGTGTGGATGAACAAAAGTTTACCAGATAAAAACAGCTGAACAGTGAAAAGTATGTGCGGAGAGGCAACCTGTGAAAGTCTCCCAAGATGCTGTAAATGGTCCCATTAAATCCACTAGAAGTGATAAACCTCCCAAATCAGCCAACACCTCAAGAAGCTACAGCCCACCAACATCAGCCAAGCTTTGGGTAACTTGGACATGTCTGAGAGCAAGAGCTGACAGGGACTGTGGAGTCACGCGTGTTAGGGACCCTGTGAGGGACTGTGGAGTCACACACGTGTCAGGTGTCAGGGACCCCGTGAGGGGCTGTTCCAGCACTACCTAGAAGCCACCAGTGTGCCAGTGCAGTAGCCTAATTCTGAGTGAACACCCAGCCTTGTCCTTACAGCTGTTCTCACTACATGATTATGGGTGAGCACCTGTGGAAACGGCAAGAGAACCACAGTGAGGGGATTTACTGTCCAAATAGTAACTGCTGTTAGACAACAGCTTCATATCGACTCAGTTAACACAAGGTTTTCTGAGAATTGCTTGGTTTGATCTGTGTCTTCCACAGCTCTATCCCTAGTCAGTTCACTACATATTCACAGTTGTCCTGGTTTTCATTGGGGTAATTTCTTCTCAGCGTCTGGCACAGTCCTGTGGTTTTGGGGTTCAGTATTAGCATAATATTGATAGCATACGGACATTTTTGTTGTTGTTATATAGTGCCTATCCTGAGTCACTGAGACTTTTTAGTGTCTCATGNTTTTAATTATGAACCTATTCTTATCAAAATGTACAATTTTTACTTTTGATTCTCCTCCCCATTCTACTGTGCTGTGGGAGGTTGAACCAGCAGTTTCTTAGTGCTTAGCTGCCAATTGAGCTTAAACCACAACAGTCCTTTTTNTGAGAGGCTGGTGGGGAATACGGCCAGGACAGCTGAGCAAACTGGCCAAAGGGCTATTCCACCCAAGAGAACCTCATGCTCAGTGTATAAGCTGGAGGAGTTGCCCAGAAGGAGAGCAGGGTCGGCATTAATCAGTAGTTGGTGAGCAATTGTGCATCACTTGNTCCTGCAATATTGGGCCAGAGGGTTGAGATAATGACAGCACTGTTCCAGCTACTGAGATGAAAGTAACTCTATCCCAGCCAAAACCTGGACAACAGTGAAGCAATAGAGCAAACATTTGATGGTTTCTTATAATGACACATTTGAAAATTTATTTGACTATTTTGTCATTGTAGGAATTATACTGAGCTGCCTCAGGAAGTGTCCCTCTAGAGGTTTATTGCCAGCATGTCAGGAAAACTCCCAGAACTTGCTTACATTGTTAACAAGCAGTTTAATGGCAAAGAAGAATTTTAAAAAGGCTTAAGAAAGTTTTATATTTTAGATTTGCTACATTTTCAATCAGAAAGCAAATATAGCAAGGTGGTGGGCATGAATGAAAGAAAACAACAGCCACCTTAGCAGGCAGTCCAGTGCAACATGTTTTGTAGGAAGGAAGAGCTGGTGCCAAGGACCCAGCAGCTCTGTCACATGAACTGGGACTGACTCTCTTCTGGTCCTGCAGGCTGATTGCCTGTCAGTGGTTGGAACACATCCACTGGAGCACATCAGGTGGGTGTGTGAAGTTCAGCTCTTCATTTAGGCCTATACAGTGAAATGGACCTGGTGTGCTCTCAGGTTACCCTGAGAAGTAAAACACTGAAACAAAATGGGATAATTGGAAATGGCAGGAGATTTGATTCAGAAGGGCACTCCTGCTGCAGGCTATCACATTAATGTAGACACACCCCATACTAATTAGAAGCAATGGACCAAAGGACCGAAGGAACAGGGAATACATAATCGATACAACAATTCCTGTTATATTATGTCATGTCTTTTGTATTATTACTTTTTACTTAATTTACAATGCCATTCATTTCTAGTACAGGAATATCTACATAAATTTGAATGCAAAAGGGAAAGTATATTTTCTTTATAAAAATCCCTTTATTTCAGTGAGATTTTCTTTTACATTCTAGAACTTGATATCAGTACTTTTATAACCTCTGCTTAAAATAAATCACAGTACTTAGAAGTAAAAGTAAAAAGTCACAATGGTCTTAAATGTTTTCTGATCACCAGTCATCTTAATAGAAGTGGAACAGATTGACTTCAAAATGAACTGGAGGCTTTGAGACTGTAATTTCTGTAGTTTTGCTAGGTCCCCATAACTTTTCCCTCTTTCTCTCACTTCTTTCCCCCATAGTTTTTTTGAGCCATTTGTATCTACTGAAAATTCCCCATAGGCTGTATTTACTTTCCAGAGGGAGCATAATATGAAGCTGTTAGCAGCTGTTTGTACTTTTATGTTTTTCCTTTCAAGAACTCCAAGGCTGCAGTTTTTGATGGTATTTTCTATTCTATCTTTGCCATGCAGTTGACTGAGCCCTACTGAGTAGGCACATGACTCTCCATGTGAGATTTGGGACTGTACATCTGAGCTGGGACTATTCACTTGGGTAAATTTCAATGAAGCCATGGAAAAGCACAAACCTGAAGCTTCCACTTGATAGGAATATGTTAGTCCTTTCAAAGCTTTTAATTTTGTATTTGTAATAATGAATTTAAAGGAAGCAACATATTTAAGGAATGTAATGAATTTAAGGGAAGCAAAGGCAGATGTTAAGTATTAAGGGTGTATTTACCAGGAAGACAACGACCTTTAAAGTTCTTCTGTCTCCCACACCAGGAACAGATAATGTGCCCATTTCTGAAGCAGTCCCCATGTGCCAGATGTAGCAGCCCACAACATTGCCTGCATTCAGGGCAGCAGCAGAGAAGATGTAGTGCTGAGCAGCAATCAGGGACTGCTTCATGGTTGGATCCTTTCAATTTTCTCTTAATAAGACCAGAAAATAGTTTTTGAATTTGTTAGACACTATGGAGCTGTAAAAAAGTTGTCAGCATGACAGGGGGCCTGTCAAATACGTCCAGATGGGCTCGCATGCTTGTATAGTTCGTCACACTCTTAAATTTCTGCTGTTGTAATGAAAAAAAAAATTAGATGTGGTACTTTGATCTGGGTTCATCTTAATATATATACATAAGTTCACCTCTGTTCTTAAATGCATGGCCAGGCAGTCTGTTGCCAAACAATTACAAAGAATATCTGTAAATTGGATTCCCTGCACTGTCTCCAGGAACGGCTGCAATTGTCAGCTCTCTGTCAGCTAAATGAAAATAATGAAATGTAAGTTACAAACAGCAGGAAAATTGGGTGAGTCATTCTATTTATACATGTAATTACATGTAAAGGTCCAAGTGCCTGGTAATTAGAAGGAGATTGGTTCTGTCAGGTGCTTAACAAGGTTTTCCTGGAAAGGGTCTTCCTGGAGAGAGCGCTGCAGAAAGCATCTGTGTCAGCAAAGCAGGAACAGCTTGACAGTGTCAGCCAGGACTGAGGTGAGGTGGGGCTGCAATGTTCATGAGCACAGTGCTGTGACAGGCAGGGCGGCGGGACTGGGACAGAGAGTGACGGCCACGCCGAGCCCTGCCTCCCTCCTGCCAGCCCTGATAATGAGCGGCAGCCAAAAGTTGACAAAAGGAGGCAGAAAACACTGAGGACAAGTGGGATCTCCTCTCTTCTTTCTTTGAATCTCTCAGAAGGCCTCGGGGCTCTGGAAGCTTGCTATCAGGATGCATTGCATATTAATAATATATAAAGCACAATTAGCACACATGATGCTTTGCAGGCTTGTAAGTCATGCTTGGCTCCAAACTGTGAGGGATAGGGAAGAGCTACATCATAAATACAAAATAACGGATTGATGCATTATTGAACAATTTAGTTCAGCAAGTCTTGTCAGCACAGATTTGAAGGGAAAAAAAAAAAGAGATTCCATGAGACATTCATACAAATAAAATAATGGGATTTTGAGGATAGAAAATAGCTCCAAAAGTGTTGGGTTTTCCTTTCATCAAGTGATTATAATTTTTTCAAGTAAAAGCTTATAGGATAAAGATTCTTTGAAGATTGATGGAGAGAACATCTGTGGCTGTACCATCAAATATAAAAATTATAAATTGAGTCCTTGTCCTAGTTGCAGCTGGGATAGAGTTAATTTTCTTCCTAATAGCTGGTATAGTGCTGTTTGGATTTAGTATAAAAATAATGCTGATGACACACTGATGTTTTACCTGCTGCTATTCAGTGTTTATAATAAGCTAAGAACATTTCAGCTTCTGTGTCCTGCCAGTGAGAAGGCTGGAGGGGCACAAGAAGGTGTGAGGGGACACAGCCAGGACAGCAAACCAAGGGACTAAAGGGATGTTCCACAACATATGGCATGTGCTGAGCAACGAACTGGGGGGAAGGCTGGCTATTGCTCAGGAACTGGCTGGACATCAGTCACTGACTGGTGAGCAGCTGCCTTGTGCATCACTTGTTTTGTATATTCTAATTCTTTTAGCATTACTATTATTTTCTTCCTTTTCTGTTTCATTAAACTACGTTTATCTCAACCCACAGGTTTTCTCTAATTTGTTCTTCTGATTCTCTCCCCCATGATGCTGTGGGGCAGGTGGGGAGGATGAGTGAGTGGCTGTGTGATGCTGAGCTGCCAGCGGGGGTTAAACTTCCATGTGAAAGCGTATATTATCTAACTCCTGTTATGGGACTGGAATCTGCTGCATCACAGAAGTCCTGGGTTTTACAGATATATTATAATAGTAAGCATCAGTAGGGTGATGTGACTTATTTTGTGTGTCCATTATAGTATGGTGATTTTATTAACATCCAGAGTGTTTTAAAGCACTGCTAGTCTGCACTGTAATTTATGGTGCATCTTAAATATTCACTTACAAAAGCTGAGTATTGGATGTTCCTGTTCATATAACATGAATTTTTAATGCTTTCCAAATAGCTGAAAGTGAGCCCATGTGGTACTTTATTTTGGCAGTTTATATAATAGATTTAACAGATACATTGTGGAACATGCTTTTAATGTCCATTATTTTACTTAGGAGTATATATGTTACATTACAGATATTGTTTTGTAGTACAGTGTTGCTGTAAGAAGCCCCTGAAGGACTACCAAGACCATGGTTACCAATTATAGTTTAAATTTTTTCTTTTGAAAAGATAACTAAGTAAATTCACCAGTAAAAAGTAACACCATGACAGCTTGTCAAATGAATATTTGTTCTGTTAACCAGATTTGATTTTTGCTAAGAAAACATCTAACTGCTTAAATGTCTATTTGAAATCTGGATTGCTTCAGTGAGAGAGATAAACATGATATATGTTTCTTTTCAGCAACAAAATAACTTGTGCCTACTAGTAGCATATTTGTTCATGTTCATTTATATATTCATCATTATTTTACCTCATTGACATTTTAGGCCAAACTCTCATTTCTTTAACTAGAATAATCTGCCAAGCAAAGCTCAGATTTTCATTACTTTGAATCTTTTTTTTCCTGGTAAATAGCATCACATTTGAATGGTTGCAGTATCTTTGCAAGGCTGAGTGGAGTTCAGCATGTCCATTCATGTGGCAAGCATCTGTGACCTTGGTTGGATGGAGGTGATCAGAATAAAGAACATAACTCTCAAATATACTGGTAAATCCCGTCACAGATGTCTAGATGCCACTGGTATTTCAGAAATGTGTGTTATTTCTCTATGGGATCCCCCAAATTAAACTTCAGTGAAAACAACTCATCTGAACTGAGTATGACTGGTGTACCTATAAAACACTCCCCAAAAAACCCCCAAAATTTCCAAAGCCCTAGGAACAGGCACCATGGACTTGTTCTCTTTGAATGTATCTTTTAGAACCAAAATCTTGCCATCCCAGTCAGGGGCTGCACTTCTGGGTTTGAATAAANCCCTTGAAGAATCACAGAGTTTTTGATGGTGAAGCATTAAATTTTCCTACTTCTGTGCCTCACACAATTTTTTTGCATGGTTCTTAGAGAAAACTGACTTATATCTTGACAAATTATTGCTCCTTTCTGATAGGTGACATGCTTTTTTTCAGGAGTATGAAATACCATGTTTTCTAATCTGTTGGCAGTCTCCATTGCACACTGGGTGCTCTCATTTTCATGTGTTTTAACTCAATGTACTTTTACTTTACTGGTTTAATGCAAGTTGTATTTAAATTTTATATTAAATATTGGGATAGACTAGAACAATTCTTGAAGTCCCTGAGTTTTACCATTTTATTGACAACAACAAACAGTGCATTAGGTAAAAGATTTGTATAGATTTTTTTTGCTTAGTGTCCGAAAACCATTTGTCTCCTCATCTAGCTGCCTTTTCCATGGCCTGACCTACACATTCTTCTGAGGAATCAGATGAAGATGAGCCAGTCAGCACTTACACTGGGGGACTGCAGTGGGAGTTTTACATTAGAAACAATCTCAGGAATGACAGAAAGACACATTTGTCAATTCAAGAATGGCAATGAGAGGGGTCTTCGTTTTTGAATTAAATCAGGACTTGCCTTTATCATATTTTAAAGCTTCCTGTCACATTGTATCAGGCAGGCTGAGTGGCAACATAAGGAGGATCGAGATCTTGAAGTTGTACTTCTTTTATTTCTGCCCCTTTTCTTTCTAGGCAGGTAGTTATTTGCAGCATTTGGCAGCCTGAGCAAAGCCAAATTGTTACAGATTTGGACAGGAACATTTCACAATTACAAATGGGAAAAGCTTTCTGTCAAAAAACTGCTCCACGTTTTTCTCTTCAATCAACAGCTACAGGGGTCCACTAATACTCTACAGGATAAGTGTAGGTGTTTAACAGACTGCTTGTAGGTGAAAGGTTTTTGCTTCAGCAACTCGTTATACTTTTACATAAGTTATGGACTTTTATATCATACTGGAATATTACAGGAAACCTTCAAGATTCAAGTAATTTTTCCCACTGTACTTCTGTGTCAGGGTATTCTGGCTAATGCTGAGCATTAAAAGACATCACCTTCAAATCAATAATCTGTTTTTCAAGTGCAGTTTAATGAAGGAATAGTCTGCTAACACATAGGGTTTATTGATCTTATACTAAATAGTTGGTCATGTGTCAATATACCAAATTTCTCTTTACAGACCTCTATTCCTCCAGTGAATGGTATGCCAGTGTGTTGCAACCTTCACATCAAAAATTTCAAAGGTAAAAGACCTTTGAAAACACTTTTACAATAACCCAAATACTAACAGTACAGCTCACTTCTGTATATACAAATGCATACAAATGAAGGAGGATCATATCTTGCAGAAAATACAACATTGCAGGTTACCATTAAAGGTTTTTGACTCTTTCTTCCAACTAAGGAGCTCAAAAGGTCTTGAGCAGATATTTAATCTGAGATCCAGCTATTAGACCAGATTTCCATTTCTGGAACTGCTTTCACTGGGAAGAAATTGAATTTTTGACAAGTGCAGCACTATATGCCCACTTTCTCCTTGAGGATCTCATCAAATTAAGATCAAATGCCCACTGAGGTTTGATAGGTTTGGCATCTAGTTCTTCAAATCTGGTAGTAATTTTGAGGTAGTACAAAGCTTGGCATAAATTGTTTTTCACTCTATATTGAGGGACATCACGGCACAGACATAACCCTTAAGAGGGTATCCTGCTTCCTGAGAATATAGAATTATGTGTGTCTTTATGTGTTTATATAAACAATAGAATAATTAAAAGTTTATATAAATCTTTGGGTTCTGGCCCTGTAGATCTAACAGAAGAAGACATTGCTAGATATGTGTGCTTATGTAGGAGAATTTGCAAAGCTAAAAAAAAGTTCACACAATACCAGTTGCCAGAAGACAAACAAATATAGGAAAAGTCACATAGAAGTCCTTCTAACAAAGCTTCATCTCATTAGCTACTGCCTTTTTCTGTCCCATATTCACATACACAGTATCAAGTTTGTGGCAACTTTTATACTGGCTCAATCTGTAATACAAAATTTTCCATTTTTTCGAAGTATATACTTTGATCAACGGATGGATAACAAAATGGTTGCTAGGTTACTCTGTAGTAAAGTCTCAGATAGTATTGTGTTGCCTTATTTCTGGTGAAAAATTAATTGGTTCTTTGGTTAATGTAACCTTTAATGACAAGATCTACAAATACTTGAAGACTGCAGTGTATTTTGGTAGGCAATTGTTAGTTTAATGTCTAAAAATATAAAGATAAAATAGCAGAAATGCAGTAACTATCAATGCATTTTCACCTCCACAGGTGCAGTATTTTACTTTAACTACATCTCACAGTATTGTATACTGGTTTTTTTCACACTGGGACAAGACAGAGGAAGAATTTTGGTAATTTCTGTGCATAAAGACATTTTCCCTTGCAGTTTGCAGCATAGACACTACAGCCAATGAAGACAATGCAAGACTCCTGAAAGTCAAAATATTGTTTTCTAAGGCATATAAAGAAAAGCTTTTTCAGATGTTTATCCCATCCATTAACAAATCCCATGCTTTAACTATGTCCTGTCTAAATGTACTCCTAGCTCCCTAAAGGCAATTGCAAAATTGCCATTGACTTCAAAGCAGAAAGAATATTAATCAGAATGTTCCTTAGGGAGGGTGACTCTCTTGAAGTTCAGGTGTATTAGACCAAGAATATAACCCAAAAGGACTAAAGAAAGAACCTGTCACCTCAGCCAGGTCACAGGAGCTGTGCTATGCTTTCTCAGTTGGTAGTTAATGAAGGTGTGTTTTAAAAATAGGCTCCTGATTCAGAGGAACTTCTGTTTCAAAGTTCTGAGCTAGAAAAGTATTAACGGTATTACTTTGCTTCAGTTGCTGGGGATTTGATTTCACACATTAATTTCCCTTTCTGTGGTTATAATTTTCACAAAGCAAAGTGAGTGTAGTTCTCCATGCTTCTTTGATTTGAGCGTACTTAGAAGCCCAAGGGTTATTAGCAGCTTTTGTGAGACACCCCCATGTGTGTGCATGTGCACCCACACACATCTCAGGTAAATGCTGGAGTTCAGTGGTTTGTTTTACATTTAGCAACCTCCTCTCTACTTTTTAAAGCTTCTGGTCTCCTGAGGCTGATATATCTAGATAATTCTTGTGAAGTAATTGTCTTGTTTTGACAAATACACTACATTCACCTACACTTCTTGTTAGTCGTCTGTCTAAACTTGTTCATAAATATATACTTCTGGATACTGGATGGGAACAAGTTCTGATAGAAAATTAAAAAGAAGACTCACAAGAATCCTGAAGTTGTTTGTACCTTACTTGGTTTTCTAACCTTTTTAATCTGTTTCTGAAGTGTTATGTATTTTTCTCTTAGGACTCATATCTTTTAGAATAGTTTAATTATTTCTCTGCTCTGGAAACTCTCAGTGTATACAGACTATCAGCTCTATCAAATGGCACAGAATCCATCAATGACAAAACTAGGCAAATAACTAATAAGACTAAATAAACCTGGAACTTATGGGATGGCAGGCAGCTGGAGGATAACTGCATATGTTTTTGGATATCTATCTGTCCCTGGCAGAATTGATTTCCTGGACTTATACATTGTGATATACGGCTAATAAATGGTTTAGTGTTAGTAAAATTTCTGTTATTTTCTGGTTCTCAGTATATTTTTGTAGGCTAAAACTGTTGAAAAATGATGAAGGATTTTTAAATCTGTGTATCCAGCCAATGGTTATCTTGATATACACACCTTTTTTGTACATATGTGTAAATCTGGGCAGTGTAAAGCATGTATGGCATATCTACACTCCTATTGATGGGTGGTAACTCTTTGGCTGCTCTGGCTCAAAAAATCACTGTCATTCAGGAGCATGTGCAGGCAAAGAGCAGGGTGTGCACACACATAGAAGGTAGAAACAGAACTAAATAAGTAAATAGGATAGACTGCTGTGACCAAGCTTAGGGTTCAGGCAGACAAATGAATGGACCAGAAGCCTGTTCACATGATTGACTGCTTTAGTGCTCTTTGTCCACTTCTGTTCCTGCCTCACTAACCCAAATCCTTCCCTCTCCCCACATTTGGTCCTTCCTCTAAACATCCCATAGGAAGCCTTGCATATTTCCACAATCCCTTTATATGACCCCGTAAGTTTTGAGCAAAATCTAAATTCTCTTCCCCCACAACCCCCAAAAAATTCTGCAACCCTTTGGGCAGCCATCCCTTAGCTTGAGTGGCATGGCTCTGGAGAGAGAGCATAATATATATGAGCATAATATATATAAAGTATAAAGGCTTCCTGGGTTATTCCTTATGCTTTCCTGGGTTATTCCTTATGCTTGTGCATGATTCTACCTGGCAAGTGCATAAGATGATCCTCGGTCACACATCTTGATTTAAGAATAAGGGTAAGAGTTAGAATAAAGCTTTGGATAAAACCAAGTTAGATGAAGCATGCAATGAATGACAGTTTCAAGGTGACCTCTAGTTTTGAATGCCTGATGTCAACTGTGTGGGGCTTGTGTGCTGCAGTACTGAGTAGTCAGAGATGTCCCTCGGTCAAAGAAGCCAGTGTAACTCTGATGCAGAACCGGCTCTTATAAACACAAGTTTATTTGTGTGTGTGTTTATTGTTTTTAGAGACTGTTGGTAACAAACTAGTAAAATTTCTTATTATCTCTGCATCTCTGTTATCTGTAGGTAGTTGTGCCAGTGAAATGAGTGAATTGAATTTGGCTCCAAGTTCACCTCACCCATCAGAACGTGACCTGCAGTGTGCACAGGTAGGCTGACAAATTGCACTGTCATACATTTAATTTTCTCAGCGTTTGGGGATTCCTTCAGTAACTCTTCCATAAGTGATACAATAGCCCTAGAAAAGCATGTAGCAAATCAGTTCTGACACATTGAAAATAAACCTAGGCTTAATAAAGACTTTATAGTTCATCCTTGTTTTCAGATTGGGCAGTGGCTTAAGCTTTTTTGGTGCTACAAACTAGCTAAAAAACCTACAGCTGCTATAAGCTAGGATCCAGAAGTACTTGTAAATAAAGCAAAATGATGGATGCAGGGCTGGCAGCAGGTGAAGCTGCGTGGATGGGGATGAACATCCTTCCTCTCTCCCCATGAGGCTGGAGTTGCTGGAGCCCACTCTGAGAACACAGCTCCCAGTTCTCACTTCCTGAATTTTCGGTATGGTCTCTGATACGCAGAGCACTTCTCAGTGGGGGTACATGGGGCCTTGACAGCAACTCAAAGGAACTTATATCCATAAGTGCTTTAAAAAATTATGGACTGCTTTGAATTTATTATTTTCCTGTATTTGAAAAGGGAACTATACCCAAGGAGAATGCATTATTACTGTTATTGTTTACAGTTGGTATAATCCCTGTAAGTACAACTGATACATGCAGAGGAAGATTTCTCTAATGACAGCTCAGCCTCTCCTGGAGTCGTCTTTGTCTGGGGTGGGTTATGAGGCTGTTTGACACAGTGAGATGGATTCCAGCAGGTGCACTCTGGTGCCACTGAGTGTTGCCAGTGAAGAGCCCTATAACTAGACAACATTAGCAATCCTTACCCCCAAAAGCTTTCATTGTGTAGTGTCAGTCTCCATTGTATACACTGTAAGTGCATTGACTGCAGGGTCAGAGGAAAACCACATTATGTATCAAAATTACCCTGCAGATTATCTTTCTTTTAGTCATTTGAATTCTAGGAGAACAAGTAGATTCCTTTTTTTAAGAAGCTGAAAAGGAACAAAGTTAGAAAAGTTAAAGGACAAATGCCTAATTTGAGGGCATGAGTAGGAAAATATTACTGGGAATTCTTGTTAAGGATTCTGTAGAGTTGCATAAGAAAAAAATGAAATGTTTCATAATTAGACTGAAAGTGTCATCATGTTCTTGGTTTTCTGTGAGACATGAAAGGCAAAATCACTTCCAACTCATTTCTGAGTCATATAATAGAATATTCTTCCCTTAGGTCAAAGAAACATTATGTGTCTTAGAAGAAAATCTTCTGACACTCCTGTTGTGTTACGATGTGCCTACTTTGATAAAGTGGATGAAGAGAGAGCACTTGCCCATTTTATCAGTGGTATCCACAGGTCTTGCTGCTCCTCTGTCAAGTCCCTCTTTGTAATTCTGCTAGAGACCTAACAAAACCTAACTAAAGGGTTACTTCTCTATTCAGTAAGGTCATGATCCAGCTGCAGTCCTGAATGCATATTGGATGTGTAACAATGTACCACAATAACTATTCCTCTCTGCAACTCAACAATTTACACTAGACCAGTGTAGGCAGCCCCTGCTGTGGGCCCTTGTAATGCGAAAGAAGAAGAGTTGTGTGTAAGAGAGAGCAAAAAAATAGCACAGAATACACAGATGTGCCAGATGTAAATTTTTTTTAAAAAAGAAACAATGAATGAGGTTTATAACATTCCATTGTTGTTTTTTCCTTTTGTCTGGTTTTTATTTTCCCTCATCCCGTTGAAGGAAATGGAGGGTTTGCAAGAATGACACAGCTGTCTGCCACAGAAGCTAGATGAAGGACTCCCAGCTAAAACCTGACACTTCCTGCAGCTGCCCTGCTCCTATTCCTCCTATTTGCTGAAAGTTCCAGCAATGCCTTCAGAAAGATGGCAGGTGTCTCTACTGGTGGTTCCACTGCAGAATCCCCTGACTGGGGAATCTGTATTTTTCCAGTACTGAGAAAAAAAGTTAAAGTGTCCCTCAAAGCCAAGAGAAGGAGATGTGTGCTGGCCAGGGTCCACAATGTGCTATTATTCTTGGGATTTTGTGCTTTTGTATTTTCTTTTCTATATAGCAGTCCTTTTTTTTTCTGTCTATTAACCTTGTCAGCAGAATGGCCTTTACTTGGATTTTCCTGATGCTGAGAGATTCTTATTCAGTTTATTTTTGAAGAGAGTATTATCTCAGTCAGCACCTTATCAAGTTGACTATTGCTGTATTATTTTTCTTTTGTGTACTTTAAATATATGCTGTAAAAAAGTCCTTTTCTCAGTTAACTTTCTTGGTAGGTAAAATTGCTTTCTGCTAGTTGTTTTATATCATATATACCACTACAGATTACATTTTGAGATCTACGATATTGTATGTAGTAATGATCTGAAAATGAACTTATTTTCGTGGTAAAATTTTAGTTACTCACTTTATTGCCTTATTCTTAGTTTAGGTTCATACTGATTTATCAAAAGATACAATTAAAAGGTGGGATGTTACCTTGTTCTTCCCATCAGCTCATCTCTGCTTATGCCTTCCTTTACTGCCTTTACTTCCTTTACTTACCTTCCTTTATTGCCTTTACTTCCTTACCCAGTGCTTGGGTAAGTCTGGATACCCCCATCAGGGAAAGCATTGCCCTGTGATGTTAGGTCACGTGGTTTTGGGGCATAACATCAAATGTTATTATTTACTAATCACAGCATACCACAATCCCAGGCATAAAACAAATTTGCATTCATAAAGCAAACAATAATTATAAATTTCTCTCAAGAGGGTAGAATATTCCTGTTTCTAACTTGAATTTTAAGTATTTGAAATGAAGGCTTAATTATTTTAATTTTATCAATATACCTTTTTTTTGTCAAGGAGAATTTTTAAAATCCAATTGAAGGGTCTGAAGACATGTTGTTTGCAATAGTTTGTCATTCTTGCTAGAGATTTAAACTCTGTTGTGTATTTAAGGAGGTTAATCACTGTCCTTTTAATAGGAAATCAAGAATAAAATCCTTATAGGAAGACTCTGCCCCAAAGAGCTTATTATTTTTTACACAAATTCCAAGGAACAGCAGCCTGTCAGTTCCTTTCCTGGAGAGGTCTTTGATTAAAGAAAGAAAAACCTCACTCTGTTAGTAGCTGACAACATGAGCAAAGTGAAGTGGCTGTTTTTCCTCAGACCTTTTCCAGTTCAGTGTAACTAATTTGGATACTGCCATTGCTGTATGTTTTTTGTCTTACTCAAATGAACACCAGTTATATAGCCATTTTTCCACAGATCAGTGAGGTTTTTATTGTTCTTTACTTGGAAGTATGTGGATCTCAATTGGAGTACTCAAAATGGTTTTTAAAATACTTTTTTTATTATTTTCAAAGAAGATTTGCATGTTAGCAGTGTGCTTCCCTTATGCTGTCTGCAAAGGTGGAAAAAATAAAAAAGTTTTCTTTATGTCTCATCACTCAATACAGAGGCTTGTAGCTGATGAGATTTTTTTTTCTAATACTGGCAGTTTTGAAATATGAAAAAGGCTGTACCAGCATAGTTACCTAAAGGGTTGGAAGTTGATTTGGCTTATTTCTACACATCATTTCCAGGCTGATAACTTCTAGGAGATAAAAAACTGGGACATTGATTTAACAATATCATTGAGCTTTTTGGTTGGTAATGGAGGAAGTTTAGAAGAGATAATAAGAATGATGATATCCATCTTCACTTCAAACTGAAAAACATGTCAGCCTTGAGGCAGATTACCCAACAGTAACACCACCTTTGTGGCCTCTTTGTTGTTTCCTAGAGCTTCTCATTGCTCTCTTACACCATCATCTCATCTGCACTGCCTGTGAGACACGCACACAATCCCATGTGACCATTTCCATTACTCATTGATAACCTGATCCATCTTGTTGACATCTCAGGGTCTCTTCTGGATCCTGCAGCTTCACTTGACTTGTGCAGTGCTGAGACACCCAGGCTAGAGAATCTGTTCTTTCTATATCTCTCACTCTCCTCTCAGATCCAAAATCATCCCCTCTGACATGTAGTGCTGAAGAAGGACTTCCCACAGAATCACAGGAAATGTCCAAAATCAAAAATCTGTGTCCTAAACCACAGGGTCCTTTTTTCTCTGTCATTTTCCATTACATGTTTCAGAGCTCTGTGCATCCATATGCACTCATGTACCTGCATACACACCTTCTCATGACAAGGCTAAGTGGGAACTGATGCAGGGTTAATCCCTCCCCCCTTATTTGGCCTTCCCAAAATTTGGCTTTTCTCTGCTGGTTTGGAAAAACAGAGCAGATTAAGAAGAGAGTTAGGATGGAGGTGCTCATAGTGGACAAGCTGATGAGCAAACCTCACCCCTTTTCCTGAGAAGAAAGAGGCTGAAGATCGAATTACAGACCAACTTCAAAAATTCCCCTTGAGTAGTGTGACAGCACTTCTTGGATGGAAGAAAGAAACAGACAAATAACAAGTACAGTTTATATTAAGACACACAGAGGGGGAACATGAAGTACATGGTGCATTTTTCCCTTAGATGGACCTTGCAACAGCCCTCCAGTATGCAATTGCACTATTATTAGCTTAAATGCACTATTTCAAATGTACTTAAGAACAGTTTTGCTAAACACTCATGCAACTTTAAAAATAATTTATAAAACTTTTTGCATGCATAATGAAAGATAACTATTTTGAAACTCCTAATTTGTTGCAGTCTGTCAGTCTGTTTACACAGAAAAAAAAAATTACTTCTGCTGCACCCTTGACACAGAAATAGGTATAATATACCCCATGAATTTTGAAAGTCATCAAGACATCCAGGATTTGAAAGCAGAAGAGTAGATCCTCATCTTCTTTTTATAATAGGTGATTGATAGAGCACTAACATACAAGTTACATATTCAGCACGCAGTAGCCTTTACTCAAAGAAATGTATCCAATCTTTTCTTAAACTACAATTCTTTAATATTGCTTATAATTTCCTGATGGCATTTTCTAAGCAAAGTGGCAAAATCAAGCTAAGAACATTTGCAGAAATCAAATACGTGAGAACTAATATGCACCACTGTATTAAACACCTTTTTTTTTTGTTTTTAATTCTACAATGGATTGATATTTTTTAGATAATACTCCGGGTAGCTCTGAAGAATCCTTTTGCAAGTCTTTTAGAGGCCACCTTTTCACTTTCTGTGTATTTTTGTGTTTCCAAGAAACCAAAAAGGTTAAGAGTTTTGTACTGATTTTTTTTTGTGCTACTGTTGTTTCTGCAACTGCCTCATTCACCTGTTATATAAAGCCTGTTAGCACCATAAACGGTTTCCCAAGTACATTACTATCAGCCAGCTGAGAGTCGGTGACTTTTCAGACACAAGGGCCCACATACAAGATTGATGTGTGAGAACATGTGCCTCCAAAGAAAGTATTTTATGACATGGCCTTGTGGCACTTGTTGCTGTCTTCTTTGATCCATGTAAAGTCTCTTCACTTGTCCTGGACAGTGTGAAGATTCCTTTTTTCCTGGCTGGGCAATGAGGAAAATAATTGAATGTATAACAGCTACCTCTAGCAGCTGTGATCTGTGGAGGGATATAACTCTACAGACAAAAGAACATATAAACAAGATTTTAAAATGTCGAGTCTTGGGTTATGATAATCTTGGTTGAACTCTGAGTGCAGGATTTATATAAAGGTCAGCTAGGAAAACAAGGAAGGAAATGTTGACTTGTAGTCATGCTATTACCTTGACCTACAGAGAGCAGGGTAGTTGGACTTGCTATGTTGCAAGGAGAGAGATCATATTTTTAGTAGGAAACTTTACTGTATCCTCTGTGCTGCTCTATCTGTGCTAGAAAAATCCCATGAATAACAGAGAGACATGCATGCAAAATTACACAACGTAACTGATAACACAGCCACAATATGGATCTTCAGCTGGACCTGCTTTTAGCATCCTACTTCTATCCCATTCTTTTTCTTTCAGTAAAAGGTTCTTTTTAACCAGCCTCTTTATCTCTAGAAGTAGATTTTCTTTTAATTTCCCAGCACAGGTTTGGGACTGAAAGATCTGCTGTCCTTTTTAGGACATCATGGCATCATCCTGAGAAGGTTTTTCTGTGATAGTTTGATGTCTGTTTTACAAAACTTTCTGTCCATAGAAAATAAACAAAGTACATGATTTATATATATTTTCTAATTTTTTTTAAAGGATACCAGTGTGTTTTTGGTTAAATGGGCAGAAAAACCCAACCTAACTCTTCCAGTGATTTCTTGAATGTTTCCCATTAAGTCTGACATTTGATGAAGGTTTCAGTGGGTACATTCCATTCTAGTATCTCCCCTAATAATTATACAAATTCTGCGTGCATGGTCCACACAGACACAATGCTCAGGTATTGATGAGCCATGACTGTTACAGAAGAGTAACAAGGAAGAGCACAAGAAAGAAAAATGTTAATTACACTGTGGATGCTAGGGATGAAATACTGCCTATGTATTCAGAAGTAGTGTGTCCTGTGTCATTTCCAATAAATAAAAACCGCATGCAAGGGCCATATCAACACATTTAACATGTGAACAAGTAATGGAACATATGAAAGCAAACTTACATGAAACCAGTGGGATTTTTTTACTGTTTCTTAAACACGTGTATAATATGATAGATATGTGTAGTAAGTTGTTCTAAAACTAGACATGAGAGAAGACTGGATTTGCTTTTGAAAATAATTGTTTCTTGGAGGAACCACAGCATGAATAGATTTAGTTGAAAAATTTAATAGAAATATTCCAGAATATATATAACTAGAATACCATTAATTTTCTACTATTTGGAAAAACCAGTTAGCTATCTTTCCACTTGATATTTATTGTAACACAATTTCTTGGTAGAAATAAGATGAAATATTTAATTGAAGTGCAGCTCTTACTAAGCATCAGTGTGCTTGCAGGAGAATAGAATCATTTGCTGTTGAAGACATGCCTCGGATCATCTCAGTCCATCAGTGTGAATCATTGGTGAATGGATTTTATTATTCTTAAAATAGATTTGAATATCTTTTATGATGGAAATGCTGTAACCTTCATTGGCAGGTTGTTTCATTATGTCACTGTTCCTCTAGTTATAAATTTTCCCTGCTGCATTTTAATCTAGTTATTAGTATTTATTGATCAACCTCTTTGACTAGTGACAGTAATTGATCCTTATTCTCTTTATAGTGTTCTGTTAAGTATTTGTACATTCTTTGTTTCTCTTCAACCTACTTGTCCTTAATTTTGCATGACCATTTCTTTAAATCTGTCTCACATATCTGATTATCCATCTTTTCTCATATGCACTTGTATTCGCTTTTAATCCCTACCTTTTTGGTGGGGTTTTTAAATTAAATTAAAACTGAAGAATTCCGATGGAGTCTGTAATACTATGGAATTCAGTAACACATCACAAATCATTTAGTCCAGATATATATAGGTTATATTTAATAAAAACAGGTCAGTGCAGATGATTGGAGACCCTGCTGGGAGCCATCAAAAAAGGCAATTCTGTAGTTCTGTATGGGACATGTAATTCCATTCATAAATTTATCAAGAACCATCTTAAACCAACATATATTTCTTGCCCTTTTTCTTCCTACTGAAAAGCTGCTTCATCATTTCTGCAACAGAAAAGCTTTTAAAATTTCCTCTGCTTCCTACTTCATATTTTTGTTTTCCCGCCAGCACTACCCCATATTTTAAAAGTCTTTTTCCTTCCTGCTATTCTCTTTCCCACTATTCTTATCCATCCATCTATCCATCCATCCCTTCCAAATCTCCTCCTGTTTATCTCCCACATACACATACAGAAAAAAAATGCCACCTTTGCTGAGGCCTTTCAGGCTTTTATTGTAAACTGGTCTGCCAATTCACCTGGTCATCCTAGCAGCCCTCCTTTGTGTGTATTGCAAGGAATTCAATTTCCCTTGAGTACAGGCAATGAAGGCTGTGTTCTCCATTCCTGATGAGACTGGTCAGGTTCGTGTCCAATGGCAGTAATAAGTCTCTCTCCCGGTAGAAAGGCCTCACTTAACGTTTCTTGGGATCACTGTTTTCATTTCATGGCCCCTCTGGAATGAGGGCTTACTGTAACCCTCACTCTGCCTGGTGCAGGTCTTTCAACTCTTCTGTCATTGCTGTAGAATAAGCTTCTCCTTCATTTCAGAAATTTTTGCTTTTACGTCATGGTGCATGACCTTCTTCTGTGTGCTGTTGAATTCTACCTCGCTCCATGTATTCCACCTCATTCCACATATTCCAGTCCTGTAAATGTGTTCATATTTCAGGCACAAAGTTGTGGATGAGATGGCAGGTGACTGGAGCCTGGTAACTGCTTGTAAAACAGCTGAGTAATTTTGAGGTTTTTTGTCTACTTGTGGGAATGTGTTCTATAGCAACAGCTGTGTGGGTGTGATGTGTTGGCTTTGGCTGGCGGACAGGTGCCCCCCAAGCTGTTCTCCCTCCTCAGCAAGACAGGGGGGGAAGATAAAATCTTGGTGGTTGAGATGAGGACAGGGAGATTTTTCACCAGTTATCATCATGGGCAAAACAGGCTCACCCTGGGGAAGATTAGTTTAATTTATTGCCAGTTAAAAATAGAGCTAGTGAGAAACAGGAAGAAAACTGAAACCACCCTCTCCCCATTGTTTTTCTTTCCAGGCTCAATTTCACTCAGCTCCTCAATCTCCTTCCTTCCTGCTGAGCCCTGCAGGAGGGGGAGTGTTCAGTTCATATCCCATATCTGCCACTCCTTCCTTCTCATTCTCTTCCCCATTCCAGCATAAGGTCCCACCCATGGTATATGATTCTCCATGAGCTTCTGCAATGTGGCTCCGTGGAGACTGAAGTTCTGCAAAAGCTGCCAAGTCCCTCATGGACTACATGTATTGCCAGAAATTCTGATCCCATGTGGGCTCCTCTCCAGAGGTCACAGCTCCTGCCAAGGGCCTGCTCCAGGTGTGGGGGCTCCACAGGCTGTAGCTTCCTTCAGGGCACTTCAGTCTGGATCCTCGTGGATCTCCATGGGTTGTGGGGGAGACATCCTGCCTCACCATGGTCTGCACCACAGGCTGCAGAGGAATATCTGCTCCAGTGCCTGCTGAACCTCCTCTCTCCACTTTTTTCAGCGACTGTGGTGTCTGCAGAGATGTTTGTCTTACTTTTTTTCTTGTTCCCATCTCCCACAGATGCTGTGCAGTGTATTTTACCCTCTGTTAAGTGTGCTATTGACAAGGTGCCACCAGTGCCACTGATGGGCCTCACTTTGTGCAGCAATGAGTTTATTTTGGAGACAGCAGGAACTGGCTCTGTTCAATACAGGAGCAGCTTCTGGTGACTTCCAACAAAGGCCACCTCTGAAGCTCTGCTTCAAAAACCTCACCACGTGCACAAAACGCAGTAGGGAATGCTCCTGTCTCTTGCAGTAGATCTGTCAGAGGGTTTGGGTGGAAGTGCCCAAAGCAAACAGCCTTTTTCCCTCCTCCAGTTCCCATGAATTGGGTACAAGCTGACTTCAGTGATTTGCACAGCATGAGCTTAGTGCCAGCCTGCTACACACAGGCCACAGCAGCTCTGCTGAGCAGCCTGAACACCCTTGGTTGGGCTTTCTGGGCTCTGAGACTTTATTACAATCAAGAACAAATATCTGTGTAAGGAGAACCAGCGATTCTGCACTGATTGTTGTTTATGCCCAGAGGCAGAAAGATGTAAAAGCTTGTGTGTCACATAGCCCTTGTTGCTGTCTGGGGAGAGAGAGTGAGAAATAAGTGATTTTAGTACTACATTTGCAATCCTCCTTTAAAGGACAGCTGATGCTTCCCTTCCTGGGAAACAAGATATTTCCCACACCCTTTTCCAGAATGCTGAGTACTCTACCCTTGTCCTGGTTTTTGTTCTAATCCTGGTACTTGGTGGGGTGCCCTGTGTGGGAGGGGGCCGTGGGCTGCTTTGGGCCTGTTGCAGATGTTTTCAGATGTCTTCAAAAAGGTGAGAAAACCCAGTGCCCACCAAAAATAAAGGCAGGCAGGAAGCCTGTGGCAGGTCTGTGTGGTCATGCTTAGGAAAAGGTGTTTGTCCCCTGGGCACGAGACACCAGAGGGCACCTGTGAAGAGGCACAGCAGAAGATGGAAAAGGACACATGTGAGGGCACATGGGAGAAGGCATAAGAAGGGAGATGTGAGAGGAGACATAGGAGGATACACAAAACAGGGACAGGTGAGGAGGACTGTGAGGAGGCACTTTTGGAGAGACAAAACAGAATAGACAAATGGAAAGGGGCATTGTGAAATTGTGGGGATCATGCCTGCAGAGCATTCATGGAAAGAGGAGAAGGCTGAATCTGTGGGCAACCCATGCTGGACAAGGACACCTCTGAGTGACTGTGATCAATGGGTGACACACACTGGAGCTGAGAGCAGTAACAAGTGAGGAGGAGTAGAGGGAAAAGGGTTAGAAACAGGGACTGATTTAAGAAACTATTATGCAGTGACACCGACCTCCTTGTGCTGCCCATTGTCCCATCAGTGAGACTGGGAAGGACTGAGATAAGTGTGGGGAAAATAAGACCAGCAGAGACATGGAAAGGGGAGGAGTGGTGTTGGACTGAAGTTGAACCTGTGGAAGGGAAATGGAAGGTGATTAACTTCGTTTTTTGTTTAATTGTCTATGTCTTTTTTTGTTTCTCAATACCTGAATCAATAAGGAAAAAATTATGCTAATTTACAATAAATTATCCAAAAATCCCTGGATTGGGACTGTTTGCAATAGCAGGTCAGAGTATCAAGACTGGCCAAAGGGTGTAATGGGCATTGTGTATCCTGTCAAATAAAAGAACAGCCCAATTTTGTATTTTCTCTGTGGGACCATCCCCTTGCAGTTTTTCTCCTCCTCAGTTCAGATAAACAGGGGGCTCATGAGTATTAGTATGTAGTATAGGAATTACTTTTATGCCATTGCTATTTAATTTTCCATTTTCATTGACATTTCTGGCTTAGCTTAATTAAATGTTTCTAGAAGCAGCTCTCTGCTGAAAGCATCTACAGGTAGAAAAGCCACATGTGGCTTCTACCATGGCTATACAAGGTCCTCTGTTATGTCTCTGGAGGAGAGAAGGGCTTGGGGGTGTCTGACACACCACAAAGAAACAAAGGATACCCTGGAGCTACAGTGCCACTGACAGTGTTCAGGTGAGTCTAGAGCTTCTTCTGAACACAGAAACATGGTAAGGAGGATTCCTTCTCCTCTCCAGCTGCACATCAATTCCCACTGAGGCAGCTGCTCACAGCCCTACTTCTCCAAGTTTGCTTTTCACTGTGTAGAATTGAGCAGAACCAGATGTGACACAGGTCTCTTTTGTGCTATTCCTTAATTGACAGGAAAGTATTTTGAGTGATGAAAGTCTGTTTGAACTTCTGGAAGATCACTGCTCTTTATTTCAGAATAAAGCCTTCCCAAATAACTGATGAAATCACACAGAGGCATTCAAAACACTTTTTGGCTCTAATTTTTTTTTATAAAACACTCGCATTAGTAGGTGAACTACATAGGGTATACGTTACTTACTTGTTAACTTCCCAGTAGTTGTTGTAAGTATGAGCCATTGTATCAGCAGATAAAACTTAAATGAAATGACAAGACTCGTCTATTCTTTCCTTTCGAAAGGGAATATCTCAGTGCTCATTCTTCTGTAAAGAAATAACATTCTCCCGTGGGTGGGAGATGATTTGGTGAAGCATCACATTAGCAGAACCATCCTGACCAGCTGTGCTGGGGTTTAACAAAAGGCGACTCATTTACAGAATAGTTGTGCTGCATTTTTGGCGCTCAACACTGGTTTGGAAGGGTCTCTAAAATAATGCACAGGCTGGCCTTTGCCTCCTGCATCATAAAGCTGTGAGGTTTATTCTCTCCCTGTGGTCAAATACCCTGGGGATCAAATGTCCTGTTCTCCCTCTAGATATGTCCCTAGAGCACTGAACCCATTACAAAGGTGGGCAACCAACTGAAAAACACTACGATTATTACCAAAAACTCTCACCATAAAAATATAGTCTCTATTAAAAATATTGGGGTTTACTTTCTTAGAAATGTTCTTGTGTTAATACACTGTGTCAAGTAAAACATCCCAAATGTCATATTTTATATAAGCTTTCTAAATAAATGGGGGAATCAGTTGAAAAATACAGCCATTTCTGGGTTTAATACCATCTTCTCTTACTCTGTCATTCCAAGTGTTGCAGCGTTCTGAATACATGAAAGCTCAAATAGTTTATGCAACTAGATATGTCACTGGGTCTCAGCCTCACTGCAGCACTCAGCCAGCAGCACTTCTCCTGAAATTCTCATACAAGTGAGATACCCAAAGTACTCTCTAAGCAATTGAGTTCATGTGAAGTTCACGATTTATGTGTACTGTGGGAAGGGGGATATGATTGTTGGTTTATGTTAATTATAAGCTATTTCTGAGTTCTTGTAAATGAAATGTATTTGAGGAATCAGTTTTATTATTACTGAGAAAAACCCTATTCTCATTATCTGTCTGTGGATCATTGTAGAAAGGTAGCTTGGAAAACTGGCTGAATGAACTTATCCAATTAACCCCAGAATATTTTATTCCTTCGTTGTACTGTGCTAATGCATCTGACAGTTTTGCTGCTCCTCTGATCTAATTAAGAATTTTTGGCAAGCATCACAGTGTTATAAAATTTGAAAATGTGAACCAAACCTGGCTCACAGCACTTCAAATGAAGAGGAGACCTGAACTTTCATTATACTTCTTGAAATAACAGATGAGTTTGCATGTGAAATATTAACTTTTGTTTAGTTTGTATATAAATATATACTTATTTATGTATTTATATACGCACGTATAGATACATATTTTTGTATTTATATACACACATCACATTACATGATCATATTATAAATGCTTGTTTCTTCCTCAGAGTTTCTTTTCTCTGCTTTTGTTAATGGAGATAACACTTTATGATGTGAATAAAGACAACTGGCTTATTTGGCTTTCAAATTCAATGTCAGAACATGACATTTCAGTCTTCCACTTGGCAAACTAGGGCTTTATGACTGGGCTGTGTGAAGCCAACCAATTTTTCTGGGTCAGAGGACAGCAGACTAGAGAATTGCAGCATTCATGCTTTCTCTGAGAAAATCAGGTGGAAAAGAAAGTTTTAACCAGTTCTGGGCTGCTTTTCTACTCTTACATGGTGTTTTTAAGTTCAGTGGCATAAGAGATCATGATAGATATGAACTTCTAATCTCCTGTATGCTTTCTAGAAAGAAATCTTAATCTACATGCTAGATCGTGCCCCAAAGGCTGGCAGTTCCTCTGGCTGCTCTTCTACAGCCCCATTCCTCACTTGACTCCTATAGCTTGTTTATCAAGACTAAAAAAAGTGAGGTATTGCCTTTTCAGGTGAGGTAGACCCCTGCTCACCCCCAGCTGCAAACCCCATGTGGCTCCAGGCTTCTGGCAGAGGGAGCTCAGGGGAGCAGGTCCAGCCCAGCACCATGGGGTCTCCCCTGGTGCCTCTTGGCCCCTGTAGTGCCCCCACCTGCTCGAGCCCACCCTGGGACTGCAGTGCTTGGATGGCACTGGGCAGATGGGCCCCACAAGCCCCTGGTTTCATGCGTTTGACAGCTCTATGGGGACTTTGAGCAGGTGAGCCAGGAGCACCTGCATAGCTGTGATAGAGATATATAACCAAGTCTTTACCATGCTCACTGGCCCCAGATGCAGCTGAAGACTGGCTGGCACCCAGCAGGACTTTGATGACTGGCTTTGGCAGAAAACCAGGCTCCTTATCCTCCTTTTATCCTGAAATTCATTTGAAGCAGAAAATATTTTTATGTGATACAGCACCAACACACTGTTAAGGTTTATCAAACACTAATGTGATTCTCCTGTTACTATTTAACTGTCACTGTGTTCTAGAAATATATTAATAATGTACTCAGTGAAGCTGTTTGTGATGTCTGTTGTACAATAATGACTTGGAGTACGTTTAGGTTACCTCTCCTCTGGTTTTTGTTAATTGGAGTTGCTCTACTCTTGTGTTTTGCTGTACAAATCAATGGCTATTAAAGATTTAACTACAGGTTACAGCGATGTGCAAAACAGTCCCCCTGTCATTTTCCTGGATCCCAGTCCCTAAGATAGCACAGAAGAAAGCCTCCTTGGCTTTCTGGTCTGCTGTGTGATGCTTAGGGAAGTATTTAGCAGCTGAGACGTGGAGCTGGGCAGTCCCTAGTATTATTCCAGAGCCTCTGCAAGTTGTTTTACAGCCGTCCTTCAGTAAGTGAAAGCCTTTGATCTCTGTAGCAAGCACATTTAATAAACTACAAGTTCTCCATGAAAATACATCCATTATTTTGACACAAAGACTAGACTTCCTCAAGAGACTCAGTGTGTGTTTCAGTGGAAAACATGCATTTGTCAATCTCTCTAGAGCAATAAAGAAGCTGGTGTGAAGCCACATCTACTGCCACAAAAGAAGAGGATAATATTTTTGTTGAGAAATGGCACAGAGAACTGTTACTGTTGGTGTTAATGAGAATAGATTGTGTTAATGTACGGTAATGTACAGTAATTTTTGTGTTGTCAGCAGTATGGAGGAGACCTTCCATGAATTTTCAATGACACCAACTTCTAATTAGTAGTGGCCTCAGAGAAAGCTCCAGAAGTTCATCACCAAGAAGGATAAACACTGTTAATTGGCATATTCAAAAGCACTTAGCATTGCTTCAACACTAGTCTAAGTCTTATTGGTTTTTTAATAATGATTTCAGTATAAAAGATCTACGGCCAACGGCAAATGTTAAAAGAATACAATTATAAGCTATTTTTGTGAAATATATTATTTTCAAACAAGAAATAGGGATTACTTCAAGCACCTCGACACAAGCTGAGTTCTAACAGGTGTATTCTTTTAGGACTATTCCCTTTAAAAAATAATCAATCATAAGGAGCCATCTGCTTTTTAATAACTGTATTTTCTTAAGTGTCTTCAATTATCTGTATTCTGAATAAACAAATAAAATTAATTTTTGGACTGAGAGGTTCACATTTTTGATATAAAAGTACACCTCAAGTTTAGTGCTGTAATCAGTATTTGAAGTGCTCCAAGTACTTAGAAGGGAACTTGTTTTTATATCTCTGAAAAGATAGTCAGATATTAAATTTGAAGTGATGTTGTAGTGCGGATTTTTGGTTTNAGGCTGGAGCCGTGGGGTGAATAAACTCTGCTGACCTCTCCCTCCTGGAGTCCCGCCTTTCTTCTCCCTGCCTTCGCTGTGCCCAGCTCCTGGTCGGCAAGAACCTCACACGGTGTTGCCGTGGTGCCCAGGGCTGCCCGCAGCCGTGCCACACGGGGCACCGCAACAAAGTGAAGAAGACAGATTAGGTTGTGGCAACCTTTTCTCCATCTGTTTTCTTCCAAAGTTTGCTAGACCTACAAGTGAACTTCCCTGCATTGTATAAATAGTTGCTTTTTAAAAAAATGCCGATTCTCTGCTGTGAAACATTCAGTTATGGTTAGAAGGAAAAGTTACACTTTAACCTTACAATATGATTGTTTGAAGTGGGGAGGAGAAGGTTTCCTCTGCGTTTTGCAGTAGCTCTTTCATTACAAATGCAAAGGCCAGGGGTTGATTAGCAGAACTCATTAGAATTTCCTGGTTTGCATAGAGCAAGTCTGAGCTCAAGAGCAATGGTATGGTTAAGGTAGTGTCATAATTTGTTCTCCTCATCAGTTAGAAGAATTTTCAGTGCCAGACAGAAAATCTGTGCATTGGTGAGAAGTAAAATACAGACTGTGGGAGGAGTGGCTAATTCACCAGAAGGTTGTGCTTCTATCCAAAGAGACCTCTACAAGCAAAGTCCTGCACCTGGGGAGGAAAACACCCAGGCAACAACGTGTACTAGGGGCCACAAAGCTGGAAAGCAGGTTGGTATGAAAGCACCAGGAGGACCTGGTGGAAACCAAGTTGAGGCCAAGGCAGCAATGTGCTCTTGCACAGAAAGTGAGTGGTGTCCCAGGCTGCATTAAGCAAAGCATTGCCAGCAGGTCAAGTGAGCTGATCATTCCCTTCCACTCAGCACTGGTGAGGCCAGCTCTGGGCTCAGCACAAGAGAGACATGGACATGCAGGAAAGAGCCCAACAAAATGACAAAGACATGAAGAAGGGACTGGAACATCTCCTATGAGAAAAGGCTGAGAGCTGGAACTGTTTAGCCTGGAGAAGAGAAGGCTCAGGAAAACACCTGAAGGGAGAAAAAAGAGTGGAGAGAGGTTTTTTCACCTCCCAGTGCCAGGGATCAAAGACACAAGAAGAAACACAGAAGTGCTTCCTCTGAATATCAGGAAACACTTCTTCACTGTGGGCTGACTGAGCACTGGCACAGGTTACCCAGGGTGGTTGTGGACTCTCCAGCCTTGGAGATATTCAGGAGCCATCTGGATACAGTCCTGGGCAAATGGCTCTAAGTGGCCCAGCTTGAGCTGAGGGAATTGGACCAGGTGATGCCCAGAGGTCCCTTCCAAGTTCAATCACTCTGTGAGTTTTATGGAGATAATGGTGAAGGGTTTCACACAAGACATACACTGAACCCAGGAAGTTGGGAAGTGGCTGTGGAAAACCTCAGTTGTCCTACACAGGTAGCAGTTAGCTCCAGCACTCAGGACAGACTGACCAAGCAGGGTATTTCAAAGCTGCTCTGTCACAGCTTGGGACCGACACCCTAAACATGTAAGAGATACTATAGTGAACAGAACAAGCCACTCCTTTTCACTTATCTAAACTATCATACCTGCCCAGTGCTCCTGCAAGCATGAGGCCTACTCCTGCATCACATACACAGGAAAGATTCATCTTTATTAAACACTTCTAGAGAGTGCATTGCCTTTGAGTTAGACATCAAGGCTCCTCCTGTAATCAACAGAAAGAGATAAACTACCCAAGAAAGCCTTTGATCTGTCCCCAGATTGTTGTTTGCAGCAGGTAGGATATATTTGGGTCTCTGGTATTGACTACTGTATTGGACACTTAAGGAAAATAAACTAGATTGTACTCTCCAAGTCTCCAGCCAGCAATGCCTGTCCCTTACTTCCCAAGTGGGCAAGTACAGCTGTGTCTTTGGCAGCCTTAAATTACCTTCCACTAGTTAGTTTTGGGTCAGTACATCTTAACATTTTAAGACACATGCTTAGACTGTCTTTTCCAGATATGTCACTGTTTTTTAAAACTTTCCTTCCAAACAGAACTCTTCATCAAGGAACAAAACATTTATAACTGGATAAATACACAAACTGTTCAGTTTAAAGCCGTGTAAATCATATTGGCTTCAGTTAAGTTTATTCCATCTGCTTTTATCATCTGTTGTTGCACTAATTTATAATTCACTCATAATATTAAAATGTCAATGAATAAAAAAAAAACAACAACCCATCTATGGGCCTCTAGTAGCTAATGACATTACATTCAGAAAGTAAACCAAGTCATATAATTAATTATATTTCATCACCATAGATACTTGTTATTGTGTCATTAATGCATATTTGCATAATCACATAATGAGATCTCTATGATTCATGCTTTATGGTAATTTGGATGCACAAATTTCTGTCTCAGAATTGAAACCACTTGCAAAGCTGTTACTGTAGTTTCTTTTTTCTCATTGAAGAAATATGAAGATCCAATGAATGAGTTGGTCTTGTCTCAGACCTTTTCTGTGGCTTAGAAATAGCTTTCCATGCACACTAGTTACATATCAAGAAATTGCCAATGATTAAAAAAAAGATCACATGGATGAATCTATTATATAGATGAGGAAAACATATAATGTTTCAGGGTTTCTCCATTTTTATTAACCAGCTTATCTGTTTTCAGCCTTTTTCAATAATTGAAGAGAGGATTCATGTAGATCAAGTTTATGGGAAGGAATGAATGTATTTTGAATCTACAGACTTCTGTCCTTGATAAAAATGATTTTTCATTAACTTACTGAGGCATTTTATTGAATTTAAGATTCAATCCACTGTGCTTAATTACATTTTCCAGACAAGATGAACTAATCTGGGCAGTTGGGTGGTATTCAAATAAATGTAACCACTTTACGATATTTTTCCCCCAGATACTCTTTGTCAGGATTCAACCTGAAAAAATGTATTTTTAAAGCAGTGTTTAGAAGATGCAAAACATGCCCAGCTTTTAGACACATTTTACACAGCCATAAACATTTGTATTTATAAATAAACCTAGTAAAATATAATAAATAAGTAGAATAAGAAATCAGAACTTGTTCAAATTACTATCATGACCTCTATTCCTCTACAATGTAGGCCAAGAAAAGATCTATGGAGACCCGTGTAGTGACTGGGAAAGACAAAAATTGCAGACAGAAGCAGAAATGACATTACCTCTACAAATGTACAAAGGTTGACATTATGTATTAATGACAAATCTCTTCTAAACTGCAAGAGAATGTAAACACATCCAAGCTGGGCTGGGGTGTTAACACCTGCCTCTATGCTTGGCTCCACTGTCCATGTGCTTCAGAGGGAGATTTATTACTGCAGCCAGGAACTACACGGGTTGTCCCTGTTACCTTATGGCTTTGAACATCAATTGTGTTGTCAGCCACTCTACTTCTGAAGGTCTTTTGAGTTTTGTTTCAAACACTGTTTAGAGTTTTTTATTTCTTTTCACTCAGAGGTTTCATTTTTGACCTGATACATGATCCAGGTTGGTTGTATTAATAACCCTTGTTTGCTGAAACAATGGCACAAAAGCAGAAGACAGGAGTTTTTGAGAGGGGTTGCAGGTTCCCAGTGTGACAGCAATGAAGTATCCCTGTCTTTAGCTGTGCGTAACACCAGAAGGAACCAAACCACATGAACTTCAAAAGCTGCAAAAGTGATTTAAATTGTTTAGATTCCAAATCAAGGTATTGAAACCCTTTTGTTCATTCATAATTCATATTTTGATTTTCTTCACCAAGGACATTATCCAAGTAAAATTCACAACAATTTTACAAATTTCCTTGGTATAGCTAGTATAATAAAGGATAATTAAAATAACTGCAAAATTTTATTTTCCCAAATCTCTCATACACTACTTGATTATTATTTACATATCATTTCAGTCCTGCAAGCTACTGCAGTCAGATTGTCTTTTGTTTACATTGTCACTACATCTGTCACTACACTCCGTCATTTGTGTAACATTTCAGAGGCAAATCATAAAAAGTATTTCTGCTCTTTAAGGTCCTGAAAAGAGTCCTCTTATAATCAGTGGAGTGCTACCTGCTGACATGAAGAGCAGATGGTATGGATCCTAACTTGGGTTGAGGCAAAACCTTAATTATGGGGTTTGACAAAAATTCTAATAGTGACATTTTAACCCACTTTAAATTTGTGTTGTCATGATGCACTACATTCCTAAACGTGTTACTTTGGGGAAAGCTGGACAAACATTTATTAAAAACTGAACAAGATGGGAAAATTTTGAGGAGGGAATTCTCAAATTTATTTGGAAATAAAGAAGAGATAAATTCACATGAGAAAATGTTTTGTTGTTGTTGTTGTTGTTGTTTTGTTTTGGTTTTGTCTGTTCTATCTTCAGGCTGTTAGAGGGTTACTTCCTAGCAAAACAAAAAAGCAACAGACATCAAATCCCTCAGCAAAGTGTCAGATGACTGAACCACTGCTGAAGATTCTGGGAACTTAATACACAAATCTGTTAGGACCTGTACTCACAGCCTAGCAGGCTCATCTTTCTTTGGCACCTTTTGGATAAGCTACCAGCTCCACATTTATTTAACCCTGACACAATCACAGTTGGAAGCCCATTTTACACATGGAGAAATTAGTCAAAGCTATATCTCTGCTAAAATTCAAAAAGCCTCAGGATAAGATGGGTACAACTCTGATTTTTGTATAGCAGCCAGCCCTCTTCTCATGGTACCATGCATTTCTCAAATTCCTACTCCCTCAGTTCCATTTCTCATAATACCTTTTGACTAAGGCAAAGCAATACAGATTCCCTGGCTAATATTAATATCTAGTCTTTCGATCTGTAGATGTGAAGGCAATTTGTAAAGTAGATAAGTATCATCCTCCTTTACTCTGTGATAAATCTGGGGGGAGTCAGCATCATGAGCTCCTAAAGAAATTAAGCTGCCTGTGGGAGAGAAGTAGGTCATATTATAGATTAACAACAGGTTAACAGGTAAGAAACAAAGAGAAGGAATGAATGTTTGGGCTGCACAATAGAGGAAAGCCATAGATCACTGGGATCTTTGCAGTATCTGTTAGAGTATACAGAAATGGAAAAGGATGGAGAACAAGGAGACTGATGGTGGTGCAAGATTATTCAGGGTAATAAAAATGAAAGCTGATTGCAAAGAGCTGAGGGAGAATGTCATGTTTACTAAGCAGGCAATAGTATGACAGACTTCATTCTATATAATAAATATGAAGTAACACACCAGGGGAAAAACAGTCCGAGACAATGGATCCTAAACTACCTATTTCCATGCAGGAAAGAGAACTTGTGGTTATAATAATAGGTATTTTCAAACATCAGTACAATTCTCAATATTGGAAAAAAAACCCTACTGTGTATTGTAGCAATTACTGGGAAAAAATAGAAAACAAAGCAGAAAAAAAATTCTCAAGCCATTAATCCACATTGTGAATGTATCTTGAAATGTGATCTAGAACTGGTCATCTTCACCTGAAGCAGGACTTAGTGGTAATAGAAAAAGTTTAGAGAGGAGAAAGAAGGTCAAAGGTGTGGAGCATTTCTTTTTGAGCAATGCAACTAATCAGGTAGCTGTGATGGGAATCCACAACAGTACAGACTACAAGGGTAAATGATGGAGCCGCTGTAGCAGCTGTTCATTGATTCTTGTTATCTGAAAAAAAAAAGTCAGAATCAAATGAAATTGAGAGATGGTATGTTCAAAATAACCATCAGGAACCATTTTTTTCACACTGGTACTGTTTAAACTGTGTATCCTCCTGCCCCGGGATGTAGTAACACAGAGTGGACTTGATAAATGTATGGAATCCTCCTTCATGTATGTATCTTCCTTCAACACCTATTAAGAAACAAGAAAGCACATCTGATTTAGAAGTCCCCTACAGGTCACTGGAACCTGAGAGCACTTCTGCTCTTACAATGCCAGTCCCTCCTGGCCAGTGTCAGAGACAGGACAGATGGACCCTTAGTCTCCTCCAGTGAACTGTCCTTCAAGGCCTTGAGCTTCCCAGAAGGGCAGTGGTTTAGACCAAAAAGCAAAAGCTTCCCTTTGTAATTCAGAGCTGGCCATGCAAACCTTTGCAGTGCCTCTTGTAGCCAGGAGGAAGATACACTGCTCCTGAAGACACTCATATTTATCCCAGCTGCCAGGATCTGCAAAGAGTGGCCTGTACACCGTGCTGTCTCATGGACTTTAATTTTGGGTAAACCAACATATACATTATATAAAAAATAAAATATAATATATCATTGTATAATACAACATAATACAATACAATATATTTTTATTTGTATTTTATACTATCTATTATATATTATACATGTTATATCTTATATATATTATTCTGCTTGGTCAAAGAGCAGGAAAGCTTATGGGTAAGAAATTAACCAGATTTCCTTGACCTAAGAAAAAAAGTTAAGACTGGTTATGTAGTCCTAGGAGTTTGTTCCCTCAAGACCCTCCCCAAAAACACCACAAACCCCAACAAAATAGAATAGGAAAACCTCCCCACAAACTGAAAACAATGTCCAAAACCAGTTTTGACCTTGTGATGCATTCCTTTTTTTTTCTGTTGTTCTGTGGCATTGGAAAACGAACAGCTGTAATGTATTCCCTTGCTCCCTCCCCTAACATGATGGCTTACCCTTCTCCATTTTCTGAAACTAAAACTCCTCAAACGTTACTTTTTGTAATTATTTTATTTCCTAAGCATTTGCCTTTGGTAATGCTGTGTTTTCTTACAGCTCTTCATCACTCATGGCTAATGTAGCTTAAAAGTTTTTCATTCTTTTGCTCTTTGGAGTTCGATTTCTTTCTTCAGCCCCTATGTTTAAGTAAACAAAACCTCTTCTGTCAGACTGTAGAAGTGATGAAGTACAAATCTTTGTTTGTATTTCAGACATTCAAGGTTGTTCAGTATGAGCACATGACAGCATCTTCTGGGATGCTGTAAGAGGGTAAGTTCCAAATAAGAAAAAATCACCATATGGACAATTTACCAAAACAAGAGATGATAGCTGGCTGTTGGTTCTTCAAGAACAACATATAAAATACTAATAATACAACTGATGGGGCTAACAATCCCTCTTCTGCCTCTATATTTAATTTATTTTAATAATTTAACCATTCTTACAGAAACTCACTTAAAAATTATGAAAGGCATAGTAAATTAAGTGATCTGGCTTGGTTGTGTCAGAGACAGGGGCTTTTAATTCTCTTGTCTTCTGGTATCTCATTTCAGAGTCTCATTCTGAATGAATCTTACTTAATTTTATAAGACTTTGTTTCCCATTGAAAAACAAAACTTTTTTTCCCCTGTAATGGTAGATATCCAATCAGCCTGGTTGTAGCTTGAGCTGTCTGTCCACAAAGGATGCAGATGCTGATAAAGTACATGATTTGTAGAAAATATTGGATACTTCACTATCTAAATGACCTACATTTCAAAATTCTTTTAGGGTGAAGTAACCTCAGCAAAAAATGGTACCTAGAACATATGCAGGCACAATGAAGGAAGGGATATTGAAATTTTGGCTGTGAAAACACAGCATATTCTATATTTGTCTTTAGGGGAATCTGTTTTCCCTTTTCTATATTTTCAACCCCTTTAGGGTTTTTTGGGCCCTTTCACATTTACTGTAAACATTGTAGTGATAGCTTCTTTCAGTTGTTCCCACATGCAAGCCCTCAATATCAAGATAAAGTTCAAGGACTGTTCTTACATTGGTTTTGTTTTTTTTAAAATTATATTCAATGCCCTCACAATCTTTACATCCCTATTTTTACCAGTCTATCTCTTAGAACTTCCTCCAGAAATGCCTTGCTCTAGTAAGTAGTTTAGTGTCTCACACTAGAAAAAATGCTGTGCAAAAATGATTTTTCAGGATTAGCTCCTTCAGCTGGAAAGTTTGTAATCTATCAGGTTTGTCCAGCTGCTTTAGGAAGCAACAGATGCATTCCTGATGCAATATACTACAATCATTGTTAAAACCAAAAATTATAACGTAATTGAAAACATATGAAAACACTAGAATTTCCTCTACCACACAGAAATTTCATTTACTCTTTTGATTGCACTGTGCTGCAAGGATACACATTCCTTTTGCTGACAGATAAAAGAGTTTTATATTTTCCTGGTATGTATTGCAGACAGCACATGAGATAAGTGAGATTTTACTGCAAAAAAAGAGATTTATGAAGTGAGTTTTAATACAGTGTCAGACTATTTACAATTATAAGAACTGATCCCCTAAGTGCTGCCTGCTAATGTTAGTCAACTTTACATGTTGCAGCAACAACACTTAAAATGTTTAGAGTTAATTTGTTGTACAATCTCCTCATATTCAATCTACCACAGTCTTTTCATCATTTTCTTTCCCTCCTTAGTTAGAATAGTGTGGTCTAAGCTTCAGAGTTAAACCACTGGAGTTAAACAAGTGCCAGAGAAAGAGGGCAAATAAGATTTGTTGAATTAGACTTTAGACACAGTCATGATCAAACAGGGAGATGAAGGCAAAATTCAAACTGAACTTTCAAACTGCAGGCAGGATTTTAGCCAAACAACAGCCGTTAAAGCTGACACAAATCACAGAACTCAAATAATGCAATGGTCTCTGAGGGTCAGATTCAAGCTTGTGCTGAAGTCCACCCACCTGAGGAACATAAAGGGACCTTGAAGTAGCCTTTAATGTGCAGCAGAGGATTGACCTAGGATGGAGAAATCTGCAGCTGGCATAAAACTAATGTTGCTATCTCTTTATCAGTCCCTCTGGCCCACAACATATAAGAGGCATGTCAAGGACAAAAGGGAGAGCAGCCAGAATATAATGTGCACTGCCAGTCTAATGGGAATTTTTGATACCAGGCACTAAAGAAGCACAGATGGGTGTTATGATGGAAGTTCTCTCCTTACCTATATTTCTCCCCTTTAAGAAATACCTCAGCTTCCAAAATGGTCCCTGTAGCTTGCTAGGCAGAACTAGTTTAAGGGTTTGCTGCAGGAGGAGAAGCATTACCAGAAACCTTAAAGATTAAATAATAGAAGTTTATAGCTGTTAAAAAACAACAACTTGTAACCTTGCAGAGATTTTTCACTATATAAGAGTCAGGCTCATTTTTGTTTCTGCTATGGCTGCTATCCAGCTGATCATTCAGAAAAATTAATGAGTTTACTGTTAGCTAATACAGAGGTTTCTAGCAAAGTGAGTTTGGCTGAAGCTGGCCTGGTGGAGGGGTTCAGGGACAGGCTGGATAATTTTGCTCTGTGTGGAGTCAATTGGGAGTTCATTTTTCATTCCTCTGAAAGCACTCTTAGGTCAAACAACAGTTCTGAAGTCCTGCATTTATTAGTGCTCTCAGGTCTTCTGGCAAGACAGACTGGATTCAGATCAAGTGAGAGCCTCTGATTGTATTTCTTTCAGGCTTACCATCACACATCATGGTGTTTATGTCAGCTGGTTGCATGAAGATGGATGATCTCTGATACAGCATGAAATGAGATATATTTGGATATAATAAACTTGCCCACCACAAATCTCTGTGTTAAAGCTATCTTTTTTTTAAAAAAAACCCTCATTTTTAGTGGAAGAAGTTGACTTTATCACTTTTACGAAGGTGACTGTGTGTACTCTGTGTCTCTAGGCACCCTACAACTAGGCATACCATCTCTAGGAACCTTAAATAAAGGATCCCTTCCCACCTAGAAGACCTAATGTGCAGGGCAACTGGTCATAAGGATTGTAAGTGCATATCAATAGATATGATAACCTTAGTCTTTCACAAGCAGCAAAGCCAATTTAGTTTCCTGACTTCTGAACACTTCTCCCAAGCCACTCTATCATGCCAGTGCCACCACCTGAGTGTTGGACTCTATCCATTTTCATTCAAATATAGAAAAAACTCTATTTTCTCTCTGATGCAGCACAAACAACAGCGTCATCATCTAAAGGAGGCAGAAGAATCTGCACAAGAGTAGGAATGGTTATTCAGACTAGGTGAAAGTGAAAATGTGTTAGACTGGTTTTGCCACTAAATAAAACATAATTTGAACTATTCCCTGACACAATCAAGTGCATAGAGGCTTGCTTTGTTTCAGAAAGTAATCAGAAAAAAACCATTGCTATGCTGTTTTCAAGATATTGGAAAAAATAGATGGGTCAGTAGCCAGAATCAGAGATTTTGGTGACTCAATTATATTCATTTAGTGTGCAAAGAGACTGAGATAGGTGAAGGTAGCACACTCAGACACTGCTACTTGAGGGCTTTTTGGTTACATAGAAGAGAGAACATAGACAAATTTACAGTTCTGTAAGTAAACAATAAGCCTGGGAAAAAAAGCTTGGTTTGCTTAGTGTGAGGCTCCTGCTGTGTTTTCCTTTGGGAGCTAGCCATGGTTCTGCAGCATGCCTTCATGCAGTGCACATGCACATAAATCATCCCACCTTGAGCCACTTGAGAGGAAAACAGAGGGATGAATATCCTATGGAGATGTCTCTATCTCTTCATTGACTGCAGAGGGAGCCTAAATAAATAGCTTAGACTGAGATGTAAATGTTGCACAAATAGCTTAGACTAACTTATAAATCATGAAAATTAGGGAAGATAATTCCTGCTCTTAACACTTTCCCTTTGTCATACGGTAATTTCATTGTGTCCCTTTTCTGCACAAATTCTTTAAATCAAAGCACTGGAACTCACTACTGATGGATGGCTGTGATTACAACTATATGTGCACTGCACAAATATACATGCAGCATACACAACTCCTCAGAACCTTTCCAGACTAGTTCTCCAGGGAGAAGGGGTCCTGAAAGCCTCTGTGAAAATGAAGAAACCTTCAGGGAGTGAACAGGCCATAGTGGGTATTTTGCAATGTGTACTTTAATTCAAATGGTTTGCTGCTGCCTAAAATGAAAGTCCTGAATGTTTTCTTGAGAAGCTGAGACCAACACTAACTGTGTCTGCCTACTCAATGTGCAGGTCCTTTGTGTGTATAATTCCTCTTTCTATGCACAGTCCGAAGTTTGGAGCTCCCTCAGTGATGCTGCACTGACCAGTGATAATACAATGTTGCCATTGAAACAATTTTCACAGAAAAAATCTCATTAGACCAATTAGTTTCTCATAAAAATATTTTCAGATGGATATTTGAGTGGTGGTTCTCAATTTATTGCTTTTTAGCAGATTCTTTAATGTTTGGAGGATCAACAAATTTATTTTGATTTTAAAATTCTCTTTATTTGGCAGATAAGTTCTTTTCTTTTTTTCTTTCTTTTTATTTTTAATGAAAATGGTTCTGTAGTAGTGATATTTTTGAATTCTGAAATTTTTTCCAGGAAATAGAAAAAGAAAAAATAATGAAACTTCCTGTTTTGTGAATTGCTATAAAAAATGAGGGTAGATTTGTATTCAAGTCAGTTTCAATATCTACAATTAATTAAAAGAATAGAAAAACCTGATTGTAAGAGGATATTTTTTACAATATGCCCTCTTCCCATGAGACTTTTCTAGTGAAGTATAAAATTTCATAGATTTTACTTACTATGATCATTATTGCATAAAGTAACCAATATATTGTCTAAAAAACATAAACACTTACATTTCCAGCTAAGAAAATGTAGGGAAAATCATTCTACAGAGCATCATATAAACAACTAGAGCTCTGCTGCCTCTTCAAGATAACTAGCACCAAGTAAGGAAGGATGATCCATAAAGTTAAAAAAAAAAAAAAAAAAAAAGGTATGACAATTTCTTCAGAAATATGAATATACCCCATAGCTCTTACCTCTGCTGCAATATATCAATACCTCTTTCAGAATAAGGTTACAATTTTCTTTGCTTCCTTCTTCAGCACTGTGACAACTTTTGTTCCCCCTTGATGTCAATCAACAGGCTCACTTCAGATTCCATTAGAAAATCAATACTGTTAGTGAATTGTATAAAAAAAGGTCATAATTCCAGTAGTTTTCCCCTTCAGTGAAGATATAAATGAAAAATTCTTTCCGTCCATCACATGTTGGAAATAAAAATTAAAAAGCAGGGCTGCAGGCTGCTACATCTGAATGTATGTATTCAGTATGCTGCTACTACAAGCTTTGTGCTGTTCCACTGCTACCAGCCTTCATTTTGTGCAGATGAGGTGCAGGGCCAGGTTCAATGTGTTTCACAAGTGCAGATGTGGAGTTACTCCAAACCTGTGGTTTTCAATCACAATTTATGGAGTGCCCATTATAGCAATAGTGGAGCACTCACTAGCAGTAGAATTTTAATGCATTTAATGAAACATGGAAATCAATAACAAGAACTTCTATGAGAATATTTTTTCCGCCAATAGATTTCTTAAAGATTCCTGGGTCATGTAACATGGCTCACATTTCTAATGGCTTGTTTTGGTTGATGGTTACAGAGCACATTTAATTCCCAGTCTTATCTGCATGCACTGAAATAATTTCCAAGATGTCAGTGATTCTCATCTGTTATGCTTTATTGAAAGTTCTGAAATAATTTTCTCCTTCTCTCCCCCAGAACATATTAAGAAAACAGTTATTTTCATGATAATGTACAATATGCAATTAAATGTGACTACTTTAAAGAATTAGTGTGGTTTTAATGTCTATTCAAAGAGCTTTTGCTATATTCTCTATAACAGTAGCAGTCCAGCAAATTTATTTACTAAGGCTTTTAATTAATTCTGTTCTTGGAGGCTAATTCTGCTCTCAGCACTTTGTCACGCTTGCCCATCTAGCAAGATTTTTGGACAAAAGCATATACTTTGTAATTTGCACAAATGTGATCTTTTCCTCGGCTGGAAATTGGCTCTGATTTCACAGTAACCTGGTGCAACCTAGAGAACAAACTGCACAGAACACTGTTTGCAAAGGAGAATTTATATTGGTTACAAGCTACAGTAGTGGCCAAATCCTTCCTAGGCAAGACCATAGTAGAGCATCTGCTGCTGTGTATGCCCAAAAATTCCTTGTTGTGATTTAACCCCAGCTTCCCTCCAGGGCCCCTTGCCACTCTATAATGTTATAGAATGAACATGTGTTCATTGTCCTCTAATCTTTGAAATCTCCCTCACTATTTAAAATCTTCCACATTTCAGCATGAATTAGGATGTCATGATCCAAAACCACCACAAAGGTTTTGCTAGTGCTATTTCCATCCACCTTAGCTATTTTCCCTTCTTTATACATAGACTTCAGCTCTTTTCCCCTCCCTCAGTGTGCTATCAACTGGATTCCTGAGTTCAAGCAAGCAAAATATTCTCTTCTCATTTTCTCCTTTCTCTTTTGCCAGGAAAGGTAAAGTATAAAAGCTGCAACCCCAAGCACAGAGCAGAAGAGCTCAGTGCCTTAGGAAAAGCAAAGACTGCAGGGGAAGCTTGGTCCGTGCCAGGCAGACAGCGAAGGGGCACTTTTGCATGAAAAACATTCTGCTTGATTGTCCTTCACAGGAAGAAATAAAAGACTGGCAGGCAAGACAGATTGGAGCATGTTCCTTGTGGAGAGACCTGAAAGCCTCCAGCCAAAGTGGGAGCCCCACAGTTCTGTTAGCCCTGCACCTCCCACTGATCTCAGTGAAGTGCATTCATGAAACCAAGGGGGGAACCAACATCCTTTGAAAGACATACATGTCTCAGGGCAGCACATAAATCCAAATTCTAAAACTGTATCCATAAAACATATTCAGACAAAAGCACCAGTCTTGCCAACATGAACTTCAAATGAGTAAAGCTGCTATTATTTGGACTGCTACAGCCAGTCATGCAGAGAATACAGCAAAGCTTTCACTCTAGTAGCTCTAGGATTTGTAAGGCAAATCATGAACTTTTACTGGAAGAAACTCATTTGAGTTTCATGAATTTTCTGCCCTGAAAATCCAATTTCTGTGGTATTTTACATGTTAAGAATAGTCACTTCTGTCTCTGCCAGTACTTTGGCCTTGATTACCCTGGCAATGGTTGCCTACAAGGAGGAATATATGAGATAATGTGGTGGTATGTATAAGACTCACTTAATAATTTAGTGTAATTGCTAATTGATGTCATTATTCAATTAATGCTTAAAGGCTTGTGAAATCTGGCTTAATTTCCCAGCTCCCAGGAGCTAAATTGATAGGAATGTTTTTTATTGCCAAGAATCATCAATATTTACAGGTTTGTATATTCACAAACATCTGAGAGGCTTTAGCCTCAGAATCCTTCTGCTCTATTGTTTGCTCTTTCATCTTTCAAACATGGAGAGAGTGATTGATGTCTAGTCTGCAGAGACTAAAAATAAAATACATTTAAGTCTCATTCTAGAAGTTAAATATTATTTTGGCTGTTAAAGTGCCTGTCAATGAAATAATAAAATTCAGTTTGTATCCTTGTGTGAAAATAAAAGTCCACCACAAATATATTAGCTTGGCTGCTTTTCTCCTGTTGCAACTCTTTCTGCAGTAAATAGTACCTATATGCAGACACTTCCAGTAATATCCTTTCTCTTGTCCTTGTACACAATACACAGTTTAGATTTTTGAGTCAACATTGAGCTGTTAAACCTCAGTGCAACCTTGATAAACAGATTGTAAAAAAATGTCATGTGGACTAAAAGTCAAAATATATGAAGCATGTTGTAAGTAGGTTAGATTAATGAAGATAAATTACAGGAATACTTGTGTAAATTCTAGATGAGGGGGAAATTGCAAAGGTGTTGCATCAGTTGCTGTCTTATTATTTTTTCCTTTCACTTTTATTGCCACCAAGTCAAAACTCCCAATGACTGAAGACTAGGAGCTGTTTTCTTAATAGCCGTTGTCCCAGATAAGAAGAATCACTCTCAGCAACAAAGTGAGCATACAATTACAGTTTAATTGTTCTTTTCACCTCTGAACTCAAGGAATGACAGCTGTATTTCTGGTGTACTTGAGTGAAATGACTTTGATGGTAAGCAAGGAAGGAAATTCCCTGCAAAAGTGTGAGAAAATCAGATGCACTTTTAGGTAGAGGTTTTGGTTTTTTTCTTCCTTTTTTTTTTTTTTTTTTTCCTTCGTTAAAGAAGATCTAATTGCTACAGGCATCATAAAGACATGGAGAATAGAGACCATTTGTAAATACACTGGGAAGAATGATTTCTGTGGGAATCCATTATGTGAATGTATTGACGAAAATAAATGAATATCCATGAGAAAATCCATTACATTTATCAGAATCCAACACAGCTTGAATCTAAGCTGTAACAGCTCGCAAAACATACTAAACTCTCTGTATTTTATATGCAAGTAGATATGAGTGTAGGGGTCAGTTCAAAGGACCTTGCAGTTACCCCAGGTAAGGACATATTTATGAGCAATTAATGGGAAGTAGCTGATGAAAACTACTACCAGCAAATTCTTACCCCATGGTAAATGCAAAATAATTTGAGGAAGATCACACCAGACAGCTGACCTCACACACTGAACCAGTAAATTCATGAACTACTTTCTACTGTGCTCCTTTGTCTCAAACATTTGTAAGCTACTCTATAATAAGAGCAGGACAAGAGGAGCATGTTATGAGAGAGAAAAATGTGTTCAAGCATTACTGGCCTCTGCTGCTGAAGTCCTTGATAATGAAACAAAATGATGAACAGAAATGCAACAGAAATGAATGGAAAGAGGAGCAGTGAGAGGAAAAGCCAGGGATGGGGTTCAGAGAGGGGTTGCCTCAGCAAAACTTGTTTATGAGCACAATGGGTGCTTAGGCTGTGAGCTTGTTACATCTGCATCTGTCCCATATGTGTGGTGGAGATCATTCGCAATGAGCACTCACAGAGCTTCCTCTGCTAGAGGAAACATCACATTTTACCCTGATGCCCGTTGACATATCAAAATAATTTCCCAGTATACATACTGTTTTATGCATAAGTTAAAATTAATTTCATATTATTTCAATTACATTTTCACTATTTATAGACTTAAGTTCCCCACTGACTTCCATTGTTTTGACTGCCAAATAAATTTATTTAAGATTATGTGCCAACTAGTAGTATAAGCCTAATTATGGCAGAGCTCCATGGATTTTATACAGTTGAGAAACAGAATTTGGCAGGATTTTTTCCTTCCTACTATACAGAAAGCATCTAATGATTCTACCTAGAAAGCCCACATTTAGATAAATGACCAGTTAATCAGCTGAGAAATGTCTCAGTGTGGGTCAGATCTTCACAATCAATCACTTTTAAATATTAGGACACAGCAGAATTGCCTCAAACTCTTCTAATTTTTGGTGTACCTGTTGTGTTGTGGCATTATCATTTCAGTGTATCTCCCCAGCAGTAACCACATACAAAATTTCACTGCATTACATTTTAAATTATATTTATATTGAAAATATATCTAATATAAATACATTTATATTGAAAATTCTGTTTCCAAGATAAATGTATAGTGTTACCACCCTTTTGAATTAATGTAGTAGAGGTGCACTGTCCTAGAGCAAAACAGAGAGCAGCATCTGATAACAGCTCAGCAGGAGTTATCCTTCTGTTGGCTTGTTCAGGAACTGGTGGAGGTGCAGCTGGGATGGGAGAGAACACAGGGACTTGGGATCTTAGGCATTGTTTGCATCCTGCTGTAGAGTACATGCTGCCCACGCTATGGTGCCCAAGTTAGTTTAGAATTAATGAGTGTAGGGGCTCTCTTAGATCCCAGTGTGAGCACACACCTTGGGCAGCCAGCTTCTCTGGATGGTTAACAGAAAATGCAGAGATGACTGTACACATTCTTCCCCTCCATTTTCCCTCCTGCAAGCTCAAAGGGTGAGATAATAGAAAGGGACTTGACAGAAGTCAGGATCTAAGCCCTGTAAAAGTGGAAAGGCGCTGCTGCCCCCCTTCCCACCTGGGACTGGGCATCCTTAATTTTCACAGACATGAGGCTGAAACTCAAGGAAACACCATAGCTGATCCTTCACGCTGTCCTGAACCTAGATTTTTCTCATGTCTCCTTTTATCAGGTCACATATTTGGAGACAATGGATTTCCTAATTAAAGTTGACAGCTAAATTTAGAAGAGTTAATTAGTGGAGGCACCAGACTCACAGCCTGGGCACAGGTTCAAGGTTTGGAGGACATTGGTGTGGTTTGATTACAGTGTTCTCATCAGGCAATAATGCCTGCTGCTGTGGGCAGAAATATGAGAGAGAAATTGATTGTGAGGTTGGAACTGTACTCTGAGCTGAAAGAGAAGGTGAATGATGTCAATAAGGACAATAATCTTGTCAATAAGGACAATAATCTCCCCACAGAGTAATGAGGAAGGAAACGATCCTTGGAGCTGCCCAAAATTTTCTCAGTAGACCGTGGTATTTGGGTGTTAGGTGCTTCTGAAAATCAGGCGATTTCAGATTTTTATTTACTTTCTCAACAGAAACAAAATCCACTCATACAACTATATTATACAATCGACTGTTTAATTTATTTATATTATACATACAGCAATATTTTTTTCTTCCTATTAACAAGCTCAACATTAAAGAAATTATTTCCCCATGGAGAATAAATTAAAACAAAAACATCCAGAAATGACAAAACCTATAAAAAGCAGATGGTGCCACATATAAAATTTTATGCATCTGTGTAAAAAGGTTGAGATGTTCTCAGCTTTGATGTAAATTCTACCCATCAACCCCATCAAAATATCACAACTGTATTAATGATTGCAACAAATGACTTCTACTCACTAGTCCACACCCACCATTCTTGTCTCAGCAGAGGATGGGAGGAACTGTGCATGCTCATATATTACAGCAAGCCTGCAGTGGAACCTATTGCCCTTCACATCAAATGTAAACTTGTGAATTCATTACTTTGTTTATGTTTTCTACTTCTGCTGCCACTAAACTTCCTTCCTAATATACGATTTATATTTGGGCAAAGACGAAGAATTCCTAATGACTGCCCCTGGGTCTAGTTTAACAATGGACCTGTAAGAACATTTTAGCTTTCACCTTTCAATTATTTTTTTTTCAAATGCCATCTGTCACAGTCTAGATTTTCATCTGTATTTGCTGTTTCTAAGTTCAGCACTTTAATCACAGAAAGAAAAGAATCTATTAGCTTATACAAAAAATGTATTGACACATGAAATATGAGGTCAAAATCAATTCACCTGCATTTGTATCAGAATTAGTATCTGTGCCTGAATTCCACTGAGCCCAGAACAGCTCCAGTGCTCAAAAACACATTCTGGTACATTAAAACCTGGTGCTGATATATTTTATCAGCTGTCCAGCCCCAAATTAGCATTGCTGGACTGCATCATATCATGACAGTAGACACACAAGTGAAAGATGGTCATGGGTTTAGAGTTAACAGGTAATGCCAACTTACTCCCAGTGGTAGAGCTTGTTAAAGAAAATAGACCATAGCATTTAAGCATAAAATTAACAGTATGGGAAATAAAATAAGCCTATATATAGTGCAAAACTAGATAGTTTCTAAGGGTGAACTCTGAATTCTTACTGGGAAAGATACTTTTCAAGTAATGACACCATGGGGGTTACCAACCCTTCTCAGTTATCATTTGAGTCAGTAACAACTTTATAACTACTGGAATGGCATGGCTCAGTACATCTGGTGTGACTCATGGACATCATTAACTTCAAACTGAAGAAAAGAACTCTTTCTTCCACTGTTTCTATATTATTAGCTGCAGCAATTTTACAGCAGTTTGCATGTATTCAGCTTTACTTGTCCCCTGGAGAATAATATATTTATGTTATTTCTGTCATTCAAAGTCCTGTGGGGGGTCTAAACGTCTTTTAAAAAGTATAATCTACCACAACTGAATGTGGTTGTATAATGCATATAATACTTTGTATTTAGACTTTCAAAAGGCAGGGAAACACCTCACATATCCTCAAACTTTTTTTTTTCTCTCTTTAGGGATGATGTCATCAACTTAATCTATTTTGATATCAAGTTCTGCTGCACACAGGTGTTATTCTGGGTATCTGTGGGTTTCTTTCTCTCTATATATAGAAAACAAACTTGGATCACATGAAGAACTGGTAAAAGAATAATCAGATGCTCAGCTATTTTTAATAGAAGAAGGAACTGTGGAATACCTAATCAGAGAGATTCCATGACATTCCACGTAAAATAGAAACATTTCAAATGAAAACTGACTAAAAGTACTCATTACCACAGTCTGCCCATGTGATTGGATTTTTCTGAAAATAGGTAGGATGACAAATCCTGGGTTTTTACTCACTTTTGATTCAGGTGAACTCTCACTGAACTCGGGGGAATAACTGGCAGTTTTCCTATGACAAATTACCCTCTATGAGGTGTTACATGTGCAAGCAGAAGTACATATTCATACTAACATGCTCAGCCTTTTTGAAGACTGGTCGTTAAACAAATTGTCCAAGGACACAGAATGAATCAGTAAGTCATGTACATTATAATTTACTTACATTTTGGTCTCTTCAGTTTTTGCATGCAATACTGTGTCATACTACAAAAACAGCATTCAATGTTATGTTAGAGTACACCTAATTTTATTTTCTGTTTTGTGTCATCCGTCTCTGAGGTCTTAATGTCTTATTCTCATCACATTTAAAATAGAAAATTTACATCTCTTTCTATATTGTGATCATAGCTCTTTTATAATTTCCTCCAGTATAATGTCACAAGGAATTTTCTTCTGCTTCATGTACAATTTAATTTTCTTTTTAATTGGCATTGTGTAGTATGGTGTTTGTCAGGAATCTCCACATTTACATTTTTATACCTGCGTGTATTTTCAGAACAAGAAAAATTAAAAAACAGTGAAGAGATTAATGCAAATATTATCTAACTGGGAGATTTTTAATTCTCAAACTCTGGCTTTCTATATGTGACTGTTGTATTTTCCTGAACTGAAAATTCTAAAGAAAGCCATTACCCTGGCTCTTTCCTTGGTCAACATATAGTAAATTTGGCTTGCCTCGCTTTTCTCCACTGACTGAGTGAACTACAATATAATACCATATCTCAAATAGGTTTGACAAGTTGCCTTTATATTTTTTTCACCTGAGTTAATCTACATATAGAAAGTAAAATTGAAAAGATATTTAATTAAAATCTGCTAAACTTCAGATGTAGGTCAACACAAAATTAATAGTTTTGTATTGTAAATCTTGAACAAAATTAGGAAGATCAGTCTGGATGACACATTCCTCCCCCAGAAAAGACTTTTGGTTTTCTTTGCTTGTCAGTGAAAACTTTGCAGAGGAAAAGATATTTCAGCTGAATGACATCAGAGATCCCAACTTTCCAGTGCAGTTATAGGGTTCTACATGATTTTGGCTCCCATCATGACAGAGTAGAGCTTGAAGTGAGGGTTTCTCAGGATGTCTTTAGGCCTGTCTCTCTCAGATATTCAGTGAAGGCTTGGACACAACTCTGTGGGCTGAACAAGTGATGGAGGGATGGAGGGAAACTTGCTATCATGACAGAGTGTTTAAAATCCAATTAATGAGTCATTAATTTGATACCTATTTCCCTAATTTTGCTGTTCCAACTGAAGTCCTTGTGTCCTATAAGGATCATAACTCGAGACGGTCAGGAAACTGTAGTGAAAACATGGCTAACATTCCACAATTACAAGCCACAGGGATGTGAATCAGCTGAGTCAGTCTTTTAAGAACCTGCTTTTTAAGTAAAGGTACATTTTTGGCAGTGAGACAACTAAATATCTCACTAAGGCAGAGAGCTGTCTTTTTTTGTCTGGTTCTGTCTGGGAGTGAATCACAGTCACAAGGACTTCGGAGCAAAAAAAAAGACACTTCTGGGATTCCTTTAAGGTGCTGCATCATCACATGATCCCATGGTTATTATTCTTACTCATGTTTTACTTCACTGTGGTTTCAGAGTTGTGATCTGTTATTTCTAAAATGTAAACATAGAAGAGAAGCAGTAAAATGTAAAACAAACTTCCATCAACAGATTCTCCAGCTGAAGCATGACCAATGCCCTTTGGGTCATATTTGGGTGCTGATGTGTAATGCTACTTTTTGAGCAAACAAAGAAATCTGACATAGGGCTTCAACCTCAAGAAAAAGGAGAGCAAGAATGGCAATGTTGCTTACAGCTCTATAAAATGATGAGATACTTAAGCTAAGTTCTGTCCCATTAGCACACTTCCTGAGTTTTTAATTTTACTTTGTTCACTAGTCAGGGGAGGCACTAGATTTGAGTAGAACACCTACAGCTAGTAAGAGAGAAGAAAGTGAAAGAACCCATTTTTACTTATGAAATGCAAATCATTGAACTAAATAATTAATGCAGTGCAGTCTAATTTCTTAGTCCAGAATATCAGATTTTATAACTTGTTCAGAATCTGAAACACATCCAGCTTTATTTTTGGAAGTAAATACATGTGTTAATTGTAGCTTGCAGATTTTATAACTGGATGAAATTCCAGTATATTCATATGGAAAAACAAAATATTGATATTCATAATTAAAAATGTAATTAGTTTTCTAGAACTTAAAAAAAAGCTTACTTACATAAATAATGAAAGAGTTTAAGTTCCTGGGGTCAAACTTATAATGTGGTGGGTGCATGAAATTGTATTTGCATGCAATTATAATTAAAAATCTGTCTTAAAGAAGATAAGTTAGAAGACTTTGATTATTTAGAAATAAAAAAAAACAATTAGTACATGAGAAAAATAGAAGAGACCTTATTTATTATTAAGTTTCTTCTATGGAAGACATTAATAACAAGAAGTTATCTTTTAAAATAATGATGCTGTAAATGATAATTTAAGAAAGAACATATAATTTTCTTAGGCATTAAAGTATAAAGCAATTCAACAGCTCTTGGTAAAATATGTTCAAGTGTCAGTGTGTCAGGAGGATAATGCATGGTCCAAAAGCCATGTCCATTGTCCAGAAGGATCTGTAACTCTCAAATTTCCTCAAGGCAGAGAACTTCTTGGTGAACTAATGCTGCTGCTGTGACTCTCTAACACATCAACACACAGAGTTCTGTATGTGTTTCAGATAAATAAGAAGAGTTTACTATATGAGTCTGCATATGTCTACTGATCAATGTGTGAAGACTCCTGGCAATGAGGGCAAATTAGCATAAATTTTTAGCCCTTTGGTTTTTTTGTGACTGTCAGTATACCAAGACTGTATGTTTCAACAGTGCAAGGATGCACAGGGCATGTTGTAGCTTATTCTTGCTTTGCCTTACCTTGTCCCTATGTCAGTACCAAAGAGTAAAACTGTCACTCAAAATATGAGGTGTGGTGGCCCCACTGAAAGGGAGAAGAAGATCACAGACTTGCATCTGAGGGGCCCTGGTGAGTATTACTCTTCAAAGGAGCAAACCTTTACTCAGTGCATATCTTGTAAACACCAGAGATAGAACAATGGGAATTCTGGAATTCTGGAGTTTATAGAGAAGGTAACTCTGGAAAGTGGTCTTTCTTTGTCCTCACAGCTCCACTCTATGGTTGTGTGGGAGATATGTTGGTCAAGTTTGTTTAAACATGCTCTGCGAACCATGCAGTAACTGGATCGTTAATGAATGCTTTTGTCACACAGCAGAGTTCAGTTTCAGGGCTAGACAGGTCTTCTACTCCTGGTGATTTCTTCCCATTCTCATTTCACTGCTCACTGAGTTTAGCTTGGGGAAAGAAACCACACATAAGAGAGCAGGGGAAAGATCCCTGAAAGCACAGCCCCTGTGCCGAGATCCATGGGGAATTATTTTCCTCTTTCTTTTACTTTTTCTAATGTTCTGTTTGCTTCATACTTAAAGAGTTCCTAATTAAGTGTGCACAAATTCTTGGAGTTCTGTGGCCCTTGTCACTCTCCTCTTTGAGTTGAGTTGCCTATGATGCAAGGCCGATTCCAATTCAACACAGCTGCATAACCTTGGTGTACACTCCTAAGCAGACTGCTGGGTTGTGAGGCAGCAGCTGAGAGAAAGCACGTAGCCTGCAGCCATGTGAGATAAGAAAGATTGTTGAGGTGGGGATAGGCAGCACTTCAGAGACTCAAGAGGAAAAATGTTGACATGAAAAGGCACAAAATCTTAAGAGAGAAAACAAAGAATAGGAAGCCTCCAACTCAGCAACATCAAGGGTCAGCCCACTGCAAGGAGAGCAGCCCTTCCCCATCTGGCTGGCAATTGCTTGTCTAGCAAAGACTCACTGGGTGTGGTGAACCTATTAATGTCTAGTCTAAATAATAAATAGCCCTAGCTATTTATTATGTCCCTTAGGAAACAACTGTGGAGTTGCTTTACAGGTGGCAAAATTTGCCTGATCAAACCTATGAGGGCAATGGAGGAGATTTACCCCCAGCTTCACCTTTTTTCCCCCCAAAGCTCTCTTGCCAGAGATACTCATTTGTCAAAAGCCTGCCTTTCTTCTCCAAATACAGACTGCTGATTTGGAGTTGAGCAGCAGACTTTGAATCTTCAGTTATACTTCAGGAGATAGAAGGCATTTGCCTTCCTAGCCCCTTGACCACACCTTTTCCTTGTTTTCATTCACTTCTGGCATGATTATGATGTAAATATTTCTATTTACTCCCTCAGTTAAAATCATACTAGAAAATCCTCAAGCAATAACCTGGGTAGTAGTGGCAAAATAGTGATGAAATAATTTTCTACTTCAATTTGTATCCAAAGATTTCCCAACTATATTTTTAAATTACACATTTGCAGAGAAGTTGCAAAACCAGAGTCAGTCTATTTGCTAGATTTTCACAATAGAAGAAATTTAACACTGACATCAGTTAGCTCAACACTTTCTACTTAATTTTTTTTAAACAACTAAATATAATTTTGTTAATGTGCATTTCACAGTGAATGTCATGCAAGCTGGCATTGCAGTGATCAAGAATGATCACAGATGTCAGGTTGTTGATGAAGACAAACATGATTATTACATACACTTTGGGTACCTAAAGCAATTGAACCTTATTTTTATTTAATATACCAGTCCACTCAGCTTTTATTGGTGTAGGAAAAACATGAAGGAGGGAACATGTCCGATGTCAGTTTGTCAGTTCTATTTCTTGTCATCGAGTAAAATAAGTACACACTTGTCATTTCACTTGCTTGGGGAATGCATGTTAATGGATTGCTAAAGAGTGTTCCTTCCACTTCACAACCTTTACACCTCATTCATCTGTCAAAACATGAATGCTGAGTAGATAGGAGCACAGTCTATGGATTCACTTTCATCCATCTTATTCTTTACTGAATGAGCAAAAAAATATACACACAAGGTGTACACAGTACTGCATTCAAAATTCTGTATCATTTACAAATGGGCACCTGATAAGGCATGAAACATGTAATAAATGACTGCTGAAGGCATGTGAATAGATGGGCTGGCAGGGATTTGTAGTAGCTTTCTTCCTCTACTTCTTTCCATGATACATAATGTATATAATCTAAACCCCAAGGAATACTTTCTTTTCAGACCATTGTCAGCAGTCCCGAAGAATCTGTAGGTTTGAATAGTGGCCTTGAAAGATGCCTTTGAAAAACACATCATTAAAATCACTTCATTCTCACTAATCAAGTCAGGAGATGGGAAAGTATCATCTGCTTATGTGGATATGGAATGAGGAATTTAAATGTAATTGTACACATTCAGCTACAGGAAATCTCCCAGTAGTATTTAAAAAAATTGCACAGGATATTAAGCTGGTACTTTTTATTTTGGAGACTTCTTTCAAGACTGATAACTACCATTCACATATTTCTTTCTTTTTGAGAACATGAGCTTTTAAAATTACCTTCCAGTTACAAACTAAGAAGATGATTCCTTTAATTAAAAAGGAAAATTTCTGTTGTTCTGGATGCCCAGTCAAAAACTTAAGACATCTAGGGTTTGTATGAGGTTTTCTTAGACAATGGCATCCTTCACAGAACAAAACCTACAAACGCAACAAAACAGAAGATCAAACTTTATAAAATACAGAGTGTATTGTCTTATGAACTTGATCCAAAGCCTTCACTGAAGTCAATAAAGATCTGATTTATTCAATTTCTACTTGACTTGTATGGACAGGCCTGCATCCTGAGCTCGTCTTCCAAAAGCACTTTATTTACTCAGGCTTAAAGCTTCTGATTAATACAGTGACCTGGCTTCCACCTTAGGCATGGCCTACCCAAACCCAGCTTGGAGCTTGGACAGCTTTGTATTCATGGAGATAGGTAGATAGATAGATAGATAGATAGATAGATAGATAGATAGATAGATAGATGATAGAACATCACAAGTAAAATTTTGCTCCTGCTTTAAGCAGGGCAACAACACCCCTATTTTGCAGGAGTTATTGGTTAGCAACTGTATAACAGAACACAGGTGTTGATAGTCTTTAGTAACTTCCCACAGCTCTCACTAGTACTTTGTTCTGTCAATTTTGTACCTCTTCATTCTTGTTTTCCATGATTGCTTTCCCGTTTGCCTTTCAGTGTGTAAAAAGTCAGATATTCTCAATGGCTGTATTTCTATTTACCATTTAAAGCAGCAAACACCTGGGGATGCCACCTAGACAAGGCAACACTTCCATGTTTAGCTGCTAGACATTGGAACTAGTTCTTTGGCAGACTGCTGAGACTGTTAGTTAGTTTTCCTGAGTAGCTGTGTTTAAAGATGGGCAGGCTACTGGATGGGGGAAGTATTTCTATGTACTAATGTTAGGTAAGGAACAATCTCATTTCTGCTAATTAAAAGAAACTAGATATTTCTGGAACTACTTTCACTCTCCACCCTGGCCAGGTTATCCTGTGAGCCTATTACATGCTAGAGAAAGTGGTGCATCTGTGATCAATATTTTTTAAGTTACCGTAATAATGTTACTCAAAGTCTGTGATTACTGTGCAAGAAAATATGGAGTAAGACAATCCTTCTAGGCGGTTTTGACCCTTTTTTATTATATTTTTCCCTCTTGATAATGAAAAGAATTGGTCTTCACTGAAAGCTGAGAGTTTCAGCATCATGCTAGTGTTCAGCTTGGGTTATGTATGGCTTCTACCAGCACAGCTAACCAGTGACATCCATTGGCAGAGGCACTTTTTACCTTTACCTTTACATGTGAAAACAATATTCTAATATATACTTCATACTAACATAACTAACTGGTGTGAAAAACTAAGTTGTACTCCTACAACTGTACCAGAAGAGTGAAATTACTAAAAACTTCTCAGTGACTTTAAATTTAAATTTAAATTTAAATATAATTTTCTCAAGAAGATCAGATTTTTTTAAAAAGTTATCTAAGCTTCATACAATTGAAGACTACCAGAAGAAAAAATTAATGATTTAGGTTTTAAACTTTAAGTGTGAATGCTTAAAGATGGCTAGGAAGAATGTTTTTCTTTGAAACTTTCTCTAGCCTTTTGCCAGGGAAAGAAAAAAGACCTCCCACAGGTATTTTGCAGCATGTGAAAATTTCTAGGAAACTCCAATACAACTACATCAATCCAGGTTGCTGAAACAAGAGCCTAGACATATTTACAGCTTTAAAAGGGATAAGGACCTTTGGGTCAAGCACGCTATGGTATGTTCATCTAAAGGCATTTACAGGAATTTATAACTCTAATCTGGGTTATAAAAAGAAGACTTGACCACAGCCTAAAAACAGAATCTTCATTCAGCATTGACATTGGGCTATTCATTGTGTTCAGTAAATAATTCAAATCAAGATTTTGATCAAGACAATACCCAGAAAGTCAACAATGATTATAGAATGTACTTGCTTCTCAATCTTCAAATCACTGTGTCAGTGTCATATTGAATGGTGATATAGACAGCTACTTATTTGCTGTTTCTGGTTAGATTTTGAGGAAAAATGTTGGGGTTTTATTAGAAAAATCCTTCTTTATGTATATATGAGTGTGGTTGCTGGGCTTTGGAATATAAGACATACTTTTAAACGCTACGAAAACAGGTTTTTTAACATCTCCATTCTCTTTAGCACAGTGAATGTCAATACTATATTTCAAAAAACCTTCTTAAAAAGTTCGTTTTGAAAGTCTGCTATGTGAAACTGGGAATTAACAAATAGGCCATCTATAATCAAGTGTCCAGAGTGATTGTTTTGTGGCAAACCTCAAATTTGTTTTCTGTTGTTGTTCTATATGTTGCACATGTCCAAAAGTTTAAAATGCTTCCTTAGGAGCAGTTGGTGAAAATTCAGACAGGGACCTTAAGCTAGTGGAAATCAGGCATGGCAGATACAGTGAAGAACAATGATGGTTCTTGGTCAATTCTGTGCATGCTGAATGTATAAAAATCAAGTCCTCAGGAACAATGAGGGTCTGATGACACTGGTGATCAGGTTGGCAGTAATGTAGTTGATTTTGCTAAACTTGTAGTCTATGTGGAAAAGCTGTCTAACTACAAACCAGTAGATGGCAATCACTGACATTGTGAGGAGCACAGGAGAAGGACTTGGTGTGGCCAGGATGGTCTTCTTTAGGTTATATAATTTGAGTGTCACCTCTCCTACCACAAAGGTGGCTAAGTTGCTGTCTCTAAGAGGCTCTTCTAGCCTGTGTGCAGCTGTGACATAGTGCCTCTGTCGCCTTGTCTTGGCTACAAGTCACATTTATATTAATGACACAACCTGGAGTCAATTCCAAGCTGTTAAATCTGCTCAGCACAGGCATGAGTGCTGTGGATCTGGCACTGCTTTCAGTCCTTTTGGAGATATCACACCTGTTGGTGATTTGGAGGTGAAAATCTCTAACTAGCTGTAGCTCAGCATTGTCTCCTTTGTCTGGGACTGGATGTCTAGAAGGGATGGATGGCCTTCACATTCAAAAATGTAGTCTTATCTGTAAGTTAGTAACTTCATTCTTCAACTCATATCACCTTTTTTTTTTGTCTTGGGAATTGTAAGTGAAATCCCCATTCATAATCTGACTGATTACTGTTAGGTTTCATTCTGGAAAATTTCTTAGTAACTATATTATGTTCTGTGCCTACCACTCTTCCTTGGTTAACTAAATTTGTGCCATTAAATTGGAAAGTTAGCATGTAAAGTTTTTCACTTCCCTTCTTTGAGATAAATTTTGAAAAGTGCTGAGTATCCTAAACCATATTTAGAATTTTAAATCCTAAAAGATGGCACTTTGAAAGCACAAGGTGTATAAGAAACACAACATTTCTGTAAGTGCCTTCACAGTGATCGTGCTCAGTGTCAGGATTTCAGTTTCACAAGATCCCTGTTTCAAAAAGAGTTAAATAATTTTAGCAATGGCTTGTCAGGTCTATTTAGCCTTAAGTTTCAATTTTTCTGACTATCAATATATACTCCCTCCCTGTTGATATATTATCACCTTCTGAAGGGTCTCACTGTGATGCACTTAACACTTCAAATAATGACTGCAGACAGTGGAATTTAGTGACAAATTACATCTTTCAGAAGCTATATTGGAGAGAAAGGAGCAAGAGAAGAATGGCTAAAACAGTTATTCTTGAGATGACACTATATAAGCCAGGGCATGTATAGGTATAGACAGTAGTAGTAGTTAGCAGTAGGCTGTAATTTTTAATATATTTTTATTGTCATGCAAGGAATTGTTGCTTAAATATATGTAGATCAAAGTGTCTTAAATACATAAAAATTACAATTTCAGGTTTGGAATCAGAAGTACATGTGTCTTGACTTCTGTTAACTCCAAGAATTTAGTATAATATTGAAGTTTGTGATAATTTGAATATTTGATGGGTTAATGATGTAGTATGATTTTAATCAAGCAACAGCACAAAGAGGGCTGGGTAACTTGGCTCTCAACACATGTAGGCTGTTACTAATATAATATTCTGTTTCCCTCTCTTTGCCACTTGCACCAACAATTTGGCATGCATAGTGGGAAGTTATTACGGATTCTGCAGCAGCCTTCCTGTTGCATGGTACAGATAACACAAATCTTGTTAACCGTCTGACAAAATATAAATGGCTTCATAATGAACTGCCACCCTTTTAATATCTCCACAACTTCAGAAATGTTATCTGGAAATTGCAGGGGGCTAAAATTATGCTTTTAGACGGCTGAAATTTATTCCATACTTGCACCTCTCATGTGTCCCCCACCCCCAAATGTTTTTTTTAGCACAAAACAATAATTAAACTTAATCTCCTGTATCAAACACAGAAATGTCCATCCATTTAATTATGATCATGTGGAGAATGTGATAAAGCATAGCTTTTAAAACTGATGATATTTTACAATTTTTAGAGGAACCAGCAAAACTCAAACTCTTCCTATTTTTCCATCTTTTTTTGACTCTGTTGAAATTATCTCATAATCTTATGTATGTCTTGACAGGATATATCCTATTCTAAGGTACCCTCATTAGACAGGCCTGGGTACCCCCAAGGTACAGGCAGGGTGTGGGAGAGCTGCAGGATGGGGAGCACAGGCATGCTCAGTTGGGAGGAAGGGCAGGAGGTGTCTTGTGAAGTGATTAACTCCATTGAGTATTGAAAAGGCTCTAGAATGGAAAGACAGGAAATCTGTATGGGAAGAAATGAGAGAACAGATTCTTGAACTGTAGGGATATGTAGGTGTAGCTCCACATGTGCAGTCACTGTCTGCTCACTGGGTGCAGGCAGGACCAGCTGGAGGTGAATAGGACTGGAAAGTGAGGCTACAAGAGGACCAGAAGGCTATGGGACCAGAAGGCAGGCACTAAGAAAAGAAGTTTATAATCTTCTTCTCCAGTACCAGAAAAACAAGACTGGAAATAAAATTTGATTTACTTGACCCCAAGTTACAGAGTGAAAAATATTCCCAAAGTGCAAAACTGACTTTTCCTTAATCCTATCTTTTTTATATGCAAGCTATTTGATCTGTAAGAAAAAGCAGTCTGGAGCCTTTCCACTGGGGATGTTGTGTAGGGAACAAATGCTGAAGTAAGGGGTTGCAGATGCCGTAGTCATTTATAGTATCAGACTCTGAATTTCTTTCACCATAGAATGAGATTTTTCAACAGGTTACTTCTCAAATCCTGTCATTTACTCACTTGCATCCTTTGTTTAACAACAACATGCTTTTGGTTTCGTACAAACTTTAAGTATGGCAGAAGGTGACATTGGTGTTTTAAGGATTGTTGTCCCTTGGGGAAAAAAATAGGAAGGATAAGAGAGCTTGTGATGTTATTTATGGCAGATGAATTTTTTGTGGATGTATAAAGCTTTGCTGTTGCATAGAAAATGCTTGGAGAATGACACTAACATTCTGGGAAAAAGCCAAACCAAAACAAACCCAAAGAACTCCAAACTCCTCTATTCTTAGGTATTTTCTACAGAGCACAAGTTGCTGCTGTTTGCATGCAGTCTACAGTTATTTTCTGGTTTGTGCTGGATTCTGTAGCTTTACCTAGTTGAGTAATTCCTTATTTTGAATCATTCCACTGTAGTCAACAGAGCTGGTCATGAGATATTACTTAGTCAAAGCAGAAGTGCCAGAATCCACTGACATTTTAGTTTTGCATGTGACTGGCCATGTAATTTCCAGATATTGTTTTGTAAAATGCATGATGGCAGCTTTTAGACTATGTGAGTAAGAACCAACAAATAGCAACAGGTAGCAATTGTCTTTGCTCTGAGAGAATACCCTTGTTTCTTCGTGAGTGCAGGTATTCACACGAAAAATAGCCCTTCAGCAAGCATTTGTGTGAACAAAAAGCCCGTTTATATGAACGCTCATAAATAAAAAATCATAAGAGCTGTAAACATGGTTGAACTGAATAGTCACTTTGCATTCAAATGAGTGTTAGCAAACACTGAGCAAAGGGAAAGCTGCTCTAAGAGGGTTTTTTGCTCAGAAAATTTCTCAGCAATCACAGAAGGTGTTTCAGGCTAAGTTGTGAGGACAGAGTGGTCTGTCTTTAAGAAGTGTATAAAACAATGTAGACTTCTGACCTTGAACAGCTTGGACATTCCTATTTTCTTCTTCTGCTATACAGTGGTAGAAAGCTCACAGTCCTATTTGAAGTCAACAGCAGTGGATAACCAGCTGCAGGAACTGTAGAATCATCAAAGAGGGTTCTGACTGTGTCAAATGGGGTTTTTGTCTAATACATGGCTGACTTGTGTCCACTTCTGTGCATCTGCACTGTTGTTTTGAAATAGGTGCTGAAGAAATGGAATGATAGTTGTGTCACTTCAGATGACTTGTTCAAATGTGTGTTTCAATTCTTCTCTAAGTAAGTGACATCTCTGGTAACTGTGTGGCCTTTAGATCAAAGGTGAGGAAGAATATCTCTGTTTCCAAGGAGACAAAAGCAGTCCACACTATGAGAATGACAAATACTACACTGGAACTAAACAATGACTTTGACTCTTCACAAAGAACATTAATTTTCCTTGCATGTCCTACCAGATATGAAACTCCATATGCTGCATGTGTAACACAAGCCTGCCAGGCTTCTCAGACTGGTTTCAAAAGGCCATGGTTCTGCCCAGTTTCCCTGGGCTGAATTGGTAGTGGTGAACCAGCAAGCCAAAGGACAAATGAGAGCCTTAATTGCTTATACAGTTAAGTATTGGCAGACTCATCACCCCAGGTTTGATCCAGACTGATCAGTAGGCAACCAGTCATTGAAACCTGAACTTCACTTCAGGTGCATTAAGTGCATAAAATCTGGAGATCATTTCTAATAGCCAAATGTGAATGCATTGGACTTTGAGAAATATGTCAGCAAAGGCTATCCCACATTGCTTATTTTAAAGGCTAGAGGATGGATAGGCTTTAGTGTGTGTTCCTTATTAGTGTTAAAACAGCCTTTAGCAATAGTCCCTTAATATCTCTTTTACTGGTAGTGCAATTCCCAAATTACTCCTGCCAGAGAAATCAGTATCTGGCCAACAGCAGTCCCAGCAAGACAACAGGTGACTCCAGGACAAGGGTGAAGCAATGGTCTCTGTCCCCAGCAATGTCCCCTGAGAAAACTTCCAACACGTAACAATTGACCTAACCATAGTGAAGATCATGTAGGTCTGTTCTTTTGCCATGCAATACTCTAGACCTTATTTCTGTATAGAAACAGAATCAATATAGTACAGAAATACACTTGCAATTTTTAAGGCTTTGTGTGGGGTTTATTCATTTTTAGGTTAACTGCTGCATGCACAGAAGCACCCTAGGCAGAAGGAGCAAATACCCATAGAGGTTTTTATACTAAAATTTATACTAGAAGAAGCTGGAAAAGTTTTAGTAACTGAAAAAAAAAATTGATTAAAAATATTAGTCAATGTTTTGCCAAAGGAAATTAACCAATGTTATTTTTCTTCATCCCTTTGCAGGTGAGCAAAGAGTTTCCATTTCCAGCAAAAACCCCCCCCTCTGTATATGCAAAACAACTATCTGGTAATGGTTTTGAACCAGCAGTTCAAAATAAGTGCATCCTGCAAGGACTGCAGAATGCTAGATTAAAATGTCCATCTCGGTGTGAGTAAGCAAGCAATGATGCTACTTTGCTCTGCAAATAAATTCAGACTGTCTTGGAGATTGACCTGTTTATGCAAGGTGCTGAGAGAAAATATTGCCCGAGTTTTCCTCTATCTCTTCCAGCAATGGTTACATATTAACTATTCCTCTATCAGCAAGGAGAAATGAATGAATGCTGCCTGTAATTTAACCTCTTCATTGGGTTTTTACTGTGTTGGCTGATCTTGGGAGCTGTGTAAGAAGTCTCAGGAACACTCTGTAAATGCATCTGCCTTGGTAATGGCATCACATTTACATTGGCATTGTAAGGGTTTTCCTTGGAAAGGTGCTGATATCATCTTCATCCTCAGAGGTTGTCCACAACAGCAGAAGCATGTGGAGGGTGGGGAGGTAGCAGCTCTGCCAGTGAGAAAGGAAGACTTTGGGCTCATTTTGGTGAGCATATTGCCCTTGGTGCCTCTAGAAAAACCTGCCTCACCACTGGCAGCTTCCAGTGGCCTCTACTGTCTGAAAAATGGAGTATCAGAAAATTTGTTCTTCTGGTCATGCCTTCATCTCTGTGTGTATGTAGTGGATGTCAGGTTCTTTTCTGTAATTTCAAAAAGGACTTCTGCCCAACAACAAAGTTACTTCAAGCAATAATGGTTCTGCCTCACACCTCACATGATCTAGAATACAAACCTGCCTGCAGGTAACAAAATGTTGTAGACTTACTTGTTTGTTTAGGGAAGGAAAGAAGTGTCTGTAATGGTCTAGATCCTAATAAAAAAGAATATAATCAAAATTTCCAGGGATATTCCATTACAAACAGGTATTTTCGTAGACAGAGGAGAGGGAGAGAGTGAATTTTAAGGTAAATTGAAGTTGTGACTATATAATTCCAGTCCTGTCATCTACTTGTTAATGAGCTGACTCTGATCCAGTTTTAGCTCCCTAAAGTCTATGTTTCTGCTAAAAATGCAAATAGAAGGAATCACTTTCTGAGGGTATTTATCCCTCTCCATTTTAAGAAGTCTACGTGGCTTCGTTGATACAGCTACTGTACACAAGAAGAGTCTCACCCTGCCATATTTAGCCCTGTAGGCTGGAAAGATTGGCAAGCATTTTTTCCAACTATTGAGTAGCATTATACTCTAATAATTTTACAAATTGCTGTCTTGCATAATTAACCTCTTGACCTAGACAGTTTCCAAAAAAGATGTTTGTGCATGTGCAGCAGGATGAGGTCCTTGAAAGAATGAAGTGAGTTTAAAACAACTTGGAACAATTTATTCTGAGAATATGAAAGCTGCAACTGGAAAACAGTCAATTGATGCCAGTAGAGCTAAGTCACTTTTGCTATTGAAGTTAGTACTGCAATGAAAAAAAGCTTATGGAAAACATTTTATTGCAAACCAGTATATAGGATCTGGTACATCACTGTAAAGCCATGATATGACAGCTACCAATTGAGAAATATCTTGCTTTCCTGTAAAGATGGTTCTTGCCCTGCATTAATAAACTGTGCAAATCTGTGAAACCAGCATATTAGATAGATTTTTTTTAATATGTAAAAATGCAGAATACAGTCTGTTTTCTGTTCCAGCTTTCAAAGATAGTTTTAAATATCAATGATCCCAAAGAAAGACAATACTGCATGAGCTCCTTGTAGTGCACAAGGATAACTAGTTTAAAAACGATGAATTAATGCTCAGTATTTAAAATTAAATACTTCCTAAATTCAAATTATCGATATCAGATTTTCATTTAGAACACCAGGGGAAAAAACCAAAACAACAAACAACAAACCCACTCAAATTATCCTTTGGCTAAGTTATCAAGTCGCAGCAATAACAAAAGAATCCTGCTTTCCTGACGCAAAATATGATGCATCATGAATCATTCAGCATTAAAACAAATCAGGTATTGGATAAAAGTTAAACTTCATACTGGGCTCTAATGGAGGAAGACTACTCAAACCCAATTCCCTTTAAATTGCCCTTCTGTTAGAGACATTAAAGTAATTCCTGCACTTGTGCAGACATGATGGATCATGTTGCCTGCAAATTTTTTGGGATTTTTTAGTAGGAAGCCTGAGGTTTAAGGCTTTTCATCCTTAGCTCACTCCATGATACAACCTTATTTTACAATTTATTTTTTTTTAATTCAATCAAATGCAGAACTCTTCAGAAAATTATCAGTATTATACCATTATTTTCATGGTTTTTAGCCATCAAGCTAAAGTGTAATTTAAACCAATATCTCATTGGTAGTGATTTGTCTTCATTGTGATAACACACTTTGGAGGTCTTGTCTGAAGAGACTTCACAGAGTCTCTGCCCCAGTGAAATCACAACCTCTCAATGATATAGCTGGGTTGGAGAAAGATTAGAGCATATTAAATGTACTGTGGTATATAAACCCACCAAATTACTGCTCTCAGTGTTCACAAGATTATTCTATAATGGATATAATGGAAATCAAATAGAATTTTTTAGGAAAAAAATACTATTAGTGCTTATAATAAATTATTGAAAAACTGCATGAAAAAATTAAAATCCAAGGCAGGATAATATATTTTTAAGTCACTTTTGATTGCAGATAAACAAAAGGCAAATATTCTAACTGTTGCACCTGGCACATTGCTTTCTGCTTTTGAATTTGGTAGCAAGCTTCACTAATGTACTATGAGTAGGGTCAATTCCCTGTATTTTGGATGTTTGTGCCTGAATTTGGTTTGCTTCACTAAACACTGCTGATGATCAGATAAGCACCAAGGTAATCTATTGATCTAAAGCCAAGTAATTGCTAGTAGTCATATTGGCAACTCGATTTTCTTCAGCAGTTTAGGGACTAAGACTTTTGATTTCATTCTTCCTTTTGTGATGATTTAAGTATGATTGTAGCCAAGTGAGGTCTTTATATACAGTGATCTTCTGTATGCAGCACTTCTAGGGAACTGACAGCATCTCTTATTTCTTCACGAGCTACATCATTGGCACATCCCCTGTGTAACAGTTATAAAAAAGGAACAAAGCTTCATTAGCTAAACATAACTGCAATTCGCTGTATCTTAAATTTTGGCTCAGATTCTTGGCTGTGTCTCAGAAATAGAGAAGGAGCCCAAGAAGAGGCTCTGGATCACTGTTATTTGTTTCTATGAAGGTGAGAAATGGTATTGCCCATTTCTTCTGGCCATGACAGTGCTATCCTTCCCATATGCAGCTTCTGGGTTATGTTCTCTTCTTGGCTACAAGTGCACAGAAGAGAAAATTTGAATCCAGGCTTCCAAGTTGTATTTGTTTGTGGAAAAACCTAACAGAAGGGACTGTATTCACTACTGCATACACATGCAGGGCCAGGGTAAAGGAATGCTCTAGCCAGGCCTCAGCAAACCAAAAGAATATGCACAGCAGTAGAGAGAGATTAGAGATTTTCTCCTTTGAACTAGTCTGTGTCAGCTGCCTGTAGCAATTAAGGTTTATAGCCCTTAATCTGGCCCGCAGTGACTCACTTGGCCTCCTGGAGAGCTCAGGGTGGGACAAACCTACCTGCTGGCCAGGGAGACTGCTGAGGGCTGTACTGATTTCTGAGCTTATGCACAGCAACAGAGGGCTTCCTCTCTTGTCCTGGCTGCCAACTGCATTTGTTTACCTGTGGTGCTCTGAGCCTTGCTGCTGCCTTGCCCTGTCCCAGACTTCACTTCCCCCTTCTGGAAAACCTGCTGTGACACCACCAGGGGTGAGCATTAGGCACCAGAAATGACTTGGCTGCTATTGCTGGGCTCATCTGCAACATGATGAGCATTGAAGTAGCATTAGTGACTTGATAACTGTTGGGAATGAAGAAAAGTAGCTTTAGTAAGAACTCAAGAAGATTACCCATTTAGAAGGAAATACTCTTTTTATGAATGCACCAGAGGGAGATTTTAGCTTTTCACAAGCCAGCTGAATTCCCAAATCTCCAAGTGGTTTTGTCAATGGTACTGAGGGTAAAAGAGAAAAATACATACTTTTATTTATGATGTCTTCAATGTATATGCATTACTGCTCTGAAATATGTTATTTTCCCAGTTAAACTGTATCAGTATTTTTTTCTGTTTTGATAAACATTAACATTTGCTCAACTGAGAATCAAAAACTCTAAAAAGAGTGTTTTCATTAGATTTTCAATCTGTAGACCTGACTCTACTACAAAGAATCTTAGATTGAGAAAGTGACTGCTTAGAAAAACATGTCATTTTTCTGCACTTGTCTATTTGATTACTATGGTCTACATCATTAAAATTCTCACAGAGTCCTGCACCAAAGGAATTGAATAAATGCAGAGATATTAACATGGTTATATTAAATTGCAGCCATTTTACATTTTGATTTTAGTGAATGTTTTATTAATTACAGTGATATCATTAATTTTTTGTGTTGAGGCCAATCTATACAGCATGCTTTTCTCCATCAAGTGGAACTTGGGAATGCTGCTCTGTAGTATTGTTTGACAAGAGCAAAGCTGTAAAAGCATAAATGTTTGATACAGCTCTGCAGGGAAATATATTTCTACTTAGCTGTTTTTTCAAAGTTATAATGGAAGAGCAATTCCCTGTTAAGTTATTCTTTTTTGTCACAAATGGCAAATATAACCCTGCATTGCCTTCCATTAACAGCATAGTTAAAATTTGCTAGTCAGGGTGTTTTGGGTTGGTTTTTTTTTTTTCTATTCTAACATATTTTTCCCCTCCTTAGACTTGGCTGATGGAACTTTTATTTTGTTTTGTTGTTTTGCAAATAGAACACTTCTTTGCCTTCTTGCAGTCCTTGGTTAGAAGTGGTGGAGGTGGTGGTTTGGAAGTGACTTGAAATGGGGCATTAAGCTCAGTTCAGGGCACTGGAGGTCAAGAATGCAAAACAACACTTCTGGGGTTTCCAGAGCAAACCTTATTTTCTGCACAGAATTGCCTGAAATCCAGGCCCTCAGCCCAACTTGGGGTGAAAGCACAATGGATCTGATGTGCTGTGAGCAGGATAATTGTTAAGAACTGGAGCAGGTGGCAGCACAGGCTGAAGATTCATCATGGCAGGGAAGGAAACGAGCTGACGACACTGTTGAGAGGAGCAATGAAGGAAAACACAGCATTCTCCTTCTGCATGAGCAATTGGAGAGCCAAGAGCCAGCAGCTTGTGTGACAGCTGGTGCTGCTAGTTGTCCTGGAGGGCAAAGCTGGTCTCCTCCTCTATTTTCCCCTGCTCTGGACTAAGCTCTAATTAACTAGGCAAAAAAGAGCTTTGAGCAACAGTCTGGAAAACATCCTAAGACCCAAATGCCGAGATAATTTTTTTATAAGTGGCTAAATTAAAACTAAAGCAGAGGGACAATATTCTTACAGTTTGGGATCTCTCATACCATGTGGTCTTTGATGAAAGCAGTGATGATGAGTTTTCTGTGAGTAGTTAAAATAAGGAACCAAAATGTTGTTCTCCTTGTCAGTGTCTATGATTACTTATTTGCTTTCACTTCTTTCCCAGTTGTGGCTTCAGCTGACTTTTGTACAAGTTAGTTTTAATATTTAGCCTATCTGTCCATTTTAAAATTAGAACCACAAGTGAAAATAAGAAAATTATATACGTGCTGCAAGAAAGGAAAGAGAAAAAACCTCCAATACTACTTGGACTCTCATTTGTAACTGTATATGCTCTTTTCTCAAAAAGCAAATATTTGAGCAAACTGAGAAGAAGAAGTTTCTAGTTATAACCTTCACTTTTGTTTTGTAAGGGGTTTATGATATCCTAAAAGTAATCCTTTCAAAATTTAAAGGGTCTGGTTTGAGGCATGTGCTCCATATGATTGTATGTATGTTCATAGTACAAATATGGCACAAATGGAGGGGCAAAAAAGAAGTAGAGAGAATTCATCTTTTTAATTAAGAAATAAAGCACTCCTCATATTGTTAAAATGTGAAAACAAGTCTCTTGTAGTGGGGTATGAGTTCAAAATTGATTTGCTTTAGAATGGCTAAATATTCCCAATGTAGTATTGATAATGTTAAAGCTCAAATAAACAGAAAACCCTTGACTTTACTAAATTCAGGTAATCTCAGTTTTATGACTGTCTTCCTACATACACAAAGCATGCCTGCTACCAAAAATGTTTATTGTGGCCCACAGCAATAATTCTTTTTGTGGAGGCCTTTAGAGTTAGTATTGGGACCTTGCTTTAAAAATCCAACCCACCACCTCACCAAGAAAAAGAGGTTTAATTTGTTATACAAGTGTTTTATGAAGTCAGGTCTTTTAGATTTATAAAACCTTCAAGGTATCATTGCATAACTTCCATGGACACTAACAAAGCAAATTGCAAATGGTGTTCTCTGTTTAGTAATCCTAGTTAGCAAAGATTTCATAGATACAATGGACAATGTACACAATGCTTCAGAGATAAAATGTTTTACTGCAGGGGTTCAGAGCTGCTGCTGGCTAGCTCGTTTACCGAATCCGCATACAGGGGTGCTGTTTAGTACCTTTCTGATCTTGTGGGTCTGAGCGTCAGGCAGAAGCGTGGCAAACGGCGTGGAAGAAGAAAGGAGGACTCCCACGTGGGCTTCAACTAAGCTTTATTCCACCCAGAGGGCTGCCCATGTATGAAGGGAGGTTTTGCCCTTGGGTTTCGGCTTAAGTACAAGGGGCACGTAAAGGGGCAGGGGGTGATCTAGAACCAATCCCAGTGAGGGGGGAGTTAGCCAGAACAGGGGACAATTAACAGAACAATCTTATACATAAAAGAGGGAGGAGAACCGAGAACTTGCCAAATCACCTTGCAGCCCCAACAGAATTTTCTAGGCTTCAGGGCGGGATTGCAAAATGATGGATGGGACCCACAACCTGGGAAAGACCAAGGTGGGATTTGAACATGGGAATATAGGGACAGACCATTATAAAATGAGGAACTAAAGCATGAAGGACTTTGGTAAAGCTCAAATGCACCACAACATTTTACAAATACAATGAACATTTCACTGGAGAGAGAACTGTCTGCAGATCACTCAGGGTTTAGTAAAGGCTTTCTCCATACCTGAAAGAATCTTCTTGCTAGGACAGGCAGGCATACCTTAGGGACTCACTGGCTAGCTTGGGAGGGGTATGGAAGAAATCCTTCTCGTAGTTATACAATCTTTTCTAGAAGAACAGACCTTGCCAGGAAAGTCTGTGGCAGAGGATTTTTACCCTGTCAGCACTTTCTGTCTCTTTCATTACTGTTCTCTTCAGTCCCTCCCTTTGGGTTTGAACTCAAACATGAGTTTCCAGCTGAGGCAATCTCATCCTCTGCCTCATCTGCTTGATTACCTGAATATTGGGATGGATTTTTTTTTTTTGTTATGTTTTGAGGAAATATATTGTCCTTAAGCAGCAACCAATGCTCCTGAACTTTTGGTGATTTGGCACTCACAGAATCCTTCCTGCCTTTGTGTCCCCTGAACAAGGAAAAGCCTACTCTGAACTCTGACATATTTATTCTATTACTTGTCTTCCTTACTACCCTCAAGGTCTTCCATCTGCGACTACTCCATCATCTCATGGATAATCATTGCAGCCAAATCTGCCATATTGTTACATCCTTGACCTGTTATGTGTTTGTAAATGTCCTGCTTTTATTAGTCTGGTCTGCACCTTTGTTGAAAAGCAGTCCTCAGCACAAACTAGAAATCTTTAATATTACTTGTAACCAACACAGTATCCATATGGTTAGAAGCTCCCATGAGCACTAAAGCATTAAAAAAAACAAACCAAAAAACAAAAACAAACCAAAAACCCCAAAAGAAACAAAACCAAACCAAACCAAAAAGAAAAACAATCTAGGGCCCTTCTGATTCTTGATATGGTGATATGTAGCAGATGCCCACCAAGATGTTCTGTTTGTTGATCTCCTGGATCAGATTCTGACTAATTGTCTATGGACAGACATGTCTCCCAGTCCAGAGAATTCTGCATCTGAGGCACTGTTTTGCACAGAATATACTTGTCCCATTCATTATCCCTGAGTGATCTTTCTGAAGAACCTTTACCCAACCAGCACTCCAGCTCTGTGTTGACTCACAGTGTCTCTGTGTGTTTCCAATTATGTCATTGCTCTATATCTGCATACAGATGTTTGGGTTTTCTCTGCATAGTTTGTAGTTCTGGCATATAAGATAGGTCCCTGATCATTCTGCTTTCTTCTTGTGATTGTGCCCCTTACTGTCTCACTCCCTGTGCTCTTCCACTCATCACTTCTTGCTCTGTTGTCTGTAGCCTTTAATCTCCATCTCCCAATGAAGGCAGAAGCAGCTGTTGATTAGGGCAGAATTGGTTCAACTGATTTCTTGTTGGTTGTGTTTGAAATGTCAAGTAATTTTAGATGGGCAACCAGAATATTATTTTGAAACTGAAAATCTGGGGTGGGGGGGGCGGGAAAGACATGCTATAATCTGAAGAATCCCCCAAAATTGTGAAGAATTGTTTAAAAGATGGCAAAATAGTTGCATTGCACAACAATTTTTTTTTTTTTTTTCTGCAGAGACCATTATGGAAGCAGAAATTTATCTTCAATAAAAAACATGTTGCTATCTTGGCTATTAACACAATATTCGTTATCCTCTGTAGCTGTGGTTCACATCCAAGCTGTATCACAGTATTTCAGTGAATGCGTTTCTCCTCCCTTAAATGAGGAGGTTTATGCAGCTGCTCTGAGGGTTTATTTTGCTGGTGATCCGTCTGTGTCTGTGCGAGGCCACACGGTGGAGTCAAAGCCGTGCTCTGCCCGTTCTGGGCCGTGCCACAGCCGCCAGGAGCCGCCTCTGTCACTGCCCGGCTGTCCTGCAGTCCGGCAACTTTTTACTGTAGATGGTCACTACGGAGACATTACATTGTGTGTTTATGATCATTTTTTATTGAAAGTAAAACTCAAAAGCACTGTCCTCTCACTGTTGGCTGGCTTGGTTGGATTTGTTTTAAAAGTGAAAAGATCCTCTGAAAAGACCCGTGAAAAGATCAAATTTAACCCTTCTTTGTCCCAAATGTAAAGTCAGAACTGTTTTGGTTAGAAACAAATTCTAAGTTAACTTTAGAAATATTTTTTCTCAAAAAAGGCAAAGACGTGGAGGAACTAATCAGCAAAAGGTTGTGATTCAGCTCTGGCATGCTGATGGTTTCCTCTGTGGAGCGCCCTAAGTCCTTTTGGGGATGGGAGAGCCCCAAATAGTTCTGTTCTCTCTGCCTGAGGGGTTCTAAACTATTCCTTCCTATAATGCAGTTTATTGCTTTAAGCACTAGCCTGTATTCTCAGAATGAATGAGTGATTAAATGTTTCTTAAGTGCAATATAAATAATTGATTCTTGCTGCCATACATGTATATCTTCAACTTAGTGATTTAAGCATTTTCTGTTGTTCCTTGCAGGAATACTAGAATGAAAGAAAAATATCTGCATGTGTTCATTGCATATTATCAAGGAATAATTAATTGTAAATAAAAGCACTGTGGATAAACTTTGTATTCAAATATAAATTTAACTCATCAGGACTCCCAGCAGGCCTTAGAGTTACAGCTTTGATCTGAGGGGGAAAAAGATCTTCGTTTGTTAAAAGCGCTGGAAGAGAATAGATAAGTGTTTGAAGAAGTATGGGGGTAAAAAAGGGATAAAGAAGATTAAAGAGGAGCTCTGAACACATGGACATGGGAGACATTTCATCCATGCAGAGAAGTTCAGACTTAAGTTTTTGGTCCATGAGGTTTCCCAGCTGATTGTATTGTTTGAAGTGTGTTTTCAGAACTGATGCTTTGTTCATCATCAGAAAATCCCCATAAATTCTCATAAAATAACAGAAAGCAAGAAAATCTCTATAAATCTGTCATGCCAGATAATCATTCCCGTTATTAATTCTAAGTTGATCAATGATTTTGATTGTGTCCTTAGAACTATTCTTCTGGCATTGAACACTTCTCTCTACAAGATTATAGGAAGATTGAGTGTGCTCTGGAAAGATTTTTTCCAGACTTTACTGTCTTAGATAAAAATATCAGTAATATAAATCCAGAAATACTATTATTTTTCCAAAAGAAAATATGGAGTCCTACCTCTTCAGAATACCTTTTGAAAGAAACTTTCACATATAAAAATTACGTTACTTTTTTATCTACTGTCATTTGCTATAAAGATTACTGTAGTTACTGATGGATTTTTTCATCTTTAATTTAATGAAGGGTTTTTACAAAGAAGTAGTGATTTGTTTCAAAACCATCCAGTGTAAAAAGAATTGGTTTTTATTTTCTATTGTGAATTATTTCATTCTGAACCAAAACCATCTACAGAAATGTCTCCCGGTCTCTATCAGTCTGGAACTGACGTGCCAGGTATTATTTCCTTGTGAAACTACAAATTCACTCAACTTCTGGAAGTTTTATTTGACTCTGGATCCAGATTTCAACATTAAGATGTGAGGCATTTTTAAAAGTGAAAGATTGCAACTTAGAATATTTCTGAGTGTCTCTCAAAAGCCACGTTTATCAAACATTTTCAGAATACCTCCCTCCCTTCTGTAGTATCCCAAAAGTTGCCTACTAGGCTGTTAGAGCAGAAATTGTTAGGTTCTTGAAACTGTTTTGATTCTCTCCCCTACTTCCCCCCACACCCCTCTGCTCTGCTTCTTTTTATCACACTCCAGAAACATTATAAGGAATTTGAAATAGATTCCATAGTGTAATTACTCTTTGGAAGTTCTGGACTGAGCAAGTGAATGGGTTTCTTTCATTTCAAACTCTGCAATTCCATCCATATATTTTCATATATATTTGTTTGCATTTAAATATAGGTATATAATATGTACAACCGCATATAGTGAAATTGCTGAAACTTAGGATAATCATAATAGATTTTATAGTATTTTATAATATAAACAATATATTAAGTATTTGTATTTGCATTATTAGAATCAGTCATTACTATCTTTATTAAACAAAATGTCAAAGAGATATTTGTCTTTGCAAATATGTTATGATGAAAGTAACAGTTTGTAACTTGTGATAGGTAATAAGATATAAATCGTGGTTGTGGCACTGATTTTTCCCCTTTGATCCCTATCAAAAATTAAATGTAATTTCTTCCTGTAAGTGGCTTCCCCAAAAAAGATGAAAGTGTGATTAAAGCAAACATACTCAATACAAGTTTTTTGTTTTTTATTTAAATTAAACTGACAAGGTTCTTACTGGAACTTGCAGAACTTACATCTATTGCTATATGTAAAACACACGAAAGATTAAATATTTAAGCAGTCTACCTTCTTAAAGGTTTTAGCTGTAATATCTGCTTTCAGAAGGAAGCGTGTTAAGTAGGTTTAATCTTAGACATGACAAAGTATAATACTGCTGGTTTCTTTTATCTGATAGTGTATTCAGCTGGCTGAGAGATGGTCCACCAAAAGCTTTGCCTTTCACAGACTTGTCCCTGGCCTCTGCTCTTTGACTTTTGTTCAATAATTTTGTTCAGTCACATGTTCCCCAAGTCAGCAAAACACTCTCATGAGACTTCCTAGTTGTAAATTTGTATTTCCTTATATTTATATGCTTATATGTTTACTTTATATGTTTGTAAAAGGAAAAAACCAGGGTCTTTTAACAGCACTGTTGATTTAATGCTTGTACAACTGAAGTGTGGTACTATGCTGATGTCAATTGTTAATTGAAGTTTAGGTACAAGAAAAACATTACTTTAACACCATTTTTGTCTCAATTCAATTTTAATCTCTGCTGCTAAACTTAGACTCCAGAATACGAGACAATTGCAGACAATCTAATGAAGTATGTTATTATTTGTGTGTATACATGAAATTAATACATACATTTCTGCATGTGAACTATGTTAAAATGAGTCTTCTCCCATTTCAACATCCTTTGACAAAGTAATTTTATATTGCTGATGTGATATTTTGAGGGACTGCTTTTAGGGAAAGAGTAGGAGTACATGATATTTTTCAAAACATTGTACTTGCAGTTGGCCTTGTATCTTGTGGACTGTATTCTGTCAAACAGTAAATCCAATGCCGAAAAGCATTTTAGAGGGCATGCATATTTTTGTCATAATGGATGAGAGATGTTAATCATACACCTGCGGATGCTACATCATGCTGAAATTCTGCAGAAGGATAGAAAATAATTTTGGATCAAGAACTAACTTAATCAGGATATTTTCTTTTTAGTAGAACTATTCTTGTCATTTAAAATCTTCATTTATGTAACGTGATGATCATGTCAGCAAAGAGATTTATTTACCACAGAACCATAAAAGCCAGCTGAGAAGTGTATGGGAACCTAAGGATCACCTCTATGGATTCTGTTGGATCACTGCTAGAATCTTAGCTACCCAGGATGTCCAAATATTTCCTTTCTTCTTTGTGCTCCTTGTGGTGGCTGTATCTGAACTCTTTTGTTTGGTAAATAGAGGCATATTCCCAGAGATTCCCAACACGACAGAATTTTAAAACTAATTTGGAAGGCCCCCTTGCAAATTTCAAATATACTTGTGTCAAAAGCTGGAGAAGAAAGCATCAAGCTCCACAAGGAATAGGAAAACCGCCAGCATAGAAATTAGTCCCTGCTGACCATGAAGATAGGAAAAGACAAATTATAGCTTGAAAGGGAATGGCACAAATGAGATCAGGCTATGCTGATGTGTCTTCTTTGTTTGAATAATCAATTTCCTTCCCAGATGACTTTTTATCCACCAGTTTGAGAAACAAAAGGAAGGTTTTGATGTATGATCTGATTTCTCTATAGTGTTAAGGACTCAGGAAAACTACACACCAAACAGCCATGTTGACCAGCATTTGCCTAGCATATAATATGTCCCTCAAACGTAATAATTCATTCTGCTGGGTATGATAAATGGCTCATCTGATCACTCATGTTGTTTCTTACTGAAGTACAGAAGTGGGATGCTGCCCTAGGTTAATAGACAACAACCCATCCCATTGATTGAGTCAGTGACAGCTGCTTAACAAATGATTAAAGTTTGAGGTGTTGGCATGTGGTCTGTTTTCTCTGGGTGTTCACATATGTAATTAAAATTCATTATAATAATTTTCCTTCTTTTGTTAATGGTTGTGTTGCCTTGACTTTGGCTGGCTGCCAGTTGTCCACAAAATCACTCTTTCACTCCCCCCTCCATCAACAGGATGGCAGAGAAGATAAAAAGAAATGAAGAAAGACAGTGTGATCACTTAGGAAGTACCATCATGGGCAAAACAGACTCAGCTTGAGGAAGATAAATTTCACTCCTTGCCAATTAAACAGAGTAGGATAATGAGAAATAAGAACAAATCTGTAATCACTTCCTTCTTTCCAAGCTCGCTTTCACTCCCAGTTCTTCTGTCTCCTACTTCCAAGCAATGCAAGGAAATGGGAAAAAGGAAGCTGAAGTCTCTGCCACTCCTTCCCTCACACTCGTCCGTGTTCCAGTTATATAAAAATGTCTCCACAATGGATTTCTGCATTTCTCCAAGAACTGCTCCAGCTTGGATCCTTTCCATGGGGTGTAGTCTTTCAGGAACAGACTGCTGCAGTGTGGGTGCCCCACAGGGCCACAAATCATGTCAGCAGCCCTGCTCCAGTGTGGTCTGTCCATGGGCTCACATATTCCTTTGGGGCACATCCACCTGCTCCAGCACTGTGTCCTTCCACCTGCTCCAGCACTGACCTTCATGAGCTGCAGGTGGATCTCTGCTCTGTGGGGACGTTCAGGGGCTGTGAGAGCACAGCCTTGGCTCACCATGGTCTGTACCACAGGCTGCAAGGGAATCTCTTCTCCAGCACCTGGAGCACCCCCTGCCCCTCCTTCTGCACTGACCTTGGTGCCTGCAGAGAGTTCTCTCTCACATATCCTCACTCCTCTCTCCCAATTGCTCTTGTGCAGCATTTTTTACCCTTTCCTATATATTCTAATATTTACATACATTCTAATTTCCTAATATATGTCCCAGAGACACTACTGACATTGCTGATGGACCCAGTTTTGGCCAGCAGTGGGTCCAACTTAGACCCAGCTAGAACAGTCTCTGTCTGGCATATGGGCAGATGTTATTATTCTTTCACAGAGGCTACTCCTGCAGCCTTCCTGCTACCAAAACCTTACCAGGTAAGCCCAAGACAACGGCACATGTAATATGTTAGACAAAAAACCCCCTGACACCCCCAAAAAACAAAAGAAAAAAAACAAAAGAAAAAAGAAAAAAGAAAGGAAAAAAAAAATCAAACGTCTCCGGATACAGACAGAAGAACTGATTAGGAGGCTTCACTCTCCTGGAAATAAGCAGCTTTTTTTGTCTCCTGAATTCCAGTAGTTGTAGATACAGCTTTGTTGATGGCTAAAATAATACTTGGTTTGATATTTGGCTAGTAGTTTGTACCAGGAAACTGCAGCAGTCATCTGCAAACTCTTCACATGGGTCACAGGCACTGCAGGAACACAAGTGTTGTAATTGGTAGTGATGGAAACATCCCCAACTAGCTTCTTCAGAACTCCTTTCAGTTGTCCTTTTTCCTCAGAAAACAACTATCTTTGGCTAAAATTGTGTGAAAATGTAGCAAGGTGTTACTGGTTACAGTGGTTATTAGTGAGCTCCTGCTGGAGAGGCTTCTACCAGTCCCTCATTCTAATGCTGCCTTTGGAAAAGGAATGTTTTTATTGCTCACAGAGAAGAATGTTGTAATTAAAGGTCTAAGTGCTTTACTTCAGCCCTCGCTTTGCACTGGTAAGAAGAGATAAGGCAGAGCAATGAAGAAGGCTAACATGGTTAATCTTATCTTCACTTTGGGCAATGTATTAATTTATGATGTAGTGAATAACAACTGGTCTTGCTTTCTCTGCTTATGCACAATGTTTAGCAGCAAACAGCTGGATGATGCCCAGATGTTGGCAAACAACAATGCCCCCATCATTCTCCCTTCAGCCCTCCACAGCTCTCCAGGTTCCTCTTTCTTTCTGCACATCAGTCTCCCTGGTATCAGCACTATTACAGTTCCCTTTTCCATCACCATGTGCAAACATCAAAGCTTAAAACCTACAGTCAAAGATTGCTTAAACTGTGTGGAAGCTGCTTCTAAATACCAAAAGATGAAAATTTGCTTTTCTTAGTAGATTTTTTATCTCAGTGTCAGTGGGATTTGGGCAAGTGCTCAAGTGCTTTTCTGAGCCAAGGCCTGCATTCATAATTAAATTTGAAGACATTTGTAGTTGAAAGTTGTTAGTTCATCTTGGAGGACTCCTTGTTATTTAAATGCAAACTTCCAGAAAAAAACCATAAAACCCCATGCATTTAACTTAATTAAACTTATAGCACCTTTATAAATAGACAAAAGACATTGCCTAATCACACTTCTGCATGAGCAGAGTGAATTTGCCTGCTGCAGTGCATGCAGGTGAATTGAATGATGTTAATGAAAATAGTCATCAAAAAGGGAGGTCTCTTTTAAACTGCTAACTATAATTTTACTAACTGTTTCTAGCAGCTCAATTGATGTTTGTCAGCACTTTAATTGGCATTTGGAAAAATGAGTTCTGAATAGTTTCACTGCGTGACCCTGTGGTTTTCAGAAATCAGTGGGAATGAATGAGGAATCACCTCTTTCTCCAGGCCAGACAGCAGCAGCTGCAGGCAGCAGGACCACTGTAGCTGGATCCCTCCAGTTATTTTTTTACAGGTGACTGGCAGGGCACCAGTGGAGATGGCTTCAGACTCTGGAACCAGCTCTTCCCCAGCTTGTGCTGAATTTGGTGACCTTCTTGGGCATGCTGCAAAGGACATCTCTGACAGGACAGACCTTTCTGAATTTGGCTGGCTAATTTCCTGGTGAATTGATCACTTAATTCTTCTGAGATTCCATTTAAGTGTTAATTATGTTAGAATGCCTCAGATCTGAGATAGGCATCTTCTCCTCTTTTTCTGGTATTTTTGTTGGGTTTTTTTCCTTTGTTTCTTTATTTTAAAGTGAATGGGATTAGCTGGAGTGTTTTGCTGAACCTCACTGAAGGTAAACACTGTATTATCTATTACTTTAATGTTATTTTGGTACTATGTAGACGAAATTACAAGACTAATTCATTTTTCTTTTTGACATGCCCCAGAAAAAGTGGTTGTTTTACAAAATTCAAACTTTGTACAAAAGAACAAGAAGAATTTTGTTGTTTACTAAACGGTTGAGGAAGTAGAACTTAAAATCTGAAGCTAAGACATTCAAGACACTATCTGAAATTAATATGAAAGGAAACAGTACAAAATTAAAGTGAGAAAAAATAAGAATGAGAAATCAATATTTTAGGATAGTTAAAAAAGCAGAGAACTTGCTCCTCACATGTACAGCTAATACCTATTAATACTACACTTGGGTAGTATTTTTTGGGGTTTTAATTAATGTTTTTCACTGAATAGTTTTATCTGTTCTCTTAGGCTGTCCTTGGCCCAGATATCACAAGACTAAATTTAAGTAGAACACAGCACATTCTTAGTCTATGATTTTTTTTTGTTTAAGGTCATTGCATCAGTTTCCAAGGGTAACCTGAAACACCAGAAATTCTTTAAGAGGCTGATTCCCCTCCACTCAAGTGACCATGTCCTGAGTGACATTTAGAGACCACACCTCTGCAGGTGTGAGCACCAGCTCTGGCCCACATCCTGCATCCCTGGAGCCTGTGGTGTGGGAATCCATGCTAACACTAAGCTTGCAAATCCCAGTTTGTAATATGTTTTACAAGATCACATTCTTACAGAAAACTCAGGGGAGAAACGGCTCCTTATTTGCTTGTTCACTCTTCTGTTTTCCAAGTGTGTAGGGAAGCCAACAGAGGTGAAGAAATAATTTTGTGAGAGTGTGAAACCTCAGGAGCTGTGAAGTGCAAAGATACTACTACTGCCTTAAGAAATCCGTAAATCACAAATATGTAGGGATGGAAGATTGCAGGGGGGAATATTGTTATATTCTTCCTCTCTTTTTATGCTCTGATCATTCATTATCAGCCACTGTCAGAGACAGGATGCACTGAGGTGAACCTTTGACCTGAGCAAGCAAGGCCATTTTTGCTCAGTCATGTTCTCTAAGCAAATGGTAGGTATTGCTCTAATAACAGGGTATGCTGCTGCAGCTGAGCAGATTTTGGAATGGTAACCTTGCTTTGCCATTCCCTATATTGTAGTAAATTTAACCTTTTATCATAATTTGTATATATTGCTTGAATGCATATTTGGACTCATCACATCACTGGGTATATCTGTTTCTTCTATTGTATGTGGTTGTGACTGTTCTGGGCAAGAATAGTGTTTTTAGTGCATGCTTGCTCTCAACCTGTACTGCAATATGCCAAGGTCATATTTACTACAAATACTGCATAATGCTCCTGAAATACTCTGCGTACATTTGCACATTCACAGGCTTTTTGTACAATGATTGCTTTGCATAAGTTTGTAAAGAATCAGCATGCAACAAATCTTTTACTTGTGAAATTGCCTTTCCCCTTGCTAGTCATCCTTTTGACACATAAATGATCATTTTAGATATTTTAATAATAATGCTGCACCATTTACTTCAACCTGAACCATTTCACCAAATAATAGTCAACTTTTTACAGTCTTCATAGGTGATTTATGAAATAATAGTTTGAATGTTCTTTACATTTTGCAGTTTATCCCTTTATTCAAGGTATTTCATCTTGATTCATTTGGAGTATTTTTATTTTACTTATTTCTTTGCGCTTTAATCCATTCACCTGCCCACCTAGTACATAATAGGCACTTGTTTGTTTTCAAGGAGGTAACTACAAACTCCAGGATTTCCAAATATATAGCAGACCTCAAAAATACATCTGTGATCAGAGCTGACTCCTGGGATCCAGTGCCTAAAAGCCACAAAGTCTTAGCAACACATTGTCACAGTACATAGGGTTTGTAACTTTGCAAGGGATTAATGAAGACCTCTGGAAGTATCAAATGCCAAAAAAGCCTAAGAGCTGAACTGACTCATTCGTGTAAAGATCTGAACCAAATTTTGTACTCACACTGTCCTACATCATAAACTATAAGACAATCTCCTTCCTTTTAGCTGTCAATGCTTTCAGATTCAAAGTCAATGAAGAAAGTGAATACTATGGCTTAAGGCATAGCTCCGGTTGTAATTGACAATATCAGATTTTTTGAAATAATTCAGAATTAAATATATCTATATCTATATATATTTAAGAAAAAAAAAAAAATAGAAAAGGGTTCAGAATTGTGTTAATCGATGATTCACTGCACTCTCCCACTGGTGATAAGGCAATTTTCTGACTTCCTCTTGTGCTTAGATTTCTTCTCTTGGTCTTGCAGTTTGTAAAGGTGCAACATGCTCTGAGAAGGAAAGAGAATATGTGACCAGGTCTTACAGCTTGTTTCACAGTGTGCTGAGTCACAATGCTCTCTTTTATAACAGTGTTGCTTCTGAGGCGTTCGTTTTTTCATCTGCAGCAGTCTTCATGCATAAATTACTTTAAAAAAACCCCCAGTGAATTTATGAAAAGGTATTTTTGTGCCCTGTAATTATCTCATAGAATTTAATCTGGGAAGGTACTACTTGAAATGCTTAAAGTAATGAAGTAGACAATATTTAACTCATGCTCATTTTTAAAACAACCTGTTTTCTGATACTTACAATAATGATGAGGTGTATTTTTAATATATTGTTTATTGCCCATGCTTGAATATTCTTTCTCTGACAGGACCATTATTCTACATAAAACTAGCAGAATGAGGTTTTTTCACTTGTAAAAAATTAAATTGCTATTTTCTAGCTCCTATAACAAAGGAAAAGGCCCTAGAATGTCACTTTTTAAACAACAGAGCTCTGCATGAATTGAAAATTAAAAATAAACAAACCACCCCAGTGAATATCTGTCATGTAAATTTTAATTTGGCACTTGGCTTGATACCTAATTTTCATACAATGAAAACTACCTACTTAAAAGATACCTATTTGTATTAGAATAAGTGCTAAGTAAATTGAAGGTTGTACTAGTAGTTCTATTATAACAAGGTAGTTTCAGAAAGATGTAAATTAAGTTTCCTATATCTTTGATTGTGAGGATGCAGGTTTTTTTTAATGTAGGTATAATTATTGAAATCATCTTCAGATGCTGTTAGGTTCTGCCACTTACCTCCATTATGTGACATCACACATCAGTGCTTTTTGAAAGACAATTACTTAATTGGTTGTGGTGATAGTTGATTTCCATTTCCCTCCAGACAAAGATCATTATGAACTTCCTTCTCTGAGCTCCTTTGTTCCATGAGGCTTTTGCACCGAACAAGGACTGACAGAAAGTTGTAACTACATTATAGCTGCTATCATCTACATCTTCCCTCCCATTTAACTGGCAGTATCAAAAGGAAGATCTTCATACAGTCTGGCTCACCTGGGATATAGTCCACCCAATCTAATTTTTTTTTTTTAGCTACTGTTAAACTATGCAAGCTGAAGGCAGGATAGCATAAACAGAAGCAGTTTTCCCATATTACTGATATTATTTCTGCAACTTGAAGTCAGAAGATGAGAATTCTTCAACATCATCAAAGTTTGGTATTGTAGAGAGGATTTCAGTGTCTCACTAACATCCACAATGATGAGGTCATTGACTATCTTAAAAGATGTGAATGTTGGAAATTAACATCCATGGAACCATAAACAAGGAGGTTTTGTATGATGAGCAATAAGCCATCATTTTAGAAACACAACCTTCTCTTCCACATGGACAATTCTGCCCTTTAAGACACTACTGTGCACTTATTATCACGAATCTATGCTTAGGCAAGTAATACACAGACCACCCAAGGATGAAGAGGCAGACAAAATATTCTGTAAGCAGCTGGGAAAAGTCTCACAATTGCTAGCCTTTGTTCTTATGGGGACTTAGAGATGTCTGCTGGAAATACAATACAGCTGAGAGGGGACAATCTAGGAGGTTCCTGGAGTGTGTGGAAGAAGGGCCAGAAGGAGTATTTGGGAAACTATAGGCCTGTCAGCTTGACCTTGCTGCTGGCAAAGGTCGCGGAGTTGGATCATCCTGAGTGCCATCATCTAGCATGTGCAGGACACCAGGGAATGTGCTCAGCATGTGCTCAGCCACCATGGGACTTCAGAAGGCAGATCCTGTTTGACAAACCTGATCTCCTTATATGACAGCAGACCTGTGGATGAGGGGAAGGCCGTGGATGTGTCTACCTGGACTTCAGTAAAGCCTTTAACAGCATTTCCCACAGTATTTTTCTGGAAAAACTAGCTTCTCATGACATGGGTGGGGCTTTTGTTCACTGGGTAAAAAAACTGTCTGGATGCATGGGCCCAGAGAATGGTGGTGAAAGATGCTACATCCAGTTGGTGACTGGTCACTAGTGGGTTTCCCCAGGGTTCAGTACTGGGGCCAGTTGTGATCTGTATCACTATCAGTGGCCCAGGTGAGGAGATCAAGGATCGTCAGTCAGTTTGCAGATGACACCAAAGCTGGATGGGAGTGTTGATCTGCTGGAGGGTAGGAGGGCTCTGCAGAGGGACCTGGACAGGTTGGATAAAAGTGGCAAGATCAAGGACATGAGGTTCAACAAGACCCTGTGCCAGATACTACACTTTGGCCACAGTAACCCCATGCAGTGCCAAGGGATGGGTAAGAGTGACTGGAAATTGGCCCAGTGATGAAGGACCTGGGGATGCTTGTTGACAGCAGCTGAACATGACCTGGGGTGTGCCCAGGTGACCAAGAAGGCCAAAGGCATCCTGGCCTGTATCAGCAATGGTGTGGCCAGCAGGAGCAGGGCAGTGACTGTGCCCCTGTACTGGTGAAATCACACCTGGAGTGCTGCATTCAGTTCTGGGCTCAATTCAGGAAGGACATTGAGGTGTTGGAGCATGTCCAGAGAAGGGCAACAAGGCTGGTGAAGGGTCTGGAGCACAAGTCCTGTGAGGAACAGCTGAGGGTACTGGGGTTGTTTAGCCTGAAGAAAACGAGGCTCAGGAAAAACTTACTGCTCTCCACAGCTGCCTCAAAGGAGGTTGTAGTGAGACTGGGGGGTTGGTCTATTTTCCCATGCAACAAGACAAGACTCTTGTGAACAAATATTAGTAATTATGTTTGAACTTTAATAAACTTATAACCTATTTCACAGAACTGTTGCATGTATTCAGTGGCTTTCAGTAATTAAGTGCAGTGCACGATGACTTAATATCATCTGTCCAACTCAGTATAGTTGTTTATTCTATTATTGTCTATTCCTGAGCATGTCACCAAATGTGAGATGATGTGTAAGCACAGAATAAATAAGAGTTCTCACTCTGAAGTTCCTTCCATTTCCATATAACACAGCCACACCAGAAAAACTGCAAGGAAACAATGAGATCACACTAAATGCATCTTGGCATACCAGCAACACAATCTAAATAAAGTTCTTTTCCTATGCACTGTGACCAAATTTAGACAAAAGGCTAAGGGCTGCATTCTGTGACATATTTCCCTGGAAAATACCAAGAATTGCAATGGTGGTATAAGTGTTAACATAAAACCACAAATGTCTGTTTTGGAAATGCAGGTGGGCAGAGTGTTTTTTCTTTGGATGCAAAGTTTATTGATCTACAAAGTTAAACACAAAATTTCAGTAAATATTTTGGGGAGAGAAGAAAAACAGAGGCAGAAAAAAAATTGAAAAGGTTTATTTGGACTTTTTAGGTTAAATTCAGAAGAAGATTTAAGAGGCATTCAAGCAACAGAAACCTTCGTGTTCAGTAATTATGACACATACAATCCTTGTGCAGACAGAGATTTTCCTCAATTCACCTTGTAAGTGAATGATGAATGAATCATTCTCTTTTATTCTTTTTTTCCTTCGTCTGAAACAGTATTTAATCCTTCTATCAAAATGCAAAGGTTAAACTGAAAGACATCCAACAATATCACGCAGACCAAATGCAAAGGCTGTTCCAGCAATGCAATACAGAATGATGAAACTGGTGGTCTGCATAGGGTAGGTGCTTATATGCTGGAGAAGATTCACAGCCAATGAACTGCTCAACCTGGGTTTGTAAATACTGCTTAAATTGACTTGTCAGCCTAGCACTTGCTTTATTAAAATGTCTACTTGGAAGCACATTCAAGTCAAAATTATTTTCTTCCATTTAAGTATGTTGATTATGTTTTGTTTTCTTTAAATTGCTTTACATCAACACTAAACTGAAAGTAGTTTCCTGCTGTTTCACTGAAAACAACCACCATCTCTTCTTAGAAGTCAACATCATTATGATGCTTCTCATCTATATGATACAGAAACCAGGTATTGAAAATCCATGAGGGCATGGGGAAGGGGGATTTAACTTATGTCTGAGCAGGGAGGTGGAGCAGTGTCAGGAAACCAAGAGTTAAAGCTCAGCAAGAAAAAATGGCCTTAATGCCAAAGTTCCTACAGGGCATGAGCATGACAAAAGAAAGGTAGAGGGAAGACCATTACAATTGTGAGAGTCTGGGTGAGCTGGGTGTTTAATGCATGAACGAGAAAGGCTGGGCTGACAATTCATGGAGGGAGTGGTCCATATTTACCTTCTGCCAATGGATATGGAACATGGGACAGTTTCTAGCTTCCAGTTAAGAGGTCTGTGTTCCCTTTGCTGTGTTCAGAGGCTGCCCTCACATGCTATTGAGTTCAGCTGTACTGAAAAACACCAGTAAGTGGAGACTTACAGAAGCCATACTGAGATTTTCTGGCCCTGGCTGTTCTTCCGTGAGGTTGTGAGAAGCTCTGGTTAGAGGCATGAGAGATGCTTGAATTTTCAAAGCTCTGCAAAGTAAACATACAGAGCTGGCTATAGCATTTGTAAATTAAAGATTGCTTTAATCTTCAGCAACAGATTTATGAAATATTGCTTTAAATTCTGCTTCATGCTTCACAGCCAACTGAGTTTATTTCAGAAACAAAAGCAATTTAAAAGAGCCCATAGATTACTTTGGCTACTGAAGAGTATAAATTATCCCTAACTAAGTTTTGTCAGTAGAGTATGTCGAGATATTTAGATAAAACATGCTTTTGACATTTATTGCAGAATGATCCCTTTCCAAACACTTCAAGTCACAAAAGGGGAACGTGGGGTGAATCATTATGGGACTGGTGATCTTTTTGCTGACATATATGATAATCGCTAAGGATAGAAGTCTTAGACTTTTTAATTAGTTGTTTTGTTTCTTTTGGTTTGGTTTTCTTTTATTATGGTGCAGTACTGTGCAATCAGACAGCATTGCACTAAAATTCCAAGTTAAAGATACTGTAAACATGTAAAAATGTATCTTGATGTTGCTAAATATATATTTACTAGGATTCAGAAGAAATCTTTCTGAGGTAAAAGCAAGAAATCTAAGAAAACTCTTGCTGAACTTAAATGTTTAGCAATGACTCCTGTCTCAGATTCTTCACAAGTCAACCGTTTTTGAACACATAGTCTCAGCAAAATGCCACTTCCAGTCCGAGCCTTTTTTGAAGACTATTTTTCAGGGTAGAATTGTGATTTTTCACACTTAATTTTGCTGTTAACTTTACCTCATTATCCCCAAGACTAAATACAAAACTTACTGTGGGAAATGAAATATTTTTCACCAGCTAAAATGTAACTGTGGCAGGTTTCAATAGCATGCACCACTATGCATGATCCAAGAAAACTGAGTGACCCTCCCCTGGAAATACAGTTTTGCTACTAGCAGGTGGGTGGGTCTGGACTCTCTGAAAACCATCCTCATGTTCCACATCCAGGGTGCTGGGGTACATGGGGCATGTTCTCCACCCTTGATGGAGCCATGACACTGTTTCCAGATTTATCCCACTCGCCCCAGAGCACCTGGAACAGCTTTCTGGAACAGGTGCATGCCATCAGTGTCCTATAGGAGCCATCTGTGTCTGTCCATACCTTATGGCTGGAGACAATAGCTAACCTAGATTTGCTGCTGTCTGGGGCTGCAGAAAGAAGCCTAATGCATTTAGCAAACTGTCAACAAGCTGTTAGCAAACAATTCTCTTATTTTATTAAATGTAATTACATACTATATTCCTTCTCCTGATCCTTGCTTCTTTAGGCTCAAAACAGAAAAAGAAAAAAGCCTCCTTAAAAACCATTTAAGTGGTTTTATATATATTCTCTCAAGATTGTGTCTAATGTGTGCGTTTGCAAATTGCCAGATGTAAGGGGAGAAGTAGTTACTGTCTACAAACCCTATCTTATTTTTGTTTATGCAAGTGAACAGGCAAATGCAAATGGTATTGGAGTGAGAAAGACAAAAAATAATTTCCAAAGCACAGCTGGTACTGCAAGATACGTGCAATCCATACTATTTCTTACCATGGTCACATAAGATTCAGCTACCCAGTCCACAAAACTCAAATTTTCATGGTTCCTCCATTTTCAAAGTACTGGTTAGGTAGACTCTTGTCCTCCACTTAAAACAGCATTTCCCCAGTTTCTGTCAATACTGCCATTTTAAACATTCAAAACCCTGAAGAATACTATAGTTTGCTCCTCTGTGCCTTCACTTGCCAGTTTTCCAGCTCTTATGCTTTTCCCATGAGACACTGTACTATGAATGAAAATTCATAATTGAATATATAAGGCATCATTTAGATAACTGCATGTTTCAAACAAAAGATGCCAATGATTACCCAGCACAGGACTTGAGGACAACTTATCAGGGGCTTTGGTTAAATTGAACACTGTTTTCAGTAGGAAATTCAGTCCTTCTTCAGTGCTGGCCATTTCCCTGTTATTTCTTTATTCAGGAGATCCTCTCTTTAAAGTAATTCCTTTTCTGTGGGAGGAATCACAGACAATGCTTCTGCCCTTGATTTTCCAGTTTTGCAAAGCACATACAAGAGCCACTTCAATATAATTAATATTCATATTCATATTTTTTTACTTGACAGAATTGAAGAAAACAGATTAAAGAGTTATTGGTTACCTTTGAGACTTCTACTTCTTTATAAAAATGTATATTTTTCTAACCCTCCTTAAATATGTATAGAAACCCAAATAGTCTACTTTGGAAAAAAACCCCAAACTAGAGTCCTACCACAGTTACAGGATATTGTGGATTAACCCCAGCCAGCAGCAAAGCCCCAGGCAGCCAGTGGCTCACTCCCCCATCAGTGAGATTGCAGAGATATTTGGAAGAGCAAAAGGGGGGGAAATATGTTGACATAAAGACAGTTTAATAGGGAAAGCAAGAGCCACACAAACAAGCAAAACAAACCAAGGAATTAAGTCACTATTTCCCATGGGCAGGCAGGTGTTCAGCCATCCCCATCATGTGTAACAGTTACTGGGAAGACAAACACCATCACTCCAAATGTACCCCCATTCCTCCTTCTTCCCTCCCACTTTATATCCTGAGCATGATGTCACATGTTCTGGGATATCCTTTGGGTCACTCTGGGTCACCTGTCCTGGCTGTGTCTCCTCCCAGCCTCCCATGCACTCCCAGCTCCATTGCCTTTGTGGCAGTGCGAAAAGCAGAAAAGGCCTGGGCTCTGTGTAAGCTCTGCAATAACAAAAACATCTCTCTGTTATCAACCCCATGTTCAGCACAAATCTAAAATACAGCTCCATGACAGCCAGCATGAAGAAAATTAATTCTACCCCAGCTGAAACCTCCACATTCTAATGATGTAACACACAAATTAAAAACCCTCCTCCTGTGGTACTACTAATATTTCATGACATCTTCAGGCAGAAGACTTCCTGATATTGTTCCTTAATTTAAATCAGGATGGTATCTTGTAATTCAATAAGAGAAAACTACTTCTGCAACAGAACTTCTGTTCCGGGAAAAAACCCCACCACTGCCTAGAGCTGTCATCTTTATTAGCACTCTGCTTTTTAAATCCTCAAAATACAAAATACTTCTGCGTACTGTGAATACCCACTTAATTTTAAAAGCTCATCATAAAGTGTAAATAAACTCGTATTCACCATATAATGATACTTTACTGTCAATTTGAGTAAAGCAGAGATCTAACCTGCACAATCAAACTGCTGTTGAGCTGCCTAACACAGTGGGCATCCTGTTCTTGACAAGGGCTTTGGTCATCTTGATAATTGCATTAGGGCTTAGAGAATGTGCCAAAGCAAAACTGTAGCAATACGCTGCTGGTTTTGTGCTGAAATATTTCTTTAACTAATGCTAAAGCTATATAAGCCTCAAAAACAATCATGCTCTGTGTTCTTGGTATGGTATGTAGCATATTTTGCCAAATGAATTGCATAAATGATAATAATATTAAGGTGTCCAACAATTGGTCTTCAAGGACTGTCTTGAGATTCCTTCATTTGCAGTAGGTGAGCTCAGGAGGCCCTTGGCACCTTCTCTTGGACTGTACGTGCAACTTATCCATATGTTTTCACAGGGGCAGCGCCAGAGGTCTGTGCACTGCTTTTCTGGATACTCTCAGCTGTAGCTCTGGGACAAAAAGGTCTTGAGATGTGTTCTGCGTTATTCCTTTGCAACCTCATGCCTTTTAGATCTCATCTTGCTTCTTCAATAAGTAATTTTAATATCAGTCTCTGGATTTCAGACACAGAATTTTAAGTAACAAACTTTCAAAGAGTTTACTAAGTCAAAATAATTATTGAATTTTCTCCCATGTTTACTCTACCCTGATACTCTTATTTATTTCATAGGAATGAACAGAATTTTCTGAAAACCAAAAGCTGGTCTCATGTTGACCCTATTCCCATATTAATTCTAAATTATATTTCCCTACTGTAACGGAAACAGAATTCAGACAAAAGTACCAAATCTCTCTTCCCTTGCTTAAGTAAAACACAAGAGGGATGCCATATCTTTTTCAGAGATGCATCAGAATTAAAGGATGATACCTAAATCCTATTCTTTCAGAGATATGGTAAAGAAAAGACTTTTAAACCATCTCCAGATGAAGACATAAATCTTTTGACCTTTAAAAAGTAAGAAAAATATCAGTGGCATGATATTTTAAACTGTGTCTCAAGTTACTATAAATGTGTACCAGTAATAAAAAAGAAATCAATAAAAGAAATCTACAGGATCTATAATTCCATTTTGGACTACAGCTGGTGAAATAACTTGAGCCAGACAACACAGAACAAAAAATTGTAGGGAACATCAAAAATATTTTTTCAGCAGAAAGGTTATGTATATTTTAAAAAATAATAAATGTGTAATACATGTTACTGAAATATGACCTCTCCTCCCTTTCCACCGTGCTCCCCCTCAAAAAAAGACAAAGGAAAGACTTGTTTTGCTTTGGACAAAATTAATTTAAAAAAGATACAACATCGTCAAAAAAAATGAAATATTTTGTTTAATTCACAATTAAAGTCTGAAAATGAATTTATAGAAAGGCCACTGCTTCAACTTCCTACTCCTCCTATTTTTCACTTTCCTAAAAGCAGTTCAATGTTGATTCCTTCTGCTTCATTCTTCCTTGAGCCCTTTCAAAATTAAGTTTATAGGAACTTCTGTTGAAAACTGAATAAATATGGGAAAGAACATTAAGATTTAGCTGACTTCTTTAGGCATCAAAAATTGTAATTATGCACCTTGTGTTGTTTGCTGCTCACCTATGGCTGCCAGGAGCTGCAATTTATATTAGTGTGGGGGTTTTTTGATAGTGAAGGGGAGGCTGTGCATTTTTTTTATTCGAAAACAAGCAAGTTGTATAACTCATGAGAAACTGCTGATGCAGACAGCTTAGCAAGTTTCAAGGAAGTGATTGCATATTTATGTGGAATAGAAGAACCTTCACATTTGCATTAGGTAGGATATAAATAAATCTGAAGGGCTTGTCTTCCCCTAATTGTATAGCATTTTATCTTTATCAGTAGAATTTAAGTAGTATAACCCTCAATTCAGAAATAACCCTCAATTTAGAATGATTGAAAATCTCTATGTAAAGAACACATGGTATTTATTTAATGAGAACAATCAAAGTCATAGTAGTCTTATTCTCAACTGTGTACCTGTGCCCATGCTTATGATCTAGGAATTCATAATTCTCAAGTGTCTGGACTAATGAACTACTTGCCATGCCTGTAATCACACATGTTAACAATTTTTGTTAACCACTCAATTGCAGAACACAAAAGGATTAACTTATTTCAAGTCCTGCTGCTGAATGCTCAAGGTCTTCTTGAGCCTCTTCAACATTTCAGTGGTAAAGCACATCAATGTATAGCAAGAAGAATTTTGGGTTGTATTTAGCACCTGAACAAGAGCCATCTTTGCCTTTGCCACAGATTTCTTTTGACACAAAACATGTCCTTCTTCGCTACTATAAATACATTTATATGCCAGCAGTTTCAGATGAGGAACTACAGCAAACATCTGCCCATAAAAATCAGTGCTATGTTTTGTGCTTTCTTCTAAACAACATAAAAAGATCTCTGCCAACTACTTTCTTAAAAACAAGCAGCAATGTTGGAAATGTAGTGTGTAAAAATCAGCTATGACGAAGAATGTCTTCTTATAATTAGACAATTAGATAATGTTATCATGCTAATGTATTTTCAATATATACTCCCTTTGCTGTTAACTGTGGTTTGTAAGTTTAGAGACTGGAAGCACTTACAAACTTCTCTGGCTAAGTCTAGTTATTTTTTGGAAACATTTAAAAATTAATAAATACAGATTCAGCTTGACTAAGTTATTTTACAAGTATTTGTAACCTGAAAAATTATTCAATATGTCAGAACACAGAATCACAGGACAGTTAGGGTTGCAAGTGACCTCTGGATATTTTCTAGTCCAACCCCCATGCCCAGGCAGGGCACATTTTTATTTGAAATATTTTGTTCTGACAGCAATGAACTATGCAGATTTTTATTTAGAAACTCAGTTAATTATTCTGGATTTAGTTTATTTTCTGGAACTCTTTGGAATTAGGAGAAATAAAATGAAAGTATTTGTGGTATGAGTTAAGTCATAAGCTTGCTCACCAAAAATCTGTCATGTGAATACTAGATGTATTACACCTGAAATTTCTGATGCATTGGGGTTTTTTTGTTCCCTAAATGTCACTTTTGTCAGCTATACATGTGGCAATTTACCTCACATTTTAAAGAACTAATTGAAAATTAAAGATTACATGGATCCTACAACAGCTGTATAAAGATATATTAAATAGGATGTCAATTTCCTATATATACTTGTTTTCTACAGAAAAACAGCATCCATTTTTTCATATACAATGAGAAGTATTTTAAGAACTTCAAATTTAATTCACCCTCACTAGTGAAGACATGCAGTAGCTGTTCTGTCTTGAGATACTGTCTACAACTGTGACCCAGTTCCTCCTCACAGTCTTACTGTTCCTCTGGCTTCTCTTTTACATTAGGGAGCTTTCTATGTGTTTTCATATCTTAGGATCTGTTTAAATAAATAACTAAATAAATAAACCTAAGTAAACTGCGGTCCCACAAACCATGCAGCCACTAGATGGTGGTTCCAAGCAGAAAAGGAGTGATGTGCAGATGAAGTCAGTATTTGCAGACTGGGTCCTAGACAGGGTGTTAGTCCATGGCTTAACAGTACATCTAAAGAGATTTTCACATGTCTGTATTATCAAACTTCTTCAATGAAACATAGCACCACTGAACATCATAAGTATCAAGGTCTTCATAGTCTCTCCTTTCTGATTATTTCCATGTCTGTCTTATTGTAAATGAAGGTAAACCAATTTCACTTACGTTTCAAATTCTCCTCAAAACAGCAAAATAAGCAGTAGCAAAGAAGATGTGAGGGAAAAAAATGAAGCTGCAGAAAAAAAAAATAACCATTTTCCTTTGAAGTTTTAAATAAAAGAAGGAAGCACAGGATAAGAACCTATCCATGCCGACTCAAGGAATAAAGCTTTTGAGCTTTTGGCAGAGAGGAAGAGCTCATGTCCATGGTCTGCTAGGCTCATGCAAAAAGCCCAGATGAGGGCTCCCTTATTTGTCTCTGCTTCAGCATCAAAAAAGTGAACAATACTCTAAACATGACGTAATATGCAATTTTAAAGCCTTTTGGTGGCAATTATCCTCCTGTGTCTGACGGGGGTCAGAGTGATTGCCTCTGAGAACAACCAGACCTGTATTTGTTACAGACAAAAACATGCTTTATTTTTGTTGGCAATAAGTTCCAGAAGGTTTAACATAGAGAAAGATCATGTCAGGATATTATATCCAGGAAGGTGGCACCCATCTGACTCTGGCAACCATCACTTTGTATACTTTTGGAGAACATTATCAGATATCTCCACTTCCAATGTGATTCAAAACAGTATCTGCAGCTTTCAATAATTCAAATGCAAATGTGAAGCTGCTGCATGTTGAAATAACACTGGTTTGAAGATGGTTGGCTATGTTATCATACAGTTGACTTAAAATAAATTAATAATAGAATATGTTGCAGTTGCATACCATTATTTTTTATTACTTTCTTAAATACCTCCATAAAATTTTACAATGCCTGTTGTACAATACCCACCATTTTCCTGATTCCTTAATGAGTGATTCTGAGTGACAGCACCTCCATCTTGTGGTAAACTGGAGAAACACTTCTTTAATGCTATCTGCCAGAAAGTACCTCTGAAAACACGATGGTAATATAGATCTATCCAGATGGGATCATGGCTCCAGGCCCTTCAGGGAGGTCAATGTGATTTCTCCTTACCTCGATGTGGCATGCCATGGGGGACAGTCCTCCTTGTCCATGCAGAAACCTTGTTTCTTACAGGCAACATCAGGAGAACTCGATCTCCCTAAGGAATGAGGGAGGTACTGTCCCTCTGTGAAGCAAGAACTAATGAATAGCTCTAATTAGGCATCGAGGATTTAAAATGCTTATAAATACCTGACACAGAAGAAACTTCCAATTACTATAATTCTGGTGCAATTGTAAAGGGTTTGTTTCCTGAAGGTATAATATCAAAGCAGTTTTCCACTGCCATTGTTGACTATGAGTGCGAATGAGCGTTTTATGTCGTGTCTGTATTTTGGGTTTGAAGTTAAATTTTATAACTTGGACAAATCTAATCTGAAAAGATAAATGATTTTCAAGTTCAAGAAGAGATCCTTCATGACTGTCTAAAACTTACCTAATCACTGGTCCTGTCTGCACTTTTGAAAGCCACTGAACTCTGTCTTATTGTTTGAACTGTGTTCAAACACCTGCATTGGGCTATCAGATGAAAATCTAATTTAGTCTTTCTTCTTTGTTTCCATTAGTTTTTTCTGGTTTTCTATCACTAAGCTACTGTGTGCTGTGAATGCAGAAAGTGAGACATTTAGCAGGCAAGTCAGCTGGATGCCAAAAATGAAATTCCTCCCACTTTGAACTGTGCTATCCCAGCAGTGTGCTGTTTCACAGGACAGCTCTAGATAATTAGTGTCATTATACCCATTGCCCTCACCCTCTCATTGTGCCCAGTGTGCTACAGTACCGTAACTGTCTTGGATTTACCCCAGTATATTAAATTCTTGCTTGTCCTGGGAAGTTCAAAAGTAGGCACAGTACTCAGTGTGGTCTCACAAGAGAAGACAGAATTAATCACATCCATTGATCTGTTGCCCACAATTTTTCTTGGAGAGGAGTATGCTAGTAGTCTTCATTGCCACAGGGACACACTGCTGACTCAGTCCAGCTTTCTTCCCTAGCACCTCCAGGTCTTTTTCTGCAGAGCTCCTTTTCAGCCTTTTGGTTTCCAGTCTGTGCTCTTGAATGGGATACCTGTGTACTGGCTGCTTTTGTCACTGGTGAACTTCATGGGATTTCTGTCAGATTCTGTTTTCAGTCTGTCAAAGCCACTTAAATGGCAATTCTAACCAGTACTCACAGAAGGACCAAAAATTATAACTGCATATTAATTTAAGAACATGAAAACTTCTGTGCTGTGATGTCCAATGTTTTATCTCTGACCGTGGTCATCAGAGAAAACTACCATAAACCAAGAAAATTTAAAATTATCTGCTCTTCTATGAGCTACTGTCTCTAGCAAATCAGTAGTTTAGGAACCTCTTAATTTGAAATGTGCATTTCAACCTTTTCTCTTCAATAGCAGGAAAAGAACTGACTTAATTTATATTTTTTGCTGACATACCTCATTAATTCATAATGGTGGATGAGGATAGATTGTGCAAAGAACCTTTCTTATTGTTTAATTTAAGCTTGCTTCCTCAAAATGTTTTTCTTATACTTTGTACTGAGAAATTGAAGAAAGTAATTTCAGCTCATGCACCATTTGCGCTTCTCCAGTCCCAGCCTACCTCCCTTTTGCTTTTAGAGCAGAATGTGTTGGAATGTTTTCTATTTTGTTCTTCAATAATTTCCTTGCAGTTTCTAGCATCAGACTGGCATTTTTGACTGTTGCTGTGCAATGAGCTGGCAGTTTTGTATAACCCTATCCAGGAACTTTAACATTTCTTCATGGTGTGGCAATAGGTGATTTACCAACATCTTGAGTGTCTTCTTTATTTTTCCCTCTACCTGTTGTTTTGTGTTTATTGGCACTGAGTTTCACCTGCCATTCTGCTGCCCTGTCACCTGCAGGATACTGCTGCAACTCTCTGCAGTTTGCTTTACTTTAGCTTGCTCTGAGCAAGGGAAGGGTGTGCCACAGCAAAGCCTTTACAGGCAAAAATTGCTTTGACTATAAGTTATTTCATTTAAAATCACAGGCTGAAAAGATTTTTATCCTGAAACATAGCTTCTTACATAGCTGAAACATAGCTGCATACCATGGTCTACCTGTACATAGCTCCTATGTGAGTTTTGGCTTCATAGAGTGATGGAATGGAAAACACAACATAACTTGCCTGTTTTTCCAGTTTTTCTGAAGGCTGAAACTTTCTTCCTTACCTGGATTCAACCCATTTCCAGCAACTACTGTTGGCTCTGGGCTGTTCCTATGTCTTTAAACACATCCATGGTCTCTTAACATAGCCCCAACTTCATTCAAGAGGCATCTGACGGACACCCAGAGCTGCTCCCACAGCCATGGGTGGCTGGAGCAGGCAAACTCCTGTCCTTCCCTTCCTGCATTTCTGCATTCATGGTGCTGCAGCACACTTAGGGTAAGTCCTGCTCAACAAAACTGACTTGAAATCCAGTTTGTGCTCCTGGATTGGCCGTCAACAACCAGCTTTCAGAATACACATTTCTTTAGCACTGTGCTGAGAATAAAAATTATAAAAAGGCTGTCATCACAGGCATCTGCTAGTTTATATTGGGTTACACACTAACAGTAGAGCTATTTACCTCCAGGAACTACTGCAAAATGTTACATAAACACATATAAATATGTAAAATACTATATACATGTGAATATATGTAAAATGTTATGCGTAAAAAAGGTTATATGCACACGTACAGAAATGAACCATCAGACTCAAAAGAGCAGTTTGAAACAAAACTAAGAAGAAAATGTCTGTGTGTGTAATGAGACAGAATTTTAAAGCACTTTGGTTCTTCAGTTCCTTTATTTTTAATAGGACACACAGATTAACAGAAAGTAGACACTTGATCATAAAAGTTAATGGTGACACTGCAATACTTTGTGTGCCCTACATGGAGCTTTTTTGCATTTATTACTTCAGATTAGCACCTGAATGATGAAATGTAAACTGCTAATATCTCCAGCTGGTTTCACACCCATGCTACCATTTGAAAATCATCATTTAAAAAATGGCTCACAATTTCTGAGTGGACTCTAATGATGGGATCACAATCTGAGCCCACCCTTTTTTGATATCCACATCCAAAATGTTCAGTCAATGCTGGGGGGGAAAAATCATGATAAAATAAGAATTGGTTTTCATGTTACCTCACCTCCACCCCTCTTTTTAAAAGTCAACTTACCTAAAATGAGTTTTTTATATGCATAAATCCTTAGTACATTTTGCATATCCATCATAAAATGTTTATGTTTTCAGGAAAATTGTATGCGTCATTCAAAAAAAAAATTATTCCCCATATGGATGGGTTTGACAAAGTATTTTATTCTCTTCCATTTTCATCTCAGGTTCAATGTCTCTTGCACTTTTAATTAAAAAACCATTAAATACCAACATTATGCTTTCAAATATTACTTAATCTTCCACATATGAAATATGTTTTCTCTTACAGAAGTTAGATTGTACCAAGGGGCATTAAAACGTAGCATGCAAAGTTTCTTGTCTTGAATTAATTCATGCTTAAGCTCTGGGTTTGCATAAATTATGTCTAGAAATCATATACCAACAAATCTTTGGAGTGTTAGGTATCTGGAATTTATAAGGAGGTCAGTGAATCTTGTAACATTCCTGTCTGCCCAAGAGAAGGATCAGGCCATCAGTTTGGAAAATGATGATTGCTTACTGCACTTTAATGCACTTCATATTTCTACTCTGTGTTTACATATGTGTTTGCAGTGTATTTCACTCTCAAAACAGAAGGTGCGAAGGAATGTGCATTGGTCAGGATCACAGAAAGAAAAGCAAAAATATTGATTGTTTTTCTCTCATTTTCTTAAAAGGCAATGTTTCTGGTATTATTCAGCAGTCTTTGGCTCACTTCTCCCTTATAATAGGATCTCTTTCCCATTGTTAAAGATTCTTCATCCAGGCTAGTCTATTATTTCTGAAATTTGTAGAAAGGTTAGTGAGTCTCTAGAGTTGTGATTACTTTTTCTAGCTGACATTTATTGATCTCATTACCTTCGTGCTCATATTTCAAAAAACTTTTTTTTTACATTTTGCTACAATTTCAAAGATGACAGGAATGTGCAGTGCTCACTGTATTAGAACTGTATGTAATTAAAATTTGTACTCTGTGTTTCATCAGAAATTCACTGCCAAACCTCAGCATGTGTTGTTTACAAATTAGATTGTTATAATTAGAACACCAAATGACTGCAGAAATAGAGACTGAATTTATATTTGAAACAAACATCTATTTTGTTTCTGCACAGAAAACTCTGATATTTTTGGCCATAGACAAGTTGTTAGATACCATACTTTGGAGGAATCAGATGATATCTATACCTCTCCAGATGCCAGCAAGCCCATAAGGCAGTTTAGGAGATACCACAGGGGAGGCAGGAGATGTGCAATCCTTGTGCTAGCTTTTCACTAAAGAGTGAACTTCACCTTTTGATTTTACTGCATATTTCCTTTCTTTATTATTAATTACCACTGAAATTCATGATTGCAACAGTATTAGCCATTTTCCTTAAGGCACAAAGAAATTTTGCTACTACTTGAATGGATTTTACAGAATTAATGAAATATTTAAACCTATTAAAGAACAAAATTAGGCCATGATACACTCAAAAACTTCTTAGTGTATTTGTCTATTTTATAGAAAGTATGTAGGTGTCAGTCTTAAAAAGTTTTATTGCTTCATAGACACCTAATAACATGAGGGACTCCTGAATTCCAGAGGATTCCAGCTGACAAATCCTACTGTCAGTTTGAAATTTCTTCTGCACCTTTCATATATATATTTTTTTTAAAGCCTCTTTAAAGGTTACCTGCTGAAGTATTAATGTGGACAGATCATGAAATACTGGCAACAGGATACATACAGAACTAACAGGTGATTTTGTGGTAGTGCATAGAAAATACTTCCATGGAAACATGAAGATCTGAGATACTCTAGGTAGTACAGTGGTTAAATGGGTGTGAACAGCTCAGACTCAAGTTCTGTACTGCTTTGTTGAAGACTGCTAAATCCCTTCCCTGTCACTGAGCTCTCTAAAATAATAGAAAAATTGTCACTTTTCTGTAGTGGGGAAAAAGAAAAACAACACAGGAAATAAATTGGTATAGGTGTTGACTTTTAAAGCATTTAAATCTGTATTTTTCCATTAATATGTGGACACTAGAAACATTTATATATCTATAAAGGTAATACATATGTTATATGGATATCTATTTATATAAATAAATAAATATATATATATATATAAACCAATGTCTTTTATTGCTGCAGTTCGGCCAAACTTATATCCATTTATTTCTTTTCAAGCTATGCAAAAGAGTTTTTTTCTCCACATTATTTTTTTATCTGGAATGTCTTAGTGAACTACCATACTAGGTGACCCTCTATATGGAGAAAATAGCTGTAGTTACTTGTCACTTACTTTTTATCATCGGAATGTATAGAGTTCTCAGATCACTGATCTTTATCCAGCTTGTGTAACATCTCTCAATTCCTCCTTCCCCCTCTTTTCCCAAGAAAAAGGGAATTCTCTTTTACTTCATTAAAAGCAATATGAATTTTTCTTTTGACAAATGTGCCTTGAGAGTCCTTTGTAAACTCTACATGATCTTATGCCATTTGATAGGCTTCAAAGATGCAGCTAGATTAAAAAGTAACACACATATGCTGACAGTCTCTGGGTGACATGGCAATGCTAGTACCAGATGAAAAGGGTGATGGTAACTTGCCCAGCTGGAATTGTCTGTGGATATCACTGAGGTGTTGTGTGAATTTGCACACAGCCAGTGCAAGCATGTAAGAATGCTACTTGTGGAAGTGTAAGATAAAATTCTTCTGCAGACAGTACTGGGAATAAGGAGATGTCTTACTCTGCAAGTGGAAATAACCACGAGGTGGAAGCTACCTTCATCATTCCTTTGCAATGAGCATCCTCTCCTGTTTTTAGGCTGCTTCATTACAGCTGTCCTTGGAGCTCTCCTTGAATTAAATGAGTATGAGTTGGAAAAGGGATTGACAGCTGTAGTTATGTTAGTTACTAAAACCAATGTATCTGTGGCTGCAGCATATGCTGGCAGCCTTGCTGGTGTGAATATCATGGGTAACTAGGGAGAGTTTAGGCAGTATTTTCTATCTCTTTACATTATTTTAAAATAATTTCAAGATATCTGTTCCTCATTTAATATTCAATTCTGATCCTTAATAACCAAAATGCAGTAGCTCTACTCACCTTTTAGATTTTAAGGCCACTAGCACATACAGTGCTAACCTCAGGAGATCAGTCTGATAACCATCAACAAACAACAAAAAACATGAATCACCTGTCTTGTGGATGTCTAGCATATAATTAAAGTTTTGATAGGATTTAGCAGAAAGAAAATCTAACCAGACTACAAGATTTGAAATGCAAGCCATATTCTTCCTTTAGAAAGAAATAGATGTATTAAATATTTATGCAAACATAATAAATTGGCAAGTGTATGAAAACACTGCTACATCTTCATCTCTTCCATAAATCATCCGCCTGAAGAAAAGGATTTGCTACTAAAATAGAATTGGTGTTCTGCTATATAATTTTCATAACAGTAGCTACTTGTCATTATTCTTTCTATATCCATCCTAATATAGGTGAAGATTATAGCTAACAATAAGAAGGAACTAATGGACACTATTTCTGAATAGACAATGGAACATATATTTACATCATTGGACACATATTCTGATAATACAGGGTTAATTCCTATTTGCTTTACTGAACTATGAATTCAAGTGAATGGCATGTCCAGCAATCTTCTGAATATAATAGACCTATTGCATATTTTTAACTGATTATGAAATTAGCAGTTTTCCTGATATTTCAGTACTAGTAATACTTAGCATTCTTCTTTATGACTGTAGTGACAGTATTGAGTAAATCTCACAATAACTCCAAAGGAAACATTATATTTTTTTTTAGTGATAGAGAAAGTAATACAGAGGGGCTGCTGAACGTCACATAAAAGGTGTGTCTAAGTAAAGTTAGAGTAAGGATGAATCATGAGTGAGAATGAGATTCTTGTTCAACTGTGACTTTCTTAAAACCAGTGGTGCATGAGCCTACAGGGAAAGTAGGGCATGATCTACTGCTCTCCACTGATGTAGACACACACACTTTGGTTTGACCACCATGCTGTATTTGCTGGCTGCACAATTAATAGCAAGCTGTAGGGTATAAAGTGTCTGTTCAGCACTTACGACATTCCAAAAAGCTTCATCCAAAGTAAAATGGTGTCATTTATTCTGCATGGACTAGAGAGTAGAATGACTTAACCATCAATGCTTTAAGTATATCAACTTTGACAGATTCCACTTCTGTGTAACAGAAAGCTGCTTACATAAGTGATTTGCAAGACAAATGTAACAATTTAGATTAAAATAGTCAGCCTGGGATTAAAGATGTTTGGATAAGCAGTATTATGATTACTTCAAATGGAATAAAATAGGGAATGACTAAAATATCCCAAATAAATTGATGAAATAAAGACAGATACAATGAAGATTTTTCTATTACTTATTCCAGGAAAAAATATAATTGTTGTATTTTAAGATTCAGGGGGAAAAAGACCAGAAGTTTGAAGTTGCCATTTCACTGAAAACAAAACAAAGCTTCATGTAGACCAGTTTACCTTGTATTTTTATATTCACCAGGATGAAACTTCAAAAAATCTTCCCCAAAATATACAGTTCACTAAGAAAAATAAATGAAGCATTCAGATTAAAATTTATTCATGTCATCCACAGAAATGTTGACTATTTCTAATATATAGTTCTCACTTTCTAATAATTATGACTCTTTTGGGATATTAGATGATTTATTCAAGTAGAATAACAGGACAACTAATGCAATCATACATTTAAGGCTTGTTACCATACATCAACATACTTAACAGTTGAAAGTTGCTGAATAGACTCTGATTCTGTTGACCTCAAAAAGTGTAACTTGTTTCAGTGGGGCAGGAGTTCACTTTTCATGTGAACCCAGAGGAATTAGCTGTAGGTATGAACCACTAGAATGGAGAGGAGTGAGAGGCTGGATGCATGGGTTAGGGAAACAGAGTGGAGGGAAATGTAGTTTAGGCCATTATAATCCAAAGATCTGCACACATTTTTCCAGGACTTAATTGAGAGCTTTAAAATCTCTTTTATGTCTGAATATACTGTAAAGCTACTAAGACCTTTCTGTTATACATCAGGAACCTCATTGTGTGTTTTTATACCTGAATTGTCTTGCCAAGATGTTGATTTCCCCCTCTTCCTACCCTCCCTCTCTACTGTGGGGAAGACCTGTAAAAATTACATCAGTATTAGAGTTTTGTTTTTACTGTAGGGGTAATTTGGGTTCTTCTACAATGGAAAACATGTTAAATTAACTTAAGTGAGAATAATCAGACTGTGAAGCAGTACTCAAGCTGTGTGTCTACACACCTTCTGTCCTTGTTTGCTTGTGAAAGTAAAATTTCTAGAGGTATAGTGCCAGGTGCTTTGCACTCTTTGAATTTTTTCATATATGGAGGCATGGGGAAGGATGTCTTTGTTCTTTCTAGGCACAGCAAAGGGATTGTGGAAAACATTTTAGAACTTGGGCCCTTAAGCAGATCTAGCCTGTATCCACACTGAGGAATGCATAGGTTAGCAGCTGGAAAATCATGCTAACTGTAGTTTTTTTTATCTATACAGCAGAGAATATCAGTATAATGGACTTTGTGTGCAGGTGGAACTCAGATCAGGAGCAACACTTGAATTACAATTTAAATGAAATTCACAAGGCAGACAATGTTTTATGGGTATGTCTATACAGTGCTGTCTAATGCTGCAAAAAAACCCGAATTTGCTCAACCATTAAAATCAATATGACTGCATTAATATGTTCTGATATTCAGAGAATATTTATATCAGAACTAGCATCCTTAGATCTAGGCTAGGAATTTAATTTAGACATTGCATTGTGCAATAAGGACAATCCCTACAAAGAATAATTAGAAAATGCTTACTGACTTTTTTGGTGGCGGGACAATAAATGCTACATAATCTCTATTAATGATAAAAAAGTTTGTAAACTGAGAGGCTATATGAACTGGAGAACCTTTCATTATTCTAATCATTATCCCTTAGTGAGAGCTGACCTGCTTCTCTACTTCCTTGCATCTTGAAAAGTCACTAGCACTTCTGCAAAGAAAGCATAATGTTCTGAAAGGTAGTATTTTTCATCCACTGTACTCTGCTGAAAATTACTTTATGAGATCTAAGGTAGTGAAGGATTGGACCCAGATGGAAGTACTAATAGTTAAGGCTCATATTTCTACATGACCTGTGATGAAAGACAAAAAGGTGCTGCATCTCCAGAGACTTTGGGGAATGTTCAGGGAGCTATATAATTAATAACTAACCGTTCCATTTGACAACTCTTAATCTCATTTTCTCAGGCTTGCGTCCTACAGATTATTTATAAATTAGATTGGTGGTCATAGTAACTATTCCCCTGAGTTTGCAAAGTGAAGGGAGCCCAAAATGACTTCTGCTTTTCACAGCAGGATCAATTAAGCACATCATCCTTCTCAGCAGGATAAAATGAATACTGTGCAGTCTACTCTGGGGAAAATAATTTCTGTTTTGTACAATACTAGTATGAACTGGGGAAGACTCTGTAAGTTTAAGGAGGAAAGTACTGACCCTTAAATGTACAGCAAAGCACTTGCACCATTTCAACTTGTGCTGAACCTCCTCTGCAGGTGACATGGCCAGTCTGACCACATGGCTGCAACACACCATCCTGTATCTCCAGCCTATGCACATGGCCTGGGTCTTCTGCACCCTCTCTCTCACCTTGTAACAGAGCATCAGCAGCCTCATGGAGCAGAGGACTTTTCGTGTCTCTTCACAATAGAAAAGGAAGGGAGACCTCTATGCAAATTGTTGAGATGAGATGTAAATTCTCATTCTGTTTCTATTCTGAGAAACAATAGCTGTATCGTAGAGAAGAAAAGTTTTTGAAAGTTCATTTCATTGCCAAAGAGAAAAGGTGCTTGTCTTTACTTCCAGATACAAATTCAGTGCGGATTCAGAAAGTTAAGCTGCAGACCAAAATTCTTCGAATTTATGAAGATAATACTTTTATCTTTAGCAGGCTTGGAGAGGAATTATTTTAGGAAGAACTTGCAGCTAACAAAATATATATGCCAACAAGAATAGATTTCAAGTCACTTACATAGCTGCGACTTCTGTGACTTGTAGGAGCAAATCATAAAAGCTCCTTTTCACCACCAAATTAACAGTGGACTACTTTTATTTTATCAGTACGGTATCACAGTTTCTCAAACTCCACTTTATAATGCAATTTCTTCCTTCGGAAAAGTCCTCCAGAGGTCTTTTGCAGGCATTGTATTACCACTAGGCTTCAAAGCCTGATCTGTACTGATTCATGGGACTATTTAATCTATGATCCACAACACCCTTTGGCAAAGAGTCCCACAGCTCAGGCACACATAATGCAAAGAGGCAAGTCCTTTAATTTATTTCATGCTTCAATTTTACCAGCTTAATTTGACTCCCACATAAAAGTTTTTTACATTGCAAAACACTGTGTGATGGTTAACATACGGATATTCTTAATACATTACTTCCATCTTTGGTTATTCCAATTTCAGAATTATTATGTTTTCTTTATAACATTGTATATTTATTAATAAAAGACATAATATATTTGACGATTCATATATATGTTCATATACACACATGTAGTAAAACTTAATATGGTATGTGAAACACTATGCAATGCTGCATACTAGGACTGTACTACACTATTTACATAAACAGTCAAAAAATAACACTTGATCTGTCGTGACCTCTTTATCAGTTTGGTGGATTGCGTGAGATTTTCCTTTTATTTACATTATGTTCATAGAAAAAAAGCTCTTGAGAGACTAAAATAAGAATGATTGTGGCTTATCAGTTTCATTCATTAAATAACTGAAAGCATATGCTTTTAGGAGATTAAGTGAAAAAACTGAAACAATTCTTATCTACAATTTGAAGCAATTTATTTCGAAGAAATGAATGATCTGCAGGTGACTACTTAAGGGTGTGTGATTTATTGATTTATTTTATCGACTTAGCAGGCAGCAGAGCAGAGACAATACTTCTGACCTGATGAGAAGGAACTGAGTCTGCACAAGAGGTCCGAGGTACCTCGCACCTCTGTCTTGCAGAAGGGGAGAGGAACAACCTGTTCCAGGTATTTAATGGTGGAAAATTTTCGTACTTGCGATGCTATGTAAATCACTGAGGTGGTAAATGACGCCAGGCACCTAAATTCACACGCTTTCAGGGGGGACGATGGAGAGAAGCCCAGGCAAAATCCAGGGGGTGTCCAGCCAGCCCGGCAGCTCCGCGCAGCTCCCCCCTGCAGTCTGGGGCCAGCCCGCTATCCCAGCCCGCTATCCCAGCGATGCTTCCCGGCACCGCGCCTGGATGCCGAGTGCCCGCGGCGTTCATATCCCCTGCCCGGGACAGCCCACGGGACAGCGGAGGGGAAGGGGGTGAGGGGATGCCGGGGACAGGTGGAAGGGCAGCCAGAGGCAGNGCCTGCGGGTGGCCTGGTCTGAGCAGGAGGAGGGAGAGGAGGAAGGGCCGTAGCAGCGGCGGACCGTGCAAGTTGCGCTCTGCCCTTCTTCTCCCCGGCCCGTCTCCCACCCGCGGAGCAGCATGCGGACTGGCCTCCGCGCTCCCTCAGATGTGCTCTGGCTGCCGCCGCCTTCAGTGCATCCTGCTGCTGGCAGCGCTCACCCGGGCGCTGGATGAGACGGGAGCAGGAGATCGCTGCTGCGGTTCCGCCCGCTCCTTCATGCGGGCTTCTGCTCCGGCGGAGCCAGCACCGCCGCCGCGGAGGAGCCGGGTTGCCCTCCCAGCCCGCGCCCGCCCGCCCGGGGGACCCGCATGGCGTGCTACCTGGTCATCAGCTCCCGGCACCTCAGCAACGGGCACTACCGCGGCATCAAAGGCGTCTTCAGGGGACCGCTCTGCAAGAAGGGCGCTCGCTCGCCGGTAACTGCCANTCGGCGGTGGGGCGGGGGGGGGCGGCTTAGCCGGGGTTATCCGTGAACCACGTTTCGGGCTGGTGCCCAGCGAGAGGTTCATTTCTGACACTTTGGTGAGAAGTTGGAGGCTGGTAGAGGGGAAGGCGCCGTGTCGGCTCCAGGTGTCGCGGTTTAGTACCTTGTCCAAGGTTTTGACGCGGAGGAGGAGGGAAGCGATCGTCCTTGTGGTTTCGTTTGCCAGAATTGCGAGTTTGCGGCGCGTTGCGAACCACCTGTCGAGACCGACATCTAGGTAGAACGCACGTGAAGTTTGGGGCGGCCCTGCGGAGACTGCAGACCCGTCGAGCTACCCTAGACGGTGTCCGTGAGTCGCTAAAGACAATTCGTAGGGGCGAGCGGGAGTGCTGTGCTGCGGCGGCAGCGGGTGCCGGGGGAGCCGCCGAGACGAGGTGCCCAGGAGGCGACGATGCCCCGCTGCCCCTCCCTCGCTCTCCGTGGTGGTTGTGGTATCGTAACAGCCTCCGTAGTCGCGACCCAACTTTCCCTGTCACTGTGCCGAGTGCCAGTGTGTGACACACGGAGGGGTACGGAGCTCCTACCCCCCGAGCCGGCCTTGTACGAGTACCAGGGACACCTTGAGCCCACCGGTGGGATTCCCTGGACTTTGGCAATGCCAGGTGTGCCCCGGAACACACCTGCTTCCTAAATACCTTTCGGGAGCTAAAGCCTGCTTTCTCTTTCTTGACTTTCAATGACTAAAAATGACACACATTTCACTACACTTCCAAAATCCCTTCTGTGTTGAGTACCAGCGCTCTGATAGAGCACCTGCAGGCTCTTCCCTTGTACTGCTGTGTCTGTCGTGTGCAATATAACACAACTGCGCTGCAGGTATCATCGATCAGTCATTGGCTGAGCTGTGATTTGTGTTCTTTGACCCATGGAGCTGATCCACTTCCCACTTTTGTGTGTGGAAATGCAGGCAACATTTATTAAGGTCTGTGTTCAAATTTAGGTCGAAAGGAAAAGGTCTAAAATGGGGAACAAGCTTAATTGTAAATACTTCTCATTTAGTAGAACTTTAACAACTGATACTCAAGTCGAGTAGTATTAGAAGAATGGGAAGATATTACCCTCCAAATGTTATGTTCCAAATCCTTCACTTTCCAATTTCTTTCTCTTTTTAACTGCCACACCACTCCATCTAAATACTTAATGAAATAAATTTGTCTGACTGGACTAACAAATCATCATTTTAAACACAGTTCCATTAACAAATAGTAATTTTAAACATAGTTCTGCTACCGGGTGGAAGTAATTTTTTGTTTATATGTAAGTAACAGAGAAGAAGACCAACGAAAATTGATGCTCCTTATTAGTTAGAGGTGTATTTTTTAAAAATGATTTTGTTTTAAATTAAAGCATTTTAGTCTTAAGCCAGCCATCTAGGGTTTAGTGGAAAAGGGAAAAAGCTACTAAGTTGAAAATTAATCTCAAGTCTCTTTCACTACACAGAAATGTTCTTTCAGAGTTTGAAAAAGGTAGCAAGGACACTTTGTATTGCTTTTCACTAAGACTGAACATCTTGTTTCCTAAATTTGTATTACCAGGAGTTAATATGTTTTACATGTTTTGGGGCAATTTCTACAGAGAGGGCTGAAGTTTCACAATCCTTAGTTTTCATTCTGAATTCTTGAGGGAAAATTTTGATTTCTCTACAAATATTTTTTTAAATTTTTTTTTCTTTGGTTTTTTTTTGGTGGCTACTCTTCGAAGGAAGTCAGGCTTTGAGGTCATAGGCTAAGCCCTTTGGAGAGGGAGTGTTGGACAGCTCATGGGAGTAAAGGTGCATGATAAAGTTCTATTAATGCTGGGTTATTGTAGCTCTGTAACTTTTTCATGTGTTTGATATTTTGAACTTACTATTGGATTTTATATGCTTTTTTCCTATTTTGATATGGAAGTTCAGATTTTAGGTGATAAGTAAAGGATGCTCAGTTGGCACAAAGGATAATAGTTTGCTATTAAATACTGAAAGCATGTGTGTACAAATTGATAACTTTACAGACCACATTCTTCTTGCTTGTCAGTGTGCATAAAGCTGGGAAAGAACAGTGAACAGCAAACAACACCCCCTGGATGCATTTTCCATTATGGATGCAGGAGTCATGCATATCTCAACATGCATTTAGTATTATATTATGCTTTATACTATGCATTTAGTATAAACTGAGGTAATAAAATTGTTTTAAACATGAAAAATGCCTCACACAATGCAAACAAACTCTCCAACTATTGAGTTAAACTTGGGACCTCTTCTTATACTTAAGAAGGAAGTCTTAGGCAAGTGGCATTTATTTGTATTCCCTGAATTGTGCTTTTATTTAATGTCTCCTGATTATAACTTTGAAAGATACAAGTTATGTCTTGTCATTTTTAAAATGCTGAATTGGAAGCAGCCTTGAAGATTTGATTTTATCATTTGTACTATTAAACAATCTTCTGTTTGTATACTCTGAGGGATCTTATGCATGAGTCTATGTAGCCTTTAATGGATAACATGTACCTTTCTATATTTAAAGTGTTCTGTATTAACAGACCATGAAATGTCAGTAGACTTAAGGCTATGCTTTAAGAAATGAGAACAGTGGTGAATATTTTAAATACCTTTATCAAATTTCATGGTTTTATGAACAAGGTTTTTTTCAGTATGGGTTTTTATGTAGTATTTATTTAGCATACTTTGCTATTATTGTGCCAGAAACAATTCTGGTTCTTCCTCCTGGTATACAGAGAGACCTTTAGCTGTAGCAGTTCTAATGAGAACAAGATATGTAGAACTACAAGAATAACCCACTTTGGGCACGTAATGAAGTTGTCGTGATGTTGTCATAAAATCCTTTAAAAATTTTACCTTTCCTTTGCCCACTTTTACATATTGGAGAAGGGACTAGCTATGAATATTATGAAGATAGTGGTAGTGAATTCAGAAAGAGTGGAATTGGAAGCAGTCACCAGTGAATCCTTTATTGGTAGAGTAAGACGGAGTTACATGGGGAAGGAAATTTGAACATGATGGCAACATTACTAAGGATAATGGACTGTAAGCCAATGAAGGAAGCTGTTTATTTTAGAGACCTGTTTCTGTGCTTTAAGCTTTTTATTTTATCTGAAAAGTTATATTCAGGAACATATTATGAGCAAATTTACTGTCTCTGAAAATTGCTATTTAAAAAATTGCATTATGATATGGTGCAGGGATATTACTTACACTTCAGAGTGATGATATTGTCTACAGGATTTTTGAGTCCTGAGTAGATTACATTGATCAGTGTACTGGTTTTGCTTTTTGAAGTCATGGTAGATAATGCTGTCATACTCACCTGCAGCTCAACCTGCTCAGAGGTTTACTGCCATGCTTCACAAGCCTGGTAAAGCTGACACTGAAAAGGACTTGCCTGTGAAACTTTTTAAAGAAACTTCCAGGATACTGCAGAAAGTGGTACTGGGAATTCAGCAGATGGCCCCCTTGCTTCTGAATCATTTCTAAGCCAAGGATGTTATTAGGGTGCACTGTTCTGCCTGTGGCTTTTTAAGATAAGTTATAAACAAAGTCTCGTTTACTACTCAGTATTTAAAGATCCTTTTGTGTTTTGAAGGAAATAGAAGGCTCAGAAGACCCAGTGCCTTAGCCAATTTCTGACTTAGCTAATTATTTTTCTTCCGTTGTTCCCTGCAGCTTCAGCTGAATACAGCATTTTTCATGTACTTCTCTAAGCTGTTTTTAAATAAAGCTGTCAAGCAGCTGCTCCGTTGCACTCGGTGCTTGCCTGAGTTCTTTGGGTTGTTTGGGGTGGGAAAGGATTCTTTTCTGTTACACAGAGTTACCTTTGAAAAAGCACCCCATGTCCAGAGGCTCCAATCTAATTAAGTTCATTGCAGGTACTTGAAAATAATGGCAGTTTAGTTGATACTGAGCCATAAGCAAGCTGTTTTAGCATTAAAGCAAGTATAACCAGGACTGAGTAGCACCTTAGCACTCTCTGAAGCAGATAACAACACAAGGCACTTGGAAACTTTGAAAACTTAAGTGAGCCTGAGGACTGAATGAGTGTAAACAGAGAACAGGAAGGCCATGGCATGGGCAGCTGTCTCTGTCTGCCTGGGATCAATGCTAGAAACACTTGCATAACCAAGTCTGCCACAAAGGGACAGTGTTGTGTTTGCCACCAGGCAGTGGCAAACATGTGCCAAACACAATTGTCAGAAAGCAATTTAAAGGCTAGACATGATGGATGTGTACCATGTGAAATATGGTTTAGGTGACAGCAGGTTAAAGGAGGATCCACCATATATCTGGGTGATTACTGGAAGACCAAATAATTTCTGGGTTTCTGACTATAAACAAGTCATCCTTTAGCACTATGAGTGCACTCTCAACAGAACTGAAAGCAGAGAGGAAGGGTATGCTGGGGCATTACAAGGAAAACACATGGAAAATAAAATTTAAGTTAGGAAATACAGTCTAAAGGGACCAATAATACACCAGCAACTGTAATAAATAATCCTTCTACAAAAGGAAGAGGGAAAAAAACCCCCCGACTGCACTAACAAAATTTTGTGGAAAGAAAAGGGAGAAATCATAAGATGGAAAATGGTACTTTCACTTTCCTGTGCCAAAAGTCATTGGCAGCTGCCTCCAGCAGAAGTGGCTGCCTGCCAGGGGCGATTCTGTGCACTCTTCTGAAAGCTGGGAGCTGGCTTAGAGAGGTGTCTGCCTTACACAGACGAGGGCAGGCACTCCTGCTAAACCGTTTCTGATCTCATTGATTCCTGGCACTTTGTGTCTCAGAGTGGGCTGAGTGCTTCCTACCAACCCTCCTGCCTCCACTGTGCTGGAGAATATGAGCATTCCCACACTCCACCTTATGGTGACCTTATTTCCTGATTTCATGGTTCCTATTACAGTACTTTTTGTGCAATTCTGCAACATGTGATAGACAGAAAGGACTTCCAGAAAATGGGAATGTGCTCTTTGCCACATGTGGCTTTGCTGCTCATGCCTCCTATTAAACCTGGTTTTGTGGCATGTATTACTTCTGAGCATATTTTGATTCTAATTCAGTGAGTGGGTACCACTTTGTATGTAGCTTTGCAATTAAATTTAATCATCTTCAACCAGTTTCTGCTGGGGCCACTTCCTTCACCCACAATTAGCAGTAATGTTAAACAGGTGCTTTATGTCTGACAGCACCTTTCCAGCATTCTAATGTTTTTATTGGTCGCTCAAGTGAGTTCATAAACCCAGATCAATTTCTCTGTTATTTTGCATTTGGCAATGCTTGTTTGTCCATTAGTTCCAGAATTATTGCCATTACAACTATTTACATTCTCAGTGTCAGTTCAAATGCATTTCACTCACCCAGAGCCTTGCAGTTTAGTGAGTTTTCATTTTTTTTTTTTTTTTTAATTCTGTACTGTGTACAAACTTGAAAATGAATGTAGAGACCCAGTGACTATGAAACAGGTGGTCACTTGGATGGTGGTTTGAGCTGTACCCAGGCCCTAAGCATTAAAGGCTGCTCCTCTGCCTGTTCAGCCCTGTTTTCTGGACTCTTGCCCACATGTGCTGTCCGTGGTAAGCATTTGCCTGGCTTTGTTGGGGAGGATGCCCCTTTTCCTTCCTCTGTCTAAATGAATGTTTTGTTTTGACCACTTTACAACGAAATAAACTGAGTAACTTCATTTATGCAAATGCATGCGTGTGAGATTAGATTTCTTGGAAAGAAAACTGTGATCAAAAAAAATCTCATCATCTGAATCTAGTTACTTCCCACCAAAGCTTTGCAAAAGTCCCCTGTAAAACATACCTAAATGGAGAAGGAAAAGAAAGCTTTTAAAGGCTGGCAAGAATGCAGGCATTTTTTCCAACTTAAGTTTTTTCTAGTGGACTGTATAGCCTTTAGCTGCAATGTTTGGGGCTTTTTAGTTAGTGTCTTATTGTTGTTGTTGTTGTTTTGTTGGTTTGATGGTTGTTTGTTTTGGTTTGAGTGTTTTTGGCTTTTTTTTTTGTTTGTTTTTTGGTTTTGGTTTTTTTTTTTTTTTATTTAAAAAGAGGAACCTTTGTTAAATCTTTTTATTACATCACCGCTGATCACTTTAGAAGACTCAGTCATTACCTGCAAATGTAATTTTAGTCACTTGTCCTGAGGAAAATGTTGACTTCTCTGTGGAAAAAAAATAGACATTTAATATATTTTTATCTGCCTACTGAATAGTCTTATTTTAAAATGCCACTGCAGTACACGGTGAAAGGTTTAGTTTTACTTATTTTATGTGTCTATCCACAAAAAGCAGTGTATCACATTTGTTACAAAACAGAGCATAAGCTGCAGACCCTCTTAGAGCTCAAGAGTTAGGATCTTAGTGTCTAAGTTTTGTACACCTACCATGGTAAAAAAATAAAAATATTAGGAATAATTTACATAAAAGGTCAAATTAAATTTATTACAACCTCAAGTTAATGTTAAAGAGAAGTACAGGTGCATGCATGCATTTGCAGGAACCAGAATTCCCTTAATAACATGCAGTACCATTAAAATCCAGTTTGACCCTCCCAAGAATTAAGCAGTCTTCACTGGAGAATAAGCCTATTTGCAAACATATGTGCATGCAGCAGTCTATGCATGTAAACATTTCTGAATAGCAATAGGAAGATCCTTTAAAAGAACTTTTTAGCACCCACACTGACAATTGTAAGCACTGTTAATTGAAGATTCAGCCTGCTCTGCTCTTAGCCTTTGAACCTTCAAACTCTGAATGAATGTTATTAACATGATTTATGTTGATAATCTGCATAGGTGATATGGCTACTGCAATATCAGAGCCAGATATCTAAAGTTCAGTCCTGCATTTCTGTATTTTGTGTGGGCACATCTCATGGCTTGTCTCGTGCAATCAGCTGCAGTGCACAAGTATCAAGATTAGTCATGGGGTAGGTACACATACCTGAAAATGCTCTTCACTGTGCAGAACATATTGTTCTGTGCCCAGTCATAAGATGCTTTAACAACAGCTTTTTCTTTTTTCTTTTTTTTTAATACTAGACTAAATTTATGTGCATACTTGATAAGATGTAAACATCATCAAAGTTTTGTCCCAGTTTCATAGTTATGCATAATGATAATTGGCAAGCTGGTTCAAGTAAAGAAATAGAACTATTGCTGGGAGATTGCATGCAACCCTGAAACAATTCATACATTAATCCACTCTAGTTGATATCAATTTTTCAATCGATGTTTTCCGTGGAATCCATTCTAAAGCAGATTTAGTGCTTTTGTGTCAACAGAAATATTCTATCAATATTCTGCTCAGACTGAACTAGAGAGATGTATTTGGTGTCTTTGGGAACATTTTCAGTTGTAATCAGCTGTAAATCTGCAGCCCTCATTTCCAACTTAGACTGCAACATGTGAGGAAGGCTTGTGAAACTAGATTAGAAAGTGTAAGAGGAGAGTTCCCTAAAATACACCCTTTGATAGCACAGTATTTGCTAGATTATATTTTGGGGTCAAAATTACAAATGAAATCTGTATGAATACTGTGATCAGAGACTCTGCTAGAAATGCAAATTCTTATAGTTATTAAGGTGTTTTAAGTATTTTTTTCAAAGAAAAGTTTTCATATTCAGATATGTATAGCTTCAATTTTATTAGCTTTTGTGGGTTTGAGAAGTAACCAGTAAAATTGTTCATCTAAAGCAATCTTCATTTTTCAGTGCTAATCATTACATTTTTAGTTTAACTTCTGTGAGGTGTGTAAACTCTGACCATGGATTTTATTGGGAGATCTAAGAAGCAGCAGAATGTGTATAATTATGCCAACCTTTGTTAGACACTGAAAAACTGAGTTATGGTCTTGATGTATTGAGTCTGCTCGTGAGCCCTTGCCTTTGAATGCAGGACGTTTCTGGTGTCACATCCTCTGGTTGACAGAGAATGACTCTGCAGGGTCCTTGCATCAGTTGCCTGGTGAATATTGTGGTTCCAATGCTGGCTGAAGTGAGTGGTTGGTGGACTGGATGATAACAAGGATTTCTCAGTGTGGGAAAGGCATTGCTCACTTCCAGATGCTGCACTGATGGCTCCTCTGTGCTGGGAGGCGTTTTGGTGTAGGAAGACAATGTCCAGGATTCCCACAACCCACGTGGGCACAGGTCTGTGCCAAACAGCAGCTGAGAGGTACAGAGTCATCTCCACGTGGGGAGTGCCTGCCCTGATGGGCACGGATCACAAAATGTCTCATAGCTATTGAGGACTAGTTCAGGAAATGAAACTAAAAATGCAAACATGTAGGTCCCTGTAGAAAACAAACTCACAAGGTGATGTGCAAGCAAGTAGTTTGTGTGTGCCAAATAATAAATAAACATCCCATAAATGTCACTGAATACATATGCAGCTTCTCCAAGCTGTCTGAATGCTTAACTGCTGTCCTTACAAAGCTGTACTACTGCTCTTCCTGTATAGAAGTCCCAGGCTGCTCTGTTGTATACATCTGCAGAATGGACACTAGCATTTTTTTCCCTTCTTTAATGTTTCAATATACACTTACATCACTTTAAAGAGAAGACAGCAAAACCCATAAGAAAAAATAGTTTAGTCACACATATGAAGAAAAATCAGGTTGGTACTACATACAAAGATTTCAGTTTCCATTTGAATAATAAATATATCCTTGGCTATTAAATATGGAAAAGAGGCAATATAAGGAACAATGTTGGAGACACTGCTTATTCACAAATAAGCATCACTTTTAAAAAAATCTTTTTCTGTGACTAAGTGATAAATTTTTGTGATGACCAATAATGGAAAAGTCACAGATTTGTGCTCTTTGTTGCAGACATAGTCATATCCTATAAACCAAAAATTATATTGAAATAAGTATTGAATATGCAAACTGGCAGATTTTATATTTTGTTCATGTGCTGAAGACCTTTTTATAACCAGTGTATTCTATACCATGTGCAACAACAGATTCTTATTGTGAATATATACTGCACAATAGATATGTTTTATTGCTTAGCATTATAATAAGCATCTTTTATAAGTTAAACTTTAAAAATTACAGATCCAATATTGTGGTTATTTATCTCAAAAGTAAACCCTTCCTGAAAAATAAACAAAAAATGACCTTCAAATTTATTCCCTACAGGACATGTCTTTCTGAAAATGATAACACTTGGTGGAGAAAGATACGCTTTTCATTTTGGCTAGGTTAATAAATCTGTGCACTGGGCTTTTATTATATAAAGAAGATATGATGACTTGAAATAGAGGGTTGTATCCATATGCCATGTTATTGCTTTTAATGGAGAAAGGATAATACAGCAAATAAATTCATTGGGGTTTTTGCTTTTCTTTTGACAGCTATCTGCTGTTTGTATTGTTATTTCTTCACCTCAAAGAATCACTGACTTTTAGGTGATGGAATTTGATATCTGTGGGTTGTGGAATCAGCCTTTTAATATTTATGATTTGCATACATGACAGCTTTCATCAGTAAAGATCATTATAAACAGCAAATTGGAAGAAGTTAGAAAATTCCTTTCCTTGAAAGGGATTTAATTAAGTTTACAGAATGACTTAACAGAGCTTGCATAATCTTCACAGTCAATAAAAACCAAAGGCAGAAAAATGTGCTTAAAATCTACAGCAAAAATATTTTGTCTCCACTGTGTATTCTTGAAGACTTGTTCTTTAAGCTATAGTGAATGAGGCTTACTGAATATGTACACTTAGAAATATTCCAGTAGAAAAACAGTTTTCAAGGCCTGTCTTTTTAAATCTGGAGTTCATCTGTCAACTTTAGTAATAAGGACATTGAACACCTCTCCCTCTACTGAAATACAGTTCCTTATCCCAAACATTTCCCAAAATATGTCTTGTAGTAATATTCTTCCCTGATGTTCTGACTAGCACTGTCAGAAGAACAAAATAATGATTAAAAAAGTGCTTGAAATATGTAATTTTAAAAACTATTTTAACTGCTGTGATTTATTACTGTACCAGGCAATACAATAACCTTCAATAATTTTTTAAAAAATTCCAAACTCAGCAATACCCCAAGCCACCCCAAACCATGCCCCTAAACATAGCAAAATAATCAGCATGGGAGATCACCATGAATTGATTAGTCACTGACAACCTTTCTTCCTATGTCTGCTCAGGCAAAGTTCAGATCTTGACCTTCTGCTTTCCTGGGAGCCATTACAGAAAGCCTAAAGAGCTTCCTGGTGGCCTTTTAAGAGTTATAACTGATTAAGTAATTGTAGCACCTTATTCTGAAGTGTTTTAAATACTTAAAGACTTCTGTGCCTCTTCCTACAGAAAAAAAGGCATGTCTGTTCAAGTTATATGATACAAAAGAAAATGTTCCTTTTTATCATTGCTAGGTTACTTCTCTATGCTTATTCTTCTAACCTCTGGCTAATAAGGATGGCAACTGCAGGCATTAGGCATTAGACAGCCTTAAAAAGATTGATGCTTCTGATTACAGCATACTATAGGATAAATTGTAGGGTTCAAATCCCCACAGAGTTAAAAAGGATATGTGGTATCTGAAGAAACATAAAGGTGTCAATTTTCTACTTGATGGTACTAATATATTTTGATAAGATCTGAATATTAAGAATAAGCCCTCAAATACAGTGATTTAGTACTGCAATTGTACACTACTTCACAGTGAGGAGGACAAACAATGAAAATGTGAATCCTTGCCTCTGCTCTGAAGGACAGTGAACAAAGACTTGCAGGCGTTACAGCTGGCAGGCGTGGAGAGGACTCGGTTTTCAGAAGTAACTGGCAAGAGGAACGGAAGGGGGACAGTAAATGTGAACAGGGAGGTTAATTGCAAAGTAAATGAGTTTGCTACAGAAAGCACTGAGGCTCAGATCCTCAAAGGCAGTGTGTGTGTTTTAGTAAACAACACCAGGGACTGTGCCAGGCATTGGAACTTAATCAGCTAAACAATGAAATTGTGAGTGTTGTTTCCAGTATGTTTGTGCTGTTGAACAAATAGCACTGCCCCAAACATCTCTTGGAGAGAGTTTGGGAACTAGGATAGGGCAGAAACATTAGCATCAATGCAGTTTCGATTCCAAGAGAGGTTAACAGCATTGATGAGCTGCTCAGTGACAGGTAAAAGCCTCCTTTTTTAACTGGCTTTGAAATCCTACCCGTGTATCGAACTGCAAACCACATGCAGGGCAAACCACTCAGACATTGTTGTTCCCAAAACTGTAACTGTGTATTCAGAGAATGGTGGGTGTCTTATGTCAAAATTGTATTGGGAGGCATAAAGGAAAAAAACCAGAATTAATGGCAGTACTAGTGCTTGAGCCTATTTCTGGGCTCTTTTCAGTTACTAGAATAAGTGCAGCCTGGGCTCCAGCTCCATCAAGCTCTGCAGAAAACAAGACAGTATCTTGGGGTGTTGGGACTTCTGAAGATTGAAGGGTAGTGGCTGGATCTCCTGACAGCAGTCTGGTGGTTGGATCAGATGAAGTGGCTGGATTTCCTCACAAATCCCATTACAAACCTCTTTCGTGCTCCTGACAGAAGGATTCCCAGTAAATGTGATATGCATATGCTGACTGGAGGAGAGAAAGTTCAGCTTCACCATTCAGGCAGCAAACTTCAAAGATAAAGGGCAGATGAGAGGGTATTGGTGAATCATAATGAGCTTGGAGTACTTTCTCTAGTTTCTTCAAGCATTCTTAAAATTCACAGGAAGCAGACATGCACAGTGACTGTTCAGGGTAGAATTTTATCTTGTGTAAATCAATCTGTTAAATTGATTGAATTTTCTAAGGCTGTTTTATGCCAACAGGATTCGGTCCTCAGATTTTATTTAGATTTTGTTTAGTAAGTAATGGGGCTAAAGTTAGTGAATATTAGTTGGTAGGACCTCCCAGGTGGAAGCATCACTGTGATTCAGTCACAGAATTTCAATTAGATGGAAAATGCAACTGTGCTCCAAACATAAAACCTTGTGTGTTTTTGCTGGACTCTATGAAGTGACAGTCCTTTTTGTATTACTGAAACACAAACAATACTGGTTAAATACAAACAGTGCTGCTATAGCAGTATTCAAGCAGTTAATATACCTTTCTCTTTATGGAGCACATCTTTGATTTGCACATTTCCCTGAGAAAAAACACACAGTTTGACTCAGAACTTGCTGCCACATTCCTTATCCTCGTAGAAGGTAGGTGTTCATTAAGAAGGACAATTATAGGTTATTCACTGTAGGATGGTCTTATGTTAGATATTTTAGAGGCCTATCATAGTAACATTGGGGCCACTTACTTTTAAGATCCAGATTTCTAGTTGAAATAAATCAGATCTTAGTAAAAGACACATATAAATCACTTTTTATCTTTCCAGAAGAGAAAAAGCTCCACAGAAATCAGTTGCAATTTTTGCTGGATTATAAATGCAGGGCAGTGCACTCTTGAAATGTGAATTAGTGATCAGATTTAATGTCTCAATATTAGCTAATATTAATCCTAATCTAGTATTATCTTAATAATATTAAACTAATATCCAATTCTCTGCTGTTACAATTTTTGTGCCTGAGTGACTAGGCTAGTTACCCAGTTAACCTGAGCTGTTGGCCTAGTGAAGTTATTAGTTTCTTATGAAGGACAAGTGTCATTTTCAGATTTAATTTGAAATGTAATGCATTTTCCTTTATTAATATAAAATGGATTTTCTGGATTTGTATATTTAGCTGCTGTGTTAGGGATTTCTGTTTATTTTCCCTTTATTACAGCATTGCAATACTGTTAATTTCCTCCAACAAAATACGTACCAGAAACTTGCCAACAGTCATTATCTGTAATGCGGCTTGAGGAAGAATCCTGCTCTTTAATGGCTTTAGTGGGATCCTGTCCTCTGATAAAGCAGGAGGGCTGGCATTTATTTCCACATAAGATGTGTTTCTTCACAAGACAAGAGAGTCGCTGTGCTGTTTGAGTCCTGCAGGTGCGTGCGCACCAGGAATGCTGTGGGAATCTGTGACTGCAGGTCACTGAGTGCCGGAAAGCTTTTGAGCTTGGTGCTTTGCTGGATGAAAGGGATTCACCTTTAGGAGGTGTTACTGCTTTCATGTTATTGATGGCACCATTCAGCAAGTAAGAGATCTACTCAGGTTATCTTGGTCTACTACCGGAAGGTGGTAAATATTTCCAGTGTGATTCTAAGTCTGGGAAAATGACATCTGTGGGTATGCCAGAGGGTTTGTGAGACTGCTTCAGTTTCTCCATCTGGAGTGGATTTATATGATGACTTTCTGCTGGCCCATCTCTTGGTACATCTTCTAGCAGTGTTACATGTGCACTGTTGTACATACAAGGCAGTGCTCTCTGTCCAAAAGTTCAGGAGGAAACCAGCATGAGAGTAATGAGGATGGAATGGTGAAGGGCTGAGTTGCTTGTCCTGCCAGAGATGCACTTGGAGTTCATCACAGTTCAGCAGCCAGGGGGTGATGTGAAGAACTGCCTTGGGAAGGTGAAAAGGAAAGGAAAATAAAAGGGAAGCAAAATATGGCAAAACATTTTTTTTCCCCCATTGTTTTAGTTTCCATAATGCTAGCAAGCTAGAGTAAAGGTATTCATCCATGGCCAAAGGTCTGGAACAAGATAGCAGATGTAAAATAATTGACACAAAGGAGTAAAAGCTTTGGAAAGCAGAATTTTGGCAATTTTGAATGAGGATATTTTTTCTCTCCCTGTAGCTGGTTAATGAATTAGACCACAACTTCAGCTGGAAATTATGTCAGCTCTTTCACTGTGATATTTAGCCTTCTGGCACTGGTTTAATCCCACCCCCAAAGCAACTGAAACACAGATACATTACATCAGATTTTAGTTAATTTATGTGTACCCTGTGCGTATGTATAGGTTACAGGCAATGTGATGGAAATAGGGTTGGTTTTAGTATGCAGATGGGTGAACTGCATCCCCTGCATGACTGTAATTCCAGTGTTTTTATTAGTGTCTGTAAACTATAAACTGTTGCTCTTTTACCACTGTGAGTGTGTTTATCACAAACTACAAGTTGAAAAAAATGCAGCTTTTGTCAGGGAAGAAAGGAGAATTCCCCTCTTCAGGTATGGTGCTGAGAATGGTTTTGAGTAAAGGAGGGAATGAATCAATATCTTTTCTAGTTGCAAGACCACAACTTTTCATGGTAGATATGTCCCTAGGAAGCGTGGTTTTTAGGCAGGCATGTGCAATAATTTATGTCTGAGCCATTTGTTAATATTGGCAAAGTGTCATGGGTGTTCAAGTGCTGATGGCAGGCTGGGGACAGGAAGGCAGCAGCAGGTTGCTGCTTCATCCCTGCACCGAGGGCTGGCATTTCACACAGCAAGAGGTCAGAAAGGTACATTATTTATCCCATAACCAGTACAGGAATGAATCTGTGCTTCTTGGAGCTCTTTCAAGGAGTTTTACTGAGTTTGACTTTCATGATTTTGAGCAAAGTCTCTTGAAAAAACTGTTTATAGAGCATCCTGGCTCCCATGCAATTACTCTGCCATATGCAGTGGCACATCTTACTCATTCTATGAACATTTCATGCTCCCAAGGAGATTTAAGAGTAAATACAGCCACAAGTAAAAACTTAAAATATCAAATTAATTTTGTGTTATACACACAGACTGATAGATAATGTCAGTTCAGGGCTTGATCCTGCATATGTTGAAGTTGAGAAGATTTCTTAGTGTTGTTTTGGTTTATGATTGGCACATAAAGGTCTTGATTTTTTTCTAGTTGTATGAATCTCCATGTTATTAAATAAATACAGGCATAGCATATTAACAAAAAACAATAGCAAATAAGGAATACTTTAAGTTGCTCCATAAGGAATATAATACAAAATTTGTAGCAGCATTTTTTATTTTCATGGAGAAAAAATGCATTTGCAATCCTATAATTATGTTCTGGAACAGAAATTCAGCCAGATTACTTTTGGGTCATTATATTATCTGTGTTAGAAAGTGGTAATTGGGGATTACTGAGTTTCTATCATGTTTGGCTTAACAGCAAACAAGGTTAACATAAGTGGTTGTATAGCTGAGTTAATTTTAAATGATCTTTCAGACTGAGGTATTAAGGCTGAAATGCCTTTAAAGGAAGCTAAATGGGGCTTGTGTTTTGAATGTGATCTGATGTACAATTAGATTTCTCCTACAGAAAGGTTAGAAGCTGTAATCCAATATTCAGAATCAACAGCAGAACTGTGTCTTTTTAAATTTAGAAATGTATACAGCTTAATACAAGTTGATTTCAAAGACTTACATGCATGTAAATGTGAGAACATTGGAAGGTACTGGATTTAAAACATGGAAAATTTAGGATTATGCAGGATATTGTAAGTGATATGAGTTTTTACTCTGGATGGTTGGGCTATTAGAGTGTGTGTTTGGGCAATTGGTATCATTATGCATTAAAAATAAATATGTAGGGAAAATGATTGGGGTGAAGGGCTGTTGTAAGAGCACACCAAACACTATCCATTATAGCACTCTTAAAGATTGTTGTACCTTTGCTAATATTTTTTCATTTTGGAAAACTGGACAAGGTTAACACATTGCAGAGGTTGGTTAATTAATTTATTGAGAGGGTTTTTTTGACTAATATTTGACTATTTCTCTCTATCCTTAACAAAGAGATTTTTGCAACTACTTTTTTTTTCTCTGTTCTCTCAAAAGAAGGAAGGTTTAAAATGATGGCAGTTTTAGCTCAAAATTTAGGTCAGCTTCTTTTGGCCAACTGTTGAAATAGGGTTTCTGTGTTCTCTCATGAAGAGAGAATGATGTCTTTTTCACATGTACACTTCCCATGCTAAGTCAGCTTGAATTAAAGTTGCTGAATGTTCTATGACAGAAAGAGCTTTCAACCTAAATTCGATTTTAGCTTTCCCTACTGCAGCCTGAGGATAGGAATAGGACATGAAGTGTTTTCATAGAATACGAGAAATCTTGTGGACATTTGACCACCTTCCTTTCCCTCTGTATTTATGCATTAATATGGTAAAAAAACCATTCAGCAAGCATGGAGAAGGGGGAGAAGAAAAGGAAGATTCCAATGAATGCTGTATGGAGGAATTCTTTCCCTGTTTCCATATGTCTCCCTGGTTGCTCCTGGGGAGCTCCAGTGTGCTTTGCTCTTAGTGCTCACTGTGCAATGGGTCAGTGCAGAGTGCACACCCATGGTGAGTGACTGACAGGGATGGGCAAGGAGCAGAAGGTCAGGACAAGAAGGCACAAGAGGGCAAAGATGACCATGTCCGCTTCCTCCAAGACCACCTGTGCAGACAGGACTGCACGATGCAGCAGCAGCCGTGGTTGGGAAGCTCCTCCATTGGTCTTGAAGGGAAGTAAGAGGCAGATGAAGCCATTTGCTTCCTGGTTATGAACTGCTTGCAGAAAGTAAAGGGACACTCCCTGAAGTCAGGGGAGATTAATGTGCATGTGCATGTAGGCACTTAACACGATCCAGTTTCTAAGCCACAATATCTAACTACTGCTGATGTCTTTACAAGATATAGAAATAGAGGAAAGTACATTTTCACTAAAGCTAGGGAAAATGTGATCTAGGATGCTCCTCATAAAATGTGATACTATTACTGGAAAGGGAAGGAATGTGTGTAGGGAAATTAAGGTTTAAATTAAAAATGTATATTACATTTATATACATTCATTTTGTGTTAATATTAACAAGACTAAAAATTTATCACATTAATATTATGAGAACAATGTCAGTAATTTTTGCCTGGGTCCAGTGGTAGCATATCTGTGATTCACTTGACACATTTTGGCTCTGAAAATTTTAATGAGATTTCATCCTTTTCCAGTCAGTGAAACTTCCTGTGCACCTAAATGTCTAGCTGGTACTTGACTTTTGAAAAAAAAATCGTATCAACCTGATTGAAGGAGAAAATTCTGGCAGAACTTAGGTGTTAGTCACCTGTATTAAACTCAGGTTAATCTAAAAATGGCAGGCCACTAATACCATTATTTATTGTTAAAAATAGTTATTGTGAGAAGTCAGTCTTAAAGCAACTGTTTGGGGTTTTCAAGGTGAGGTGCAGTTCCAGACTGGGGCCTTTCTGCACAGATTCGTCACCCTGGGGCTGTGCTTGAACTCAGAAGTTGCAGTTGCATGTGGGATTCACTTGTGCAGGTGCATTTAACAGGGAATGTCTTTGAGCAGCTTCCTGGATGAGATCATATGGAGGGGTAGCATGTGATTGTTCCTGACCATAAAGACATCATTTTCTGTTATTTTTTAAAAAAAAAAAAAATCTACTCCCTCTTAATCAGTGGGCAAAAGAGAAAGTAGTTAGATTATATTGTGTTTGCGTGAGAATAAGTGAATGGTTTTGTAGAATCTACCAGATTTTTTGTTGTTGTTGTTGTGATAGGCTATGCTTTATTTCTTCGCCAAAACAGTAAAAAAAGAGAGTAAATATTAATGGGCATTACAACATGTAAATGGATTGTTCATGTAATGCTACATGACACCTATCCTGGAAATGAAAGGACAGGGGTATATTTTCTAGTGTTATATCCTTAATTCTGTCATTTATAATGATAGGAAAGGTAATGAAAACTACTTGTTGAAGACAGCTCACAAAAATGATAAGTGAGAGCAAATAGATGACACATTGGAAAGAAGAATTCCTGGTAGTTAGAGATGACAGAGGAGGTCTTATGTGCACTATCTATTGTGGTTCTATGCCTGCCTCCTGAATAACTTTAGCAATTCAATTAACCAATATGAGCCTGTGTTTCATCATCTATAAAAGGTAGATTATACTTACCCACCTCACAGCATCTTTATAATTGATTTTTGTAAAGTGCTTTGGGATTCTCAGATGAAAGGCACTATACTGGTGTCAAGTATTATTATTATTGCTACTACTAGTAGTAACAGTACTTGTCATTTATACTGCTCTTGCCTCTTCACGATGCTGTAAGTAATGCATTCCTGCAGTGCCTCTGTGAAGTAGGTACATGTGTGCTTTTAGAGATGATGAAATTCAGCAATCATCTAGCTTTCCCATTTTCCCAGTGTTCTTAAGATTTTGGGAAAAAAAAAAAGGGTTAAAAAATCCTAAAGTATAAACATTTGTGTGATGCTTAGAGCACTTGTGGGAAGCTGTAGATTAGGTTTGGGATTTGGTCAGTTAGAAGGACACAAAATGAACTGCTCACAATTTCTGGCAAGTTTTTTAACCACTGAGGTCCATAAAATTTTCCCTCTCTTCCTGTGTTTGTGAATGCCAAAGCGTAGTCATGTTTCGAGGGCAGTCTGGATGGAACTCTGAGCAACCTGGTCTACTGAAAGGTGACCCTGTCCACGGCAGAGACATCTGGAACCAGATGATCTTTAATGCTCCTTGCAACCCAGGCCGTTCTGATTCTATGAGTCTGTGTTTCTGTGTGTTTGTCGTGCTCCCACCAAGCCTGATTTCCAGGCACTTTCAAGCAGTGGTGCCTGGTTTGGCAAACATGGGGAGCTCAGCCAAAGGGTCAGTGCGAGCTCACAGGGAGTCCTGGGCATCTTCAGAACTCTTGGCAATGCTCTTAGACAATCTTGAAGTTCCAACACATTTTTGGTATCTACAGGCTTAAGACTGATCAGGAGATTTTGGACTGCCTTCTAGTTGAAAGGCGTAAAATTCACTAAATTCTCTTTAAGATCCTTAATACTTTGTGTAGGGTTGTGATTTTTGTTTTGTTTTAACTTCACTAAATCTATCTTTTAGTAATCATCTGAGATTTTAGATTTTTTTTTTCTAAATGTACACATTTCTTTAATCTGTGATAACTTAGAAAACTGGATCAAATACCACAGTAAAAAATACTTGCCCTTGTTCCATTGCTGCCTTTGGTGTGGGCTCAACAGCTACAGATGTCATTGCATCTGGACGTGCTGTCTTCAAAAGCAGCTAATTTCTGAGATGGCAAATGGTCTTTGATTCACAGCAGCAATGGGCTTTGAGGCTCAGGCATTCTTGCCATGTTCAGCAGGTGTCTAAATGTCACTTACTGGAATTGAGATGTATCTGTTGCTGCACACATAGGCAGAGATGATATGAATGCATGGTGTGGACTCAGGCAGCAAGCCACAGTTTTAATGCATTTCAGATATAACTAAAATCAAACATAAACCCTGTTCAGCTTATGTGGATATAGTGTGATTATACTGACACACCACACAGGGTGCTGAGGTATTCTGGTCTGTGCAGAGACCCTTTTAAGCAAAGAATCAGGATATGTGATGTGCTCTTCAAAAGCTTTTTCCTAAGGCTTCTCAGGAGGAGAGCTGCAGTGTGATCACGGGCTACAGCTTACGGCTTTATCCCATGGTTTGCCTCTGAGGACTGCACTGAGCCATCCCTGCTATAGACATCCTCCAGTGAGTTTCTGCTTGAAACAGAATGAGGTACAAATAGTTTTCAAGGCAAATATCTTTCAGGGTTTGTTTGGGGTTTTTTTTACAATCAAAAACTGAAATCAGATTTATCAAGAGAACATGTTGGCCGCTGTGATCCAGGAGACCAGCTCAGGATCATGTATTCAGGATATACTTGGTTTGGGGAGTGGGGAAAACGTAGTTTTGAAAACAAAAGTTTGATAGTTATTTATATGCAGACAATCTCAATGAATGATTTATGTAGCACATTTGTAAATGAGAGCTAAATGTGACTCAGTGGTTTGTGATGAAAAACGGATGCCCATTTTTTAAGTGTTGCATTCCCAAGTTGTCTCTAATTAGAGCTTTGGAAATCTGGAAGTAAATGTTTCTTCTTTGTGTCCTAAACCTTAAAGGTTATCAATAGCAGCAGGCTGCTGAAGTCAGCTTATATGGCAAGAATGCTTTTCATGAAAACAGTAATGGGTAAAAACAGACTGAGTTTGAAATTAGTGCAGGCACATGCTTCATGCTTGTCTGAGAGGTAAGCTGTTTAGAGAGCTTATGTTGCGCATGATGGTGAAAAACTGGAAAGTGACTAATCACAGAGCTGGTTAAATGTGCAATACACAGGCTTGGGTTCTGTGTGTCTCTGAGACAGCCTTTTTGCTTTCTGCAGACTGGCAGGTACAGAGTCCTGCTCTCTCACGTAGCAGAAGGAAGGGCACAAGAATTAATGAAGTATTATGCATAGAAACCATATTATAGACAAAACTAGCAAGACTGCCTTGTGCCTTGTAAGGGTTCTGCATCTTCCTGCCTCCTTACTTCTGCTCACCAGTGGAACTGCTCCATCCACTTCCACTGCCACAGGATTTGACTCTCTGCTTCAGAAAAGGGTGTTTCTGTGACAGGTGATTGTCATATACTCTCTATGCCTAGTTTTCAGGATACTATCCTACTGTAGTTTTTGAAAATAAGATTCAGCCTTGAAAACATTACCTGAATCAATAGCTTTACTGGCACAAATAAAAATTAAATTATTATTTAGAAGCACATAGTCAATGCATGAAATCATTAGTTTTGATATAATCCTCATTTCTACTTACAGCATTTTCCATAATTTCTTTTTAAGGACTAATTATCTCATGCTTTTAAATCAGATATATGCAAATATTTTTTTAAAACAAAGTCTGAAACATTTCTTTTGCATATAGCTTAAAATCAACCAAGTTATAAAATCATATGCAAGTGTTACAACTTAAATGCAAGTTCACCTTCAAGCTTGTACACTAAGAGATTTTAAAATCTCCCATGTATATGGACATACAATGTCAAGTTGTGTCATTAAACTGCAGAAAATTGTATTTGATACTTTCTTGATGCCACAAAAAATGTTTTAAAACTTGTTTAATTATCTTAAACCTTCTTTCAGGTTTAAACTTTTGAGGACAATTTGGTGCATTAGATTCCATTTGATGAAGTTAGGTGAAATGGAGCTGCACCAGGAGATATTTCTATGGCTATATTCTATGTTGGGTTTTATGTTTTTATTTTTTAATATGATTTCTCCTCCATATTACCTAAGGAAATTAAATTAAGGCACATATTTCTGAATAATTACTCTTTAAATGTACGCCATGAAGGAAATCTCATGCAGCCCATACTTTAATATATGTGTCAGTAGTCATCTGAATGTTGAATTTTACATTTTTTGTTTTAACTTGCATATAGTTTTAGGGCAGCATTTTATTTGCTATATCATAAAAATAGTTTGTCTTTTGTTTGTAATACAATTCCTTAGTTCATCATTTTTGCTACAGCCTAACCAGCAGGGTATCTGCCTTAATATTGATGAAGTCTGAGTTATTCAGATGTGGTTGTGATGTTTTATATCTTTTCCGTTTCCAACAAGATTTGAAACAGGGGATCACTCATCACTTAAAAACATAATTGATGAACATACAGAATGTTCAGTGTTATGAATATGGAACGTCCTTTGTGCTACATGGTCTAGACACTTAAACATGTAATATTTGGTAGTCATTGGGTTCTTAGAAATGAACTTATGTCTAGATAGAAAACACATGTCCCGAATCTCATCTTGCTTCTTCCAGATTTATAACCTTGTAGCTCCATGAATGTCACAGCTGTTTTTCAATAATATTATGACTATCTCTTAAGTTTGGAGCATGTGGCTTGCACCCTACTGAGAAAACTTACATCAGAGTATTATCACGTGTCCTTTAATCTGGCATACTGGTGCCTGTGTAGCATGTGGAAGAATATGGGGTGCTGCTGCTGTGCCATCGTTGTCGGCATTTTTGCATTTTCATGCAGCTAACCTGTATATGAAAAACATTCTGACTGTGCTAATTTGGCTGGAGTAGAGTTTGTTTTCTTCACAGTGGCTAGCATGGGGAGGCATTTTGGGTTTGTGCTGAGAACAGTTGATCATTTGGGGCTGTTTTAATTTTTGCTAAGTGGGGCTTGCACAGAGCCAAGGCCTTTTCTGTCTCTCACCCCACCCCACGAGTGGGGAAGCTGAGAGGGGACATAGCCAGGACAGCTGACCCTGGCTTACTCCAGCTGACCCAAAAGGGATATCCCAATTCCTCTATGTTCACAGTAGGTCACTACACTCCATCCAACCCAATTCCTCCAGACGGGCAACGGATGATGCCTGAGAAACGTTGCATTCCACCCTGGCTTGCCGAGGGAAGTAATTTTTTATATTGAGTAGAATAGTGCCTACACAAAAAGGAAAACAGATGCAGACACTACTGAGTGGAGTGTAAGATGCTGTTTGCTTTAAACCCAGAGGGTCGGGGTTTTAGGATGTGCAATCTCACAAGACTGAGCCATTAGTTTTTCTAGGAGTCTTTTTTAAAAATGCATTTTACAATGGAACAAATAAATAGTCTTGTTTTGCAGCACTGAAAAAAAAAAAAAAAGAGATCTTTTTTCTGTGCCTTTATGTGTTTTTCATGTCTGGTAAATGCCATGATAATTATGAAATAAAATACTTTTCCAGTTAGGTATATTGTGGGTTTTTTTGGTTTTTTTCCAAGTGATTCTATTATGTACTTGTAGGAGAGTTAAAACTTTTTGTTATTTGCCATCAAACCAAGAAATTGAAGTGGGATGAAATCAGAATAACATGAGTTTAAAGTTTATGTATTAAAATAAATAGGAAACATTTTTTGTCTATTAGGCTGATGGCAGAAGTAAAATTAAATTCAGCCACAGAGTGCAGAAGAGCAAGATTAAATCTGTGATGCACTGTGGTTTGTGAGTAGAAAAGAATGATTCCTGCATATGTTTTACAACATCTGAGTGGAAACACTGATTCTGCAGCTTGGGATAGAAAATACAATCAGCATAGCTGAAGCCAGGAATCTATTTATCTTAAATTAATCATTCTTCAAGTAGGCAGTTGATATCCTAGTGCTGTGTGCCATCCTTTTTACATTCATGCAGCACACATTAAACCAAAGAGCTGTTATTGTAGGAGCTGAAATATATTGCAGCACACAGATTGTAAATGTTTAAAAATACACTTAACACTTCTGTATGTTCAGTTGGCAATTAAACTGTATTAATATTTTTTCTTTTAGTACTTCAAATTATCAGACACTTGGAAACAGATGTACTTACAAAATTCTAACAGTTTTCACGAGAATAAAAATTAGTTTGATGATCTTTAAATGGAGAAGAAAATCTATGGGTACATTTCAAGCTAGAATATTTTTTTGTTTGTGCTTTTTATTTCAATGAAATTTAGTTCTGATTTTCTCCAGCATGTCAACAAACAAAAATCTAAGAGTTATTACTAGTGTTTGAATTTACAAGGAATGGATTGAATAACAAGAGGACAATTTTTTTTCTGTTTCAGTTTGGACACATATAGTTTAATTCCAGAACTAAATAATTCAGTCAATAGCAATGTTAAAGGAAGACCTGCCTTTGAGGCACAATTTCTCCAAAGCATTTAAATTTTAATTTCATTCTAGGACAGAGCCTGAGGTTTTCTTGGATTTGACCTCAAATGTCATAAGAGCAAATGAAATAAAATGATAATTTACTGTGTCCTACTGCAGATGTAGTAATTAGAAGAAACTAAAGGAAATAGGAGATTCATCATTAGGCAAAAAAGCAGGAAATTAAGGAGACATTTTCTCTTAAAGCATCATTTTTTTTCTCTTAAGTACTGATGATACCTGACAGTAGTTGCCTGCCAACAAAAGTATTACAACTGGATTCTTATTTTTGTTGATTCTTAAATCATCACATCTTTTTTTAATCTTCCTCCTGAAAGTTTTCTTTGTTTTTGGTTTTAAATCAAAGCTACTTAGAAAAAAAAAAAAAAAAAAAAA
>VXBB01001716.1:419821-517398 GCA_013399915.1 Illadopsis cleaveri
AAAAAAAAAAAAAAAAAAAAAGAGTAGGATTTAGAAATCCTAAATGGCAATTTTTTAACATTGTTTTATCTTTTAATATTTTCAGCACCTTCTTATCTGTGCTATGCAGTATTTATGCTGAAAAATTCTCATTTTACAGGGAGGTTTGTATTTGAGCTATGTAAGCTCTCATAGATATTCACTCTATCCTGACCACTCTTCAGACATGCCACACTGTAACAGTTTCGAAGGACTCACCATCGCCAGATTTTTAACCTTCCACAGGAGATTTTGACTGGACATTTGGAAGCATCTCTTTACTGAGAGGGTTGTCAAACACTGGGACAGTCATCCTAGAAAGCTGGTCTGTGTCCCGAGCCTGTCAGTGTTTAAGGGTCATTTGCCCAATATCCTTAGCAACATGCTTCATCTTGGTCAGCGCTTAAGGGTCAGGACTAGATGATTGTTGCAGGGCTTTCCAATTGAAGAATATTCTATTCTGTTCTGTTCTGTTCTGTTCTATTCTATTCCATTCCATTCCATTCCATTCCATTCCATTCCATTCCAGTCTGGAATCCAGAGTTTGGAAGTAAGTGGAGCTATAAGTGGAACTGTTCTATCTGCAAAGTATTTGAAAAAAATATGTCGTTTAGAGTTTAATGAAAAACCCAATTAAGTGAGGGGGGTGAGTGTCTTTATTTTGACTTCTGGATTTTTACATATACGAGGAGGTTGTTAAAAAAACTGAATATGGATTAAAGGAGTACAAATTTCCATTTGTTAGAAGGATGTGCCAAGGAAACCACCCTTTGGAAGAGGAAAAATCTACAATGGAATTTTATCATCCAGGTAACAAGGCAGGCCAATTGTGACTGAACGCTCAAAGCCGCTTACAAGTCTGTTGTTCTGTAGCTGTTCATTGTGGTATTTCTTTTCTTAAGCTGGAAGCTGCTGTCAGAAAAGGTAGCAAACTGTACCCCTCATTGGGCTGGTCTGCTCTGGTTCTGATATCCACACAGAGACACCATACAGTCGACTGAGGCAGAGCAGAAATTACTACTATTTGCTTACTACTCAAATTGCTAGTGCAATGGCCGAGTACACTTAAAAGGAGATTAAGATACAAGAGGTCTGATTTATGAAGATATACTTGCTTAAAAGAGAGCAATACTGAAAACCTTTTCACCAGACTTGAGACTTTTGAAAAGAGAGACTTAAAAGGAAATGCTGACAGATTTAACTATAGCGGTCTTGAATGGACCTTCCAAGATATTAAAGGATGTCAGAAGTCTGCAGAGCATTATTAGTCACAGTGACGCAACGAAAAACTTTTAGTATCCCACTCAAGGAAACTTTATTCATTTGTAGAATGAAAATCACTTTGTCATGTGCTTAGAACCAAACTTTGTTTTTGTGATGAAAATGTAGATTGAATATATTTTGCCTACAAATAAAAGCAAAGGTAGCTATGTAAACATACTTTTAAGTAGCAAGAATACCCTTGGCTATGAGTCTACTTGCACTGTATATAATGAAAGATTTATACCTGCATGTTCTTTGGTGCATACAGGATATAATGCACATAGAAGACTGCATGTGAAAGCAAGACAAGGTTCTGCCAGACTAGAGAGCTTAGATAGCTCAGGTTAGAGTAACTGTATGTCCACAGTCAAGTCTTACATTTCCAGGGCAACTGCTTATAAAGTTTAGAATTCTAGAATTCAGTAATTGAGCCAGGTTTCCTTATATATGAAGTATAAGTGAAGGCCTGTTCTGTGAAAAGATGGAAATGAAAAGAAAGCTTAGACAAATTTAGTTCCTCAAGTTTTCATTTCAGCTGTAACACTCATTTGTAATTTTACACTCCGAAGGGAAGCAAGACAAGGTTTATTTTGAAAACACCATATTTACTTTTTGTCCTCTACTATGTACCTTTCAGACAAGCACAATGTAATGCTTTATACATCCACAGCCCAATTTTCAGAATCAGTGAGTACCGTAGATTTCTATAACATCTGGAGGCGTATGTCTTAAAATCTCTGAAAAATCAAGCCTTCAGACATTATTGCTTCATTTCTCCAGGCAAATCGTCTCAGAGTACCTCACAAAATGAATCAGAAGCACAGAGTGCTGCAGTTCAATTTGTACTAACATTTATGTCTTTTGAATGTCAGGATGGCTTTTTAAATGTTTCCTCATAAAACTAAGTCCACTGTCAACAGTATTCCTCACTCTGATTAGAGGAAGTACTTTACAGCTTAATAAAATCCTAAACCAAACAGAGCTGCCAAAGTTTCAGAAGAAAATATGTGAAACCAGCCTTGGTTTTCTCTGAGCTATAGAAAAGTTATGGTGTGGCTAAATATGTCTATTAGGTTTGTGAGGCAAGGTTTTGGTAGCCAGGGGACTACTGGGGTGGCTTCTGTGAGAAACTGCCTGAAGCTCCCCAAATGTCCAACAAAGCCAATGCTAGTCAACTCCAGACCAGACCCACTGCTGGCCAGGGCCAAACCAGTTGGGGTGATGGAGGTGCCTTTGGTATTACACATGGAAGAAGGGGGGGAAAAATTGCTGCACAACAGCAACAGCAGCCAGATGAGAGAGCAGTGAGAATATGTGAGAGAAAAACAGCTCTTCAGATACCAAAGTCAGTGCAGAAAGAGTGGCAGGACATGCTCCAGGTTCCAGAGCAGGCATGCTCCAGGCTCCAGAGCTGCAGACCACAGGGAGTCAGGCTGTGCCCTGCAGCCCAGGGAGGTCCATGGTGGAGCAGAGATCCACCTGCAGCCCACGGTGGACCCCATGCCAGAGCTGGTGGAAGTTGGAAGGAGTTTGTCACCCCACAGGAAGCCCATGGTAGAGCAGGCTCCCAGAACAACCGGGTGGACACATGGATAGAGGAGCCCACTCTGGAGCAGGTTTTTTTTTCCCTGTCCAGTTGAGGAGAGGGAGTGCTAGAATGGGCTTGCTGGGCACCAGCTGTTCAGCCACAGTCAGCTTACCACAGCACGTAGGTGAACACTATTTTGTCTTTCACTTTAATCTGCAAAACAGCATTTCATGATAAGCATGCATGTTTTCTTCTCTCACCACCTGTGGACAAGAAAGGGTAGGTGAAACTTCCTTCGATAAATTTTTGCAAGGCATTAGCGGAACACTTTATTACAATTTCCGTTACTACTCATAATTTGATCCCTTTGATATGCGATGGTGTTTGGTGGTTTTTTTGGGGGTTGGTGGCTTTTTTGGGGTTTTTTGTTTGTTTGTTTCTTTGTTTTGTGGGATGTTGCCTGTTTGTTTTGAAAAAAGAGTAAAGGGATTCTTTATTAATAATTGTTCCTGTGAAGTCTTCCTAAGCCATTATTTTTTCAGGAAATCAAACTGTCTCCTCAGATAGTGTAAAATGCATCAGGAGGTGTCAGGCTCTCCAATTGTCCTGAAGAATGAGAAGTTATGATTTCTGCATCCTGCTCAAGTCAGTGACATCCATGCAGTGATATATATAAGCCCTCTCTGCTTTCTGTTAAGGGGAAAAGTAGCGGAAGTCCCAAAATACCTGTAATATACTTTTTTTTAATATAGATTAAGGGTTGCTTATGCTTGCTTTGTCAGTGACTTTACTGCACAGAAAACCTGTTTTAGAGTAGCATTTACGTTCTCCTGTCTGGTGGCTCAGATTTACTTAGAACAATATGTGAAATAATGGCTTTGGCATGATTACTCCAAGTGTGGTTTTCATCCCAAGTGTGTCAAAGCCTTTGGTACAGAAACTTGAATGTCATGATGTAAACATGCTCCTATTCTGGAATGGTCCACAGGAATATTGTATTGCGTAGGTTAGAGCCAGTCTGCTGTTAGAGCCAGTCTGCTGTTGGCTGAATGTTGTCCCGAAAACAACTTTCTCCATTAAATGATCAGTGTAATAGTTTGCATTCTCTCCCTTTCTTTTAAATGAGCACTTTCTGCCATTGAAAGTCTTTCACTTCTCATTCTCCATGTTCCCTCTTCTTCCACGTGCTCCTGTCCACAGCCGCTTTTTGAGAATATTTACAGTTCTGGTATGAGCACCAGTAATGCTGACAGTGCCTCTGGTATGCTTTCTCTAGAATTTCAGACTATCCAAGGCACTATACCTGAAAGGTCCACAAGGAATCAGGGACAGTTTGGTGCTGTACAAATAATAATTTCAATGGTAACAGTCACTTTGTTCTGTTAAGCGTCTAAGTGTTTATTCCTTTTCCTATATGATATAGTTGCTTGAGCCCATAACAAAACTTTTGTGATTTAACACCTTCAGTTTATAATATACTTATTGTCAGGCTTGAATCCAGAAATGTATTAATATTTGTATGTGATACCTGTATTGTCATATATAAACATAGACTATGTATTTTCCAAGGGTAGAGAGGACAGAGCTCTAGAGAAATAGAGTGGAGATGAATATGCTGCTCTTGTTTATATGACTGAGCATAATGCACCCGAAGATCTGAGGCTGTGATTCTCTGCTTGTGGTGGAGAATGTGTAATGAATACAATGCAAATGTTGTGTGAAGGAAAAACTGTACAACAGTACAATGGTACAACTCCTGTCCAACAGTAAGGAGCCACTGTATTGCAACTGAATAAAACAAACAGAATTATTTACTGGCACATCAGTGCCTGTGCAAGGGCAAAATTAGCAGGGTTAGGAAAAGAGGGAGAAAGCTCACAGCTTTTGTGTGCTTCTCTGGCAAGATAAATACCAGACTATAATTTCTCATATCTAAAAGGATAAAGATTCAGTCTAAATTACCAAAATGATAATGAAAAGTCACATAAATTTAGGAGAATTAAAGAAACTTTCTAAAGGTACTTATAATCAGTTTATTATGTTGGAAAAAAAACAGATAATGTTTCTGGCTAGGGTCTTGGGGGGAGATCTGTCTGGAATGTCTTCTGCCGACAAAGCTGACATAAGTCAGGTTTAGCCAATGAGACAACTAGAAAAATCAAAATATCCATCATCTGGCCAATCTGGCCAACTCAACAGAGAATTACTTCTTGGGTTAGTTCTCCAACAAATGGGAATTACTCCTTTCTTGTGACCTGTGGTTACTTAGGTGAGTATGTGTATGGCACTGAGTCCTTTAGGAGTCTCCGAGACTCTAGATACACATAAAAGAACATTTATTTGTTCATGCAAAGTCTAACATGGCAGGTTAAAAAAGATGGATGCAGCTGTTTTTCGAGATGCAAACTGTGTTTTGTTATCAGTAATGAATTGTGGACTCTGTTTAGATTGCCTATCTATGGTAGCACTTAATTATAAGGAAAAAGGAATGAATATTTATCCTACTTTTTGAAAGTATGATTTTAAAATATTATAATATCATATAATAATTTCTTGCACTACTGTAGAGCCCCAGTTTAGGCAAAAATATCATCTTAGGGGATAGAGACATAAAACTGAGATACCCACCTGTCAAGTCTCATGATGTGTGATGTTATTGATCATGCACATTGTGATGCCTTCAGGATCACTGGCTGCAGAGGAAGATTTGGTCCCATAAAGTGACCCTATGTCTGGATGCACCAATGCTGTTCCTCTGCCCAGATGGTCAAAAGCATTCCCTGATTTTTTATTTTTTTTTCTTCCCTGAGTTCTGTTTATGGAATTGAAATGTATTTTACAAAATGGCAGAATGAGGAAGATGGAAAACAGGACACACATTCAAAGAGGGATTTAGAAAGATTGTCTGGATATGCAGGAGGATTTTAGGAAGAGCAACACTCGACAGTGATTGAGGCTTGTCAAGGTATCAAGCAGAGCTTCTACTACTATATTAGTAATACTAATGAGGACTAAATGAGGAAAATGTGGGCCTATTGCTAAAAGGGTGGGAAAATTAGTGACAGCAGAGAGAGATACAGCTGAGGTGCTCACTGCTGTCTTGGCATCAGTCTTCACTGACTTGGTGCTAGTGAAACACAACTAATCCAACTTTGATGACTGAAAGTTCAGGATGCAGCTGATGTGGAAGTGTTTTCTAATGTGAGGAAGCTCTTGCTTTCAGAAGATGGTATCTCACACTCTTTAATAGTAGTGTTTTGGTGGATTTTTGTTAAAAAGATGTTGGCAGATCATGGGAATATCTTAATGCTTCAGAGCTGGTGCAGCTGTCAAGGAAGTACTTAAAGAAAAAAGCTTTGATTGTTGAAATATACTGTGATGCACTAAACAGAATATTAACATACAAAATACATTTAATTTGAATGTTTATTCTAATGCTGGCACAGTGAAAGGGTCACAGCAACAGAGACAGCTGGGAGGTAAGTCACTGCTGTGCTGTGTATGTCCAACCAGCCTGCAAAATACACTTCTTTCTGAAAACATTATCTTTTTTCCCGTTAACCCTATTCTACTTCTTGCTCAGCCTAATGCCCTAGCCCATAGTCATACATTTCTGCAATAGACATGTATTTATTACTCTTTATGGAGTATGATAAGCAATGCAGTTGATGTTTCAGTTGAAGAAGTGCTTCTTAAGACACCCATGCCATGTGCAGTCTCTCTCAGATGCCTAACTGGATCTAGCCTAAAGGACCAAGATTTGTCACCGGAATAGGTGTGGAGTTAACTTAGTTTACAGACTTGTTACTTCCATTCTTTATTGGGGATGACTGATTCCGCCCCAACTTTTCCAATTACAATGGTTGCCTTTGCAAATACTCAGCAGAATAGAACCACAGAACCTGTTGGAATCAAATACAAATGGATCAGCTTCAACAAATATGGCATATAGAGGGTTAAAATCTACTTCATACCAGTAGTATGCTCTCAGAAAAGGTTGGGTTGAAAAGAGATCATTTACAGGAGAAAGAAAAAGCATTTTCATGTATAAGCAAAATACTGGAAAATAATCATTAAAGTCAAAGCTTAAGAAAGAAACAGGAAAAATATTAAGAATACATGGGAATATAGAAGAAAGAACATAGAAAAAAAGATTTTGGAAGGTGCAGGGCTGCTGTAGGAAGTCAAGACATTCATCTCATACACACGTGCACACCTTTTTCTCATTTGAATGGCTTGATGGAGTTAAAAGTAAGAACAGCAGCAAAGGAAAGTTTAATCTGTTCATATGGATAAAGCTTTGAGGATCAATAGCTCAAAGAAGTCCTCTGAAAGGTGGATGAAGATCTTTTACAAAATGTGGGTCAAAATCTGTTTTAGAACTTGAAATCCTGAAATCTGCAGTAAGACCCAAACAAACATGGCAAAACACAGAAAAAAATACAGTATCTTTTTTCTTTTTCTTTTTTTGTAATATGCAGCAAAATTTCCAATGCTTTTTTTTTTTTTTTTTCCAAAAAACTTAAAGGGAGCCTACTCTTGTGATAGTTTTGTAGTTTGCATAAGAGTCATTAATAACTTATGCACCTTCCAGCCTAGCTTCTTTGTCTGACACCTATTCAGCCGTAACTATGAAAAATTACTTGCACACAAAGGCTTTTCAGTCCCTGGAAGTACAGACTGATGTTGAAACCATTAATTTTTCAGGAAATTTAAACTGACTACTTGGTCATTGCCAGATGTATTTTGTAAGGAAAACTTTTTTCATGAAAAGTCTAGTCTTGCTTGTTCCTTTTCTGCTTTTAGAGTGCTTTTTAACACCTACATTTGTTGGCCTATGCTAAAAAAGAAAAAGAAAAAAAAAAAAAAGATTTTTTTCCCCTCCATAAAGTGTTTAAACAAAATATCTTTTTCTGAATATGTCACATTCTTTCTCATGGTATTATTTGGCAGCAGAAGCTGGAAGCTATCTCCAAGGTCTGAACATTATTCTGAATCCATCTTTTCTTTAGGGTTGATCTAAACTATTACAAAACATGAAACGGTATAAATACAACAGTATCAGCACTAATAAAATAATTTGTTCCATTCCTTTTTTCTCTGGCAAAGAATTAAATGACAGCACTACCCGGTTGTTCAGGTCATGAAAGGGTCTGATGGCTTGTTTTTGGCTTCAGAATTATTTTCCTTGAAATGAATTTTGACTTTTTTATCTTGTTGGTCAAGAAAGCCTTAAATTTAGAATTTGAGGCTGTAAAGCTAAAGTATCTCTGAAAGGGCAAGCACAGGATCATTTCAAAACCTACTGACCATGAATAAGAAATACCTTAATAAATAAATAAGGATATCCTTTCTCCTTTCTTTGATATGATTTACAAAGGTCTCCAGGAAACCTTTTTATTGCTCTCTCTGTATATCAAAGAAATGTCTTTTCTAGAAACAAGGTTTTTGTCATTTGATTTCACTTTTTATCCACTTTTTAAAGTTACTTTCTAGTTCATAGGTTTTCCCAATTCACAATTAGTATTAGAATTAAAAAGTAAGATTATGAAATATATTAATTTTTCAGGATTACTTCTTGAAAAATTTTCCTATATTAACTGTTTTGTCAAAACCTTAGAAAAGGGCGTAGTAAAAAGGGATTTAATGAACTTTGCACGATCTGTAAGACTTGCTTAGCAAATTACTCTGTGTGGCATAATTTTACTTACTTATGTATTGATTCCAAAGTCTGAAGTTGAATGGACTTAAAATGAATGTTGATCTTTTGTAGTACTCTGTTGAATAGCATCATACAATGTGTTCATGCAGTTTGGTTCATAAGAGCCTAGAAATAAAACACTGCAGTAATCTCCAAACTTAAGCAAGCACTGAATGACAGAGACTGAATTTAGTTTGGGTTGAGAAAGTGTTGAAAAGCAATGTTCAAAAGTTTCTTCATATTGTTGATCCTCATAATGTTCTCAAGAAACAGATATCACTTTTGTGTTTTATTTTAGGGGCCCCCCTTCCATTCTGTGTAGAGAGCAGTTTCTTTGGGAAAAAAGAAAACCCTGGAAAAATGCCTTGGGAAACCCAATTCTCAGTGCCATAAGCAAAAGGCTTATTGACATGCTCTCTATGCAAATGGTTACCAGAAAGTTCTCAGTTCTCTGTGTTATCATAGGTTGTTTTTTGGTTCAAGAATTTTAATATTCTTAATCGTTGTCCCCCATTGGACCCTTCCCTCAGACCACACCTTAACTCCCCTCCCACACCGGGGTGTATAATTAACCCTGTCTGACCCAAGACTCTGCCTTTGGCCCCGTGCCCTTTGCCCCTTGTACTGCCTTGATTCAGTTCACTCCAACACAGTGGATACCTTATTGTTTGTAATTTTTTGTGTTATTAAAATTACTTTTCGGACAACGGATCGAAGCTGTCTCTCTCCATTTAAGTCACCATTGGGCTGGGTCCCAAGGAAACTCAAAAGAGTCTGATAGTCTGGGCTCAGACTCCAGGAGGTTTCAATTCTGAGGTTTTGCTGACTGGATGAAATGTTACAACCCTGTGTTGATAGTCAGAAGTGAAATAGTTCATTTACTGTTATAAATTGTAGATTATATATTCAAGGCCAAGGTGACGTGGAGGTGTCTATGTTGATTCTTTCTTTCTTTCTTTCTTTCTTTCTTTCTTTCTTTCTTTCTTTCTTTCTTTCTTTCTTTCTTTCTTTCTTTCTTTCTTTCTTTCTTTCTTTCTTTCTTTCTTTCTTTCTTTCTTTCTTTCTTTCTTTCTTTCTTTCTTTCTTTCTTTCTTTCTTTCTTTCTTTCTTTCTTTCTTTCTTTCTTTTTTTTTTTTTTTTTAAATAAAATACTCTGAATTTTATGGAGAACACATAAAATCTTTTAATTTAAACATAGGGTATGACTTACACCCTTTCTCTAGTCTGTTGACCTTTCCCCCAACCAAGTCCTGTATTTTTTGTGTCAACCTCTGCAGATATTGGATGGTGGCAAAGTCAGAGAGATATGCCAGCTGAAGAAAGCATAGCTGTGCTTGTCGTACTGTCCCTTGGAAAGACTTCTTTCACAGGTTAAATGAGAAGAGCAGGCTGTGGGACTATTGCCTAAAGTCAGCTCAACTACCATCTTGATTTCATCAGGGATAAAGCTCTTGAACTGGTAAAATGGTACTACTCTCTATGTCCTGCTGAGATCTGAAAATGTGTGAGGAAAAACCTGTGGTCAAGGTTTCAAAAGCCAGGGAGAGTTCTGATAAATGGCCTGCATTAGTTCACTGCAAAAATGAGCCACTGACCAAAGGAATCTGAATGGTCTTTGAACCAGAGAGAGTTTTAAATCAGATCAGCTTGGCATCAGTGAAATCTCAAAATTGTAACTGCCTCAGAAATATTTCTAAATTGCTAGCAAAGTTGGTGCTTTAGTCTTTCTACCTATAGCTGGGCCTCATCCCTACTGGGCTTACCATGGCCTGGAAACCACATCATCACCAGCCTGTAAAAACTCTGCTGCCTTTCTGGGTGGCAGGACCACAGCTTAAGAGAGTAAGAGAGGATGGCTTGCTCTTCAGTGCTTTCCATCACTTCCCACACACATCTCTAAATATTACATAGGTATTTTAGATAGGGATCTTTAATATTGAAAGTAATAAAAACCGAGTTCCTAGCAGGAACACTAAGGCTGAAAAGGAAATGAACTCAAGTGTTTAGAATTAAGTATTTTGTCTGAGAATTGTGTTTTTTTCTTAGCATGAGGGAGGAAGAAATAGAAGACCTGTTTAAACTTTTAGAATGTAAAGCTTAAACAAAAACCTCAATTGGTTAGAATAAACTTCATTTCAAAAATTATGAATAAATGTTACTACAGTGGAATCTATAGTTCATGTAAAAAGTACTTGAAGTCTGCTGCATACATAAAACCAATTTGTCAAAATATTCAACCTGTGAAAAATTTAATTTATGATTTTACTTGTCTAATGCCACTGTAATGTGATGAAATTATAAGAGGAAAATTCAGCAATGAAACACAAATTTTTCAGTAAGAATTTGTTTATATGAAAAGGCCTATGTTTATAAATATGAATTGTATGAATTTCAAGAAGTCTGGGTGACAATTCTGGTAGTGTGATAGAGGAACTAGTGTAACTTGATTTACTGCTTTCACGTTTTCTTTCTGTGGAATACCTGCCCTGTCTATGTAGTTCTCAATGTGGCTTTTAGTGATAAAATAAGTACCAAAATGAATGTGCCCCCCAGGACAGCGTTGTTCCTTGTGTTGTGTTGAAGAACACTTCAAGGCAGTGTTTACTGCCTTACAGTGAAAAACATCTTTACGTGTCGACTCTCTTTCGAGCACCTTTGAACATGACATCTCTGGTGGCATGTTAATTCCATTTGTAGCTTCTAAGCTGCTTTCCCAAAGCACCTCCATGTGTGTGGCAGCATACACGAAGATCCTGTTGTTAATTCTGTAAGTGGCGTGGCTTGTTGAGGCAGTACCAGCATGACCTTATCATGGGTTCTTTCCACTGGATATTATACAGACACTTCCCTGATTTAGCCACTAGTTTGATTCCACTGCTAATGTGCATGGAAGAGTATCTATAGGAAGTAGGAACTGGGTGAAAGATAAGGATATCATACATTTCTTGGCAGATTGAGGAAATTATAGATTAATGGATTTTTAAGTACATCCTTTATTTTTTGTACTTCAAGAGGCAAGACTATGAATGCATGTGCTTTGTCCTTTTTGTGCCAGTTGCACAAATGTACTTCAATTAGAAGTTTTTCTAGTAGTTTAACTGAGTAAATAGAAACTTATTAGTTCTGTCAGCAAGGCTGTCCATGCCATTATGTAAATTCAACATCAGTTCACTAAGTGATTTTCCTGGTTCAATAAGATGAACTTATGCCATATTGTTATGGAAGCACAAAGGGAAGAATTGATATAAGAGCCCAATATTAAAGACTATAATGAATGAGCTTCTGGCAATGTGGAATTATTTGGTGTATTTTGTTGTATAACAAGGGCTCTAATTTTTGGTGTTGTCAAAGTATGCAAAGTCTTAAGTCTTTAGTAGTGAGTCAGATACATCCTACTAGTCAAAATCTTCCATTTGAAACAAAAAACCTGTAGGTACAAGGTACATTAGAAACTAGCAAAAGCATGTTAAAATACTGAAATGGATTGTAAATAAACTGTTTTGCGTAGGAAAATTTTGTCAAAATTAATTGCTTTCAGTGGAATCTCAAATGGTTATGGTTATGGGTTACATTAGGGATGATATATTTGATATATCAAATATGTTTTGTTTACTGTATAATATCTTTCTGCTCAATTGGTTTATTAAGAATCAATGGATGTGGCATATCCTGTTACTCATACCTATGTTGAGTATATTATATTGGTTATATTTAAAATTTATGCTTTTTATTTTTTTGTATTATAAAACATTTATTTAAATTTATTTCTTTAACTTGCTCAGCACTTTCTGACAGTACATTTTTTTGACAATTTTTAAACATACACAAAAACCCCCCATCTTTAACAGGTTTGGAAGTTAGAACTAAATAATGACCAAAATTCCCCCCAAACATATAAATATTTCAGATATGCGTAGCTATTTTATAATTCTGTTAAACATTCAAGCTTCACATCTAATGCTGTTTACTGGCTGGGTGCATTTTCAACTTCTTGCATCAGGAAACATGGTCATATTGTGTGTATTATACCAATTGTGCTAAAGATTTTGCCAAAATTTGGGGAACTGAATTTCATGGCATATAATGAAGTGATTGCAATGAAATTTTATACTGGAATACTGACCCCATTATACATGTTGTTTATAACAGATATCATATACTGTCTCTTTATGCTGAAAAAGTCTCTGCCAGAATCTTTTCCTTCAAATGATTGGGTTTTAGTATGTTTGGGTTTTGTTTCTTTGTTTGTTTTCATATCTCCTCTTATCCACTAAGCTTATGATATGCAGATACTATTCTTTTTAGAAGACGTACCAGCATAAAATCTGATCTCTTGCTAACCTGAGTCAGCAGAACTGCAATAGTCATATGCTGTTTGTCATTCCTCAGAAGCAGGTAGTAGGGTGTCATCATGTGTAGTTTATTACCTTGCTGATAGCATTGTATCATGCACTCAAAACCTCCATTAAAGCAAGGTTTTTAAAATATATAGAGAGCATAATACTAAAGGATTTTTCTCTTCTAGCTTAGTAATTACCCACCAAGGCCATTTGTACTTCAGTTCAAATTTCAAGAGACATAAAAGTAGTTTTCTCTTCAAAAGTGCTGAAATAGAACCTTCTTAGATTTTTAACTCTTTTTACTTCTTCTCCACATTAAAAAAAAAAATTGAAAGTTGTTCAAATTCTGGATGATGCTTTTCTTGCTCCTTTCTCCCTGTTTCTTAGATGTTGTTCCTGGCTGACTTTGTTCCATTACATTCTGAGGTTCACAGTGACATGATAAGCAAGGCCAACAATAACTTGAAGTATGTGAGAGCATTAAACTGCTTTAGATTTGTTTTCAGTTTAGGCTGGATAAAACCTTTCTGTACCTTCTGCACAATTAGCCCTCATCCTTGGATACTGTGCTCATTAACATTGCTGATATTAAAACCTAATTGCTGTATTAATTTAGATCTAGAATTATTCTTTCTTCATAGAATCACAGATTGGAATCAACTAGATTGGAAAAAACCTTTGAGATCATAGATCAGCCTATGACCTTGTCAACTGGACCATGGCATTCAGTGCCACATCCTAGGAAAGTGGACACCTTCTAACACTTTAGGAAAGCGTTTTCCTAAATACTTTCAGGGATGGTGTCTCCACCTGAGCAGCCCATTCCAGTCACCCTTTCTGTGAAGAAATTCCTCCTATTGTCCAACCTAAACCTTCCCTGGCACAGCTTAAGGCTGTGTCGTCTCGTTCTATTGCAAGTTGCCTGGGAGAAGACACCTCACCTGGCTATGACCTTCTTTAAGGTTATTGTAGTGAGTGGGAAGTTCTCACCTGAGTCTCCTCTTCTCCAGGCTAAACATTCCCAGCTCCCTCAGCCACTCCTTGTGAGACTTGTGTTCCGGATCCTTCACTTGTTGCCTTTCTCTGGACACACTCCAGCAGCTCAATGTCCTTCCTAAGTTGAGAAGCCCAGAACTGGGCACAGCACTTGAGGTGTGGCCTCACCAATGCCGAGTACAGGGGAAGAATGACCTCTCTGCCCCTGCTGGACACACTATTCCTGATATTCCAGGATGCCACTGGCTTTCTTGGCCATGTGGACACACAGTGGCACAGGTTCGGCCATCTGTCAGTCAGCACCCCCCAGGTCCCTTTCTGCCTGGCTGCTGTCCAGCCACTGTCCCCAGACTGTAGTGCTGCAGGGGGTTGTTGCAGCCAAGTGCAGGACCTGGCACTTGGTCCTGTTGAATCTCGTATTGTTGGATTCAGCCCATCCTTCCAGCCTTGTCCAGGTCCCTCTGCAGAGCCTTCCTTCCCTCCTGCAGATCAACACTCCCATCCCACTTGGTGTCATCTGCAAATTTGCTAATGGCAGACTCGATACCCACATCCAGATCATCAATAAAGATATTAAACAGGACTGAGCCAACTGGATGTTATGCCTTCTAATGTACTTCTAATGTCATGTCAATAATGTAAGATAGCATTGTAATAATACAATGCTATCTTACAGTGTAATGTTTCTCTCTTTCATAAGAAAAGTATGTCCTTCATCAATGGCACCTTTCCACAACACTTTTTATCCTGACAAGATTACCCTAATACTTTTATTATGCTTGCCCTAGCTGCCTTGAGGTCTGTGTCAGTAATTTTAATGCCTCCATTTTGTTGCTTTTCCTTTTCAGCAGTTCAGTTACTTCCTTTAGGAACTAGCAAATCTACCTTCTTTTTGACTGTGCAGGCTAGGCCAGCTCATTCCTTTCATTATCTATGTTGATTACATATTTACTGTTCTCATCAACATTAATATTTTCCTTCTCTTTATTGCACTTTCAAATTTTCCCTGGTAATCATTCTTCTACTGTCATATCCTTACTTACTCATTTTCCTCTTTTGGTGAACTACAGGCATACACAGACCTACATCTGCTTTTAGAGCTTCATATGTTTTCCTTTTTCCCTCCACACTGAAAAACCAAGCTAATGCAAATAAGGCAGATCTCTTTCTAATTTTCCCCTGTACTCCTTAATTTAAAACTCATCTCATTAACCCAGCTATCATGCATTTCATCTTGATTCAACCTTCTCTATGGTGTCACATCCGTGGAGCAGATACCCATTCAATCAGTACTCATTCTAATGTTTTCTGATCTATTGCTATCATTTTTCCACAGCACTACATCTTGATCTTCATTATTTTGCTGTGCTTCTTCCTTCATTTGATAAAAATCACAAGAATTCCAATTAAAATTGCCCAGGTTTCCCAGTCAGAGCCACCATCCGTAGCCCCTTGAACATGAGTTTTGTGTTTTAAGCTTTGCTGATGTGATGGATAGTCAGTGGGTTTTTCTGACTCTCATGAGAGTGTCAGATTCCCATCTTCCTCTCATGGCCTTGTTTGTGCAGGCAACATATCCTTCTTTCTTTCATTTGTGTTATAATGACAAAACCACTTCTTCCTCCTCCTAAGAGCTACACTAAACAAATTGGGAAGCCAGAAAACTGATTATTTTACTGTATTTTTTTTATCCAACCTCTTCATCTTTTCATAATACCATTTGTAACTTCCTGAAGCTCAGGGGCTCATGCTTGTTACCACACACGCACCGTGACCTTTCCAGTCCTATTTCCAAGGCAGGGATTTGTGCAGGAATGTATAATAATGTCTGTCGGGTAAAACTTAGAAGTGAATGTTTTTAGTTTTTCTTCAAGACAAGGAAAGGAAAGGGAGGCATTTTTATGAAGTTCATTCAGTCTGCAAACCAAATATGTTCCTGAAACCCCATGCCATGTTTGTGTCATGGTCTTCACTGGGAGCCTCAGAAACCCTTTGTAGGGAATGGGTTGTTTTCCAAAGAAAAAGCTGAAGAGTTAAAAGAGATGTAAAATCCTCATCTTGATCAGCTTTATAAAAAGTGGCAACTGCAGTAGCAGCTGGTTGATTAAGATATTATTTGAAGTTAAATAAATATTTTTACATTTTTTAGACCTTTTTATTTTTTATTTTGATTAGATAATTATTTTATTTATTGTTATTTTTTATTTCTTGCTTCCTCTATAACAAACAGTAAACATGACTCCTTCTGTACCTGATATTCCAGTATGGTAAATTGCAGTGAGCAAAGACCTTTTCTTTGGCATTTATCAAACATACAAATCATACTAGGTTTAGTGGGAGGCTTAGATATATGTAAGAATCTTGATAAAAATGCACTCATAGGAAAACTGGGACATGAAATCTTTTTGAACCAAATACAAACCTGAAGTTGCTTCCTTTATCAACCAAAAATTAAAAAATTTAAAACAGAATTTTTATTTTTGTGGTGAGGCAGACAATGCAATAATGCAGAGACGTTTGTATTTATACTCCAGCACTGGTACCAGTAGAAATCCCTCTCTGATGCTTTTTTGTTACAGATGATGTTCAAGTGCATGATTGCATAAAAATTGTTCAGTTGTTGGTGTTTTTTTCAGTTTTGACATAAAAGGAGTCATAACTTTTTCTCTTTTTTTCCCCATTCTTTTAACTTGTTACATGTATTTGCACAGCAATACATTGTAGCTACAGCACGTAACAATTTCAAGACCCAGAAGGTGCTATGTAGCATGTGCAGTATATTACATTATTCACTATATTGGTGGATGAAGAGTTTTCAAACTTCATATCTCAAGAAAAATCTAGCAATTGATGACGCTGTTGAGGGGCTGATTTAGAGAGGGAACCACACCTAATGTAGTATGAGTGTGATGAAGAGATCGTAGAGGAAGATTTCAAAGTGGCTGGCTAAGTTAAGTGAAACAAACCGCAGAAGTAGTGTCCCTTGATTCCCAATTGTCAGAAAAATTTTATTCCTCTAAGGTACAGAGAATTTCTGCCATTTCATGCTTGGAATATTGCTTTGGGCTTGTTCTTCTGAAGTGTAATCTTTTTCTTTTTTTAATTTTTATCTGGTTGACTAGGCAGACAGCGCAAAAATCCAATTTTCAATGGATGAAAGTAATTCTGTACAAGTGGGGAGTTATACCTGCTTCATTGGAGGAGTAAGGACTAAGTTTTTTTATTTGCATCCTTGGGGAGAGTCAGTCACATAGACCTTGGTTAGGGTCCTGTTCTTATTCAGGCTCCACTGGTAACCCATGGAGAGGTTTGCCATTTGGGATGGAGGAAATGGCTGCCTCTGTCAATGAGGCTGTGTCTCCCTTCAATAATGCTTACACTTCTGAGCAGCCACACACTGTGGTGATGATTCTCAGATTTGGTGTCTAACTTAGTGGCTCTCCCTAAAACACACATATCTGCTCTGGGGTGTGACAGCCTTGTGTTTTCTGCTGTACGCTTCAAAATTACTTTTGGGGTCAAGATAATCCTGCAACTGTGGCAGGATCCCGAGCTTATTTGACTGTATTTAGACTGTATTTAACTTAATACAAAAAAGCAGGGAGAACAAACCAAAGAATGTCAATATATATACCTACAGGGCTTTTTATTTTGCCTGAACACCAAGTAGACACACAGTAGAGAATCAATTGCTTTCTCATTTACTTATATTTATTTACCCTCTCCACATTTTCAGCAAATCAACAAGTATAACAACTGAAAAGATGTTCTCACTCTGTAAGAAGTAGTACTATCACTTATAGAAGGTACCAGGTCACAAACCTGGGATATTCTATAAGATACTGGTGAGAAGACTGCTGGAATATACACATGCAGTCCCTTATCACCTACAGGTATTATTAAGAGGGTGGTCAGACAGAACTGAAAGACAAAAGCAAACCCTGTGTATGCTGAAGACAACTGCATGAGGTTCAATAAGGTGAAGTGTCATGTCCTGCCCCTGGATCAGAACAACCCTCTGCAGTGCTACAGGCTGGGGGAGGAGAGGCTTGAGAGCTGCTCAGCAGAACGGGACTGGGGTTGCTGGTTGGCAGCAGCTGAACATGGCCCAACAATGTGCCCACGTGGCCAACAAGGCAAATGACATCTTGGCTTGTATCAAAAATAGTGTGGCCAGCAGGACTAAGAAAGTTATTGTCCTTTTATACTTGGCCCTGGTGAAGGCTGCGTTTTGAGTACTGGGTTTGATTTTGGGCCACCTACTTCAGTCAGAACTTGGAGGGGCTGGAGCATGTCCAGAGAAGAGCAACTAAGCTGGCAGAAGGTCTAGGAAATACATCCTATGAGAAACAGAGGAGTTAACTGGGGTTGTTTAGTCTGGAAGAGGCTTAGGGAAGATCTTACCAGTCTTTACAACTACTTAAAAAATGTTGTAGTGAAGTGGGGCTTGGTCTCTTCTGCCATGTCTCAAAGTGAAAGAATGAGTAGAAGTTTGTTTTATGTTTATGAAAGGCTCAGATTAGATATTAGAAAAAAAATTCCAGTGAAAGAGTGGTTAAACATCTCAATGAGTTCTCCAGAGAGATGGTAGTCACCATTTCTGGAAGTGTTCAGGAGGCATTGAGATGTGACACTTGGGGATTTAGTTTAGGGGTCATTGTGGTGGGTTGGCAGTTAATGATCTTGAAGGTCTTTACCAACATTGATGATTCTGTGATTTTATGATTCTGTATAATTTGTCTAAATAATGAATAAAGGCACCTAGAGAAACAGGAATTATGTGAGTATTGAGAGGAAGCAAAAATGTGGTTAAATGATTTGCATTTATTAGGATAAGATTGTCTCTGTACTTACTGCATGTAAAATGTGCCAAAAGGAATGTGACTTGATGTAATGGGATATAATTTAGTGAGGAGACAGTTTAGATCAATAACAAGAAAACTACCTGACATGGAGATCTATACAATTGCCGAAGAGCTTTCGTAAAAAAAAAAATTTAAAAGCTACATCCTTTAAGACATTTAAAATTATAGTAGGAAACATCACAGAAAAATTCTATTTTGACAGGCAATGTCTCTTTCTCCTACTTTCTTTCTAAAGTACCCACAAGTATTGCTGTAATACCTGGGTGCTTCAAGATGGACTAATGGGACTTTTTTCTATAATTCATATAATTTTCTCATATGGTTAGGCTTTTGAGTGGCCTGAGTACTCTTGTGATATAGCCTACTGATAATGGTTTTTCTCCACTGAGATGGAGAAACCTCCTAATGAACCCTTTTTTGAAATTGTAGTACTATGTTTTCATAATTTTTATCAGTGTATTTTCTTGATAACATTTTTAGTTCATGTGTCGTCTAATTTTTTTTTTTGCCAGATGTATTTTTGTAAGCATATCAGTTTTGCACTTACATGCACTGTGAAAAGCAGTAAAAACAGTCATCTTCCATTCTTTTTCCTTTTTCTTTTTTTCCTTTTTATATGTAGGAGTCTAGTACATGTAAACTAGTAATGTGTAAATATCAGCATGAGCTAGTCTTTGATAGAAAGAGCTGAAATGTTCAGTGTCTTGGTTTAGAAAGAGTAAAGGTATTTGCCAGGGAAAACTGGAGCTTCCCTTGGAATGGAGAANGAATTGCAGGTTTTGTCTAGGTAGGAGTGTTCAGCTCCTCCCACTGGGTGGTGCATCTCACAATGGGATGATGTAATTTTATCAGTCATGCAGTGAGCCTTAATGGCCCATTAACAGCAGATATTCCTCTGGAGGGAGGATGGGTCATAGAAGAGATAAGGAACATTGCTCCACCTGGTTTTTAACAGCTGACGCATTAACAGAAGGCACCTGCCCCCTCCCCCCCTTTTCTGTTAAAAGAAAAAATCACCTCTTCAACTGGTTTCAACAGATTGGGAATAGAATACATGCTTTTGGTTCTATATTGCAACCCAAGACATTCAGTTGTGACTGTTAGGTTAATGCTTGGACTAAATGATTTTAAGGGTTTTTTTCAGCCTAAATGATACTGTGATTCTGTGGAGCAGTGTGAGGATGGATAATTTATGTTTATTTCCACTAGGTTTGAGGAAATTAATAAGTTTATATCCAGAGGTTGGTATTTGTGTGTTTTCCTGCAACAGTGACAAGTTGCCTTGCTTTTGAGGTAATTCTCATCTCCAGAAAATAAGAAGAAAATCAGAAGCAGACACAAGGAGAGCTTAAATGTAGAGGACTGAAAGTGCAGAAGAAAAGCAATGGCAGCACGAAGTGAAGGGCTTGGGATACCAAATGTTCAGGGGAAATTCACGCTTGTATTGATACATGCACACAATCCAAACTGCTGCTTAATTACAGGATGTTTTCAATATAAATGGAAATATGTTAGTACTATGACCTCTACAAACTCTGGAAGCTTCCACAGTACCAGGTTTAAAATGAGGATGGGCCATTCCAGCTTAGAAAACAAGGGCTGCATTTACCCCAGGGATATCTTCACCAGTCTAAGCTTCAGCAGTCAGGAGGGCTGTCTGTCTCCCTGCCAGTGCTCAGGTCTCACACCCCAGCTATCTCCTCACTCTCACTCCACACTAACAGTCATCCTCTTGTTGCTTATGTAGTCAGCAACTTTTCCCTCCAGCTAGTCTTGCTCTTAGACCAGGTGGTTATCATAGTAAATTGTTCCTCTGTCTCTCTTCCTTCTGTTCAACCCCTGTCCAGTCTCTTCAGCCTGTGAAAAGAGAGACGGAGTTTTGTTCTCTTCTTCAAAAACACATGGTGCCACTTCTTTTTTCTTAAATCCTGCCCAGATGATCAGAATAATGCAAGAATTCTTTACATGGTACTGAATCATATATATATACTTTTTCAAATATTCTTAAGATTAGATTTAGTTTGCTAACTTTTATTGAAGCTCTGAAGAAAAGATGGAGTGAGCTCACCAGTTCATGTACTGATTGTAAAATGTGTACTTGAGAAAAATATAGGTTTAAAAAATTAAATTTATGCATTTTGGTTCCTGCCTTTGTAAAAAAACCTGAATTTTGCTGCTTGGTGTTTTTTTTTTTTTTTTTAATTTGGTTTTTTTGGGGTTTTTTTTGAGTTGAGTTTTTTTCTGGTTATTGTTTTTTCTTTGTTTTGTAGTTTTTCTTCTAGCATATACTTCATTACTTCATCTAGTTTACTGCTATCTCAAGAGTAAAAGGAGAACCTATCTGTAATTTCTGAGTCTTAACCTTGAGTCCTAATATTGTTCTGCCTGGTTTGTGCAGCATTATTTCAAACATTGTAATAATCTTACTATGATTAGGTAATCAAAGAAACAGAGTGTACTTGACATATTGTGTTATTACGTTATGCAGTAACACTACCATATCTTCTAATTCACTGCTTCTTCCTGTAGAATCCAATTCGCCTTTGCTTTTTCCTTTATTTCTTGTTCTCATCTAAATGTCCTGATGTTTTCTTCTAGCTGTGTGTATGTGTATCTTGCTGGATTTAAGATGTATAATTTTCTATTGTTTTCTGTGTTTCTTTTCTTTGGCTGAGGTTTTGTGTTCTGTCCTCCTTTAAGCTCTCTCCTGTGGGTGCCTTGTAGCTTGCTTTGGATCTGAATGTGTTTCTGTTTCAGTAATACAGTATTTTTTATTTTGATGCTAATGAAGTCTGCTGCAGATATTTTCTTCAAAATTGTTAATGTGGCCTCCCTGGTCTAAAGAGTTAATTCTGTCCTACAATAGGATGTTTAGAGAAAATCAGGATTTCCTAATTGTCATCTTGTTTAAATTTGGCACGAGGCAGAATGTTGTTTATATACTATTAGTAAGTTATGTTTGGTTTTCAGTTGATAATAAATTATCAATCTAATTAGAAGCACAAATTGAAGAAAGGAGTTGAAACTTTATGACTCTTAATTGCAGGTCTGCAAATATTGATATACTTAGAAATGGAGGAGCTTCTAACTCATAATGCAAGTCAAGCCTTGGGTTTGCATATTTGCTGCATAAGCTTTTATAAAAGCCATGTCAATTGTTAACTCACAATTTTATATTTGATTAAAACCCAAGGATTTACGAAACCATGGAGAAAACCTTCTGTTCTTCTGTCTGTGAAATCTGGTGTGTTGCAGGGCAAAGTGCTGTAGAAGGATATACTGATAAATAGCAATGAGCAAAGCTCTGATCAGTTATTCCAGCTAAGATCTCCAGTAGACAGCTTTTGTATCACGCCTCTAAAAAGGAGGTGTGACATGGAAAGTACAGCTGAACGTTTTTCTTCGTTCCTGTTTCTGTGGTTCTTTCAAGGGACAACAAAGAATGAGAAGTGAAAATTCTGTCATAAACTCTGTATTTGCAGCTTCACAGTGAGAACTGTTGAATGTAATTCATACTATGTATTTTTATTATTTTTTGATAATACAATGCAAAAGATTTTTTAAAAATAAAACTGCCCGTACACTCGTAATGTTTCAGTGTTTTATGTCTATTTATGAAGTTTAAGACTGTCAAAATTTAATCGTGGACAGCTTTTTGTGTTGTTGCTGAAGAGTTTTTTTCTCTTGGTTTGCTGTTTTTATAAAAAGCAGTTTTAGTACATCTCCACAGTAACTAGACATCACTAATATTGGTTGTAAAAGTTTTCCCAACATTGTAATGGTTGGAGACACTTATTGATTTTAAGAGTTTTGGCGACTGTTGTGCAAGAAAAAATGTTTATTACACTTCCAAAGGCTTTCAGAGGTATGGAAAATAATTTGTATCAACTCAGGCTAATTCACTGTCAGCTTTTAAAGTGTAAGGTACATGATTACTACATACAACTTTCTGTGCTCTCTTCAGTGGATTGATAATTCAGTCCCTAACAAACTATCAAAACAGGTACTAATATCTTTAAGGACACTGTCATTTATATAGATAATTAAAGTATAGCTGAGCCAGTACTAGCATAGGTTTTTTAAGAAAGAAACTAGAAAAACAATCCATGATCAAATTATGTAATTAATGGAGGAAAGGAGTATAATAGAGACAATATATTTGCATTTTAATAGAACATTTGATGGTATCTTTCTTAAAAGCTTATTTTGAAAGAGCTCATCTCATGTTGCCCCCTGCATTTAAACATAGGTGTGTGGAAATACATTGCTAGTTGCTAATGAATTGAAGGGAGGTGGCCAGTTAAGTGCAATGGAACCTTGTGTTGGGGTTTTTAACCTGCTCTCAGTATGGCTCTGAAAAGTGGGAGAAGATGGTCTGGGAGCTGCTGACAGAGCACAGGTGGCTCCCCTTCTCCATTCTGTAGCTGGACAGGGAGTCTGTTCTGTGCTGCACATAGATGGTTCAGGGGTTGCTGGGGTCTCCTGGCTGGCACAGAGCTGCTGTCTGCCTGACAAGCCAGGAGAGGAAAATAAAGGAAACCAAAGTGCTTCAAGTTATGTCAGAGCAGTGCTGTGTATGAAAGTGAGTGGCAGGCTGAAAGCTGAACCTTAGGTCAGGCTTGGGAGGAAAGACAGGTCAGTGGCAACCTGAGTATTGTGTTTGGAGTCTAGGAAGCTCCCTCTGCAGGGAGCAGACTTTTGCTGGCAGCAGTGGAAGGAGGATGCTGGCGGTTCCTTGCCTATGGTTAGGCTCTGCTAGTGAGGCAGAGGAGGAAGGAGCTCCCTTGAGTGCAGTCTGTAAATGGGCCTGAGCTTAATGGAACAATAAATAAGCTATGTCAGAACCTTTATACATGGAACATTAGCCTGGGGAAAAAAAACCCCCAGTGTATTACCTGAATCTCTGTGCTTATAAAAGGTTAGTAAAGGGCATATGTAATCAGCCTAGCCCTCAGGGTATGGTTTGCAGTCTCATTGTTGCCTGTAGTGAGTGTCCACCATGCAGGAATTGTTTCATCCATGTAATCAGAGAAAGATGAGAAACATTGCACTTGATGGCAGATCTATAGCTTAATTGGCCTCTAACTAGGGAAATGAGGGATCAGAAGATGAAACTAGGTATTAGAAAAATGATGCTAGTTGGATATCAGTGTCTGATAACTAGTGCTGTAAAATCATAGAATAGAATCACAGAATATGCTGAGTTGGAATACACCATCAGGATCATTGAATCCAACTCCTATCCCTGCACAGGACGCATCAAGAGTCACACCAGGTGCCTGAGAGCACTTGTCCAAACACTTCCTGAACTCTGCCAGGCTTGGTGGTGTGACCACTTCCCCAGGCAGCCTGTTCCAGCGCCCAACCACCCTCCAGGTGAAAAATCTTCTTCTGAAATCCAACCTAAACCTCCCCTGACACAAATTCAGTGTGTTGCCTCGAGTCTTGTCACTGGTCAGGAGAATGAAGAGACCAGTACTTGCCCCTCCACTTTCCCTCATGACGATGTTGATGACTGTAGTGAGGTCTCCTCTCAGTCTTCTCCAGGCTGAACAGCCCAAGTGTCCTCAGGCACTCCTCACTCAGCTTCCCCTCAAGGCCATTCATCACCTTTGTGGCCTTCCTCTGGGTGCTCTCTAATAGCTTAGTGTCTTTCTTATATTGTGGTACCCAAAACTGCACACACTATTCAAGGTGAGGCCGCCTCAGTGCAGAGCAGAGTGAGACAATCCCCTCCTTTGCCTGGCTGGCCATGCTGTGCCTGATGCACCTGCCCCCTGGCTGCCAGGGCTGACTCATGTCCAGCTTGCCATTGACAGGGACCCCAAAGTCCTTTTCCATAGTGCTACTTTCCAGCTTCTCGTTCACAGGTACTTCATTAATCTCTTCATATTATCCCAGGTTGCTGTTATCTCACATTTAAGTCTGAATCAGTCTGTGTTGATTACCAGCAAAGATCAAAGTAGGGGAAACATACTTCGAGACCTATTTAAGATCAGTGTGAAGTATCCCAGACCTTTCCCACAAAACTTCAGGTCAACGTCAGTGCCTACGAGGAGTAAAGGATAAATTCAGAGATTTAAAGCAGAGGTGCCATACACAGCTGAATAAACAGCCAAGCATCTTTGCTGTGTCGTGTGACTTGGCCTGCAGTTGGCAAATGACAGAAAGGAGAGAGGCCATTTCAGAGAGACTTTTTAAAGTCATATGAAAATGACTTTAAAACAGATATCTGTTACTTATTCTTCTTCTCTGAGTACCAGTAAAATCAAGTGGGATTAAAAATCCCTGGAATATTCGTTGACACACATAGCAGCTGGAACCTGTGGTATGGACATGAACTAATCATCATATATGTGTTACTCCTTTCCTTTGGTCCATCAAAAGAGGAAGACTGGAAACATCAAACTTCAGACACGCGGAGAACAAAACACACAGAGGAAGTCAGGATTTCCAGACAGCTGTCTTTTCCTAACTGAATTCAAGTTTAAAATTTGATAAGATTGAATGTAATAAAAGATCCTTTTCTAAAATTTGATTTCTCCTACAGTCTATCATTTTTTAATTCTTGGCTATTTTTCAAAGAGCCAGCAGCTGTGCGTAGTGTACACAGACTTTATAATTGCACTGATTTGCTGATAAAGCTTCAGGGGTGTTTTTTGGCAAAGATGGACGTGTGATTACTTTTGGAAAACTGACCTCAACTACATTGTCCATATTTTATGAAAGACAGAAAATGCAGAATATGGCCTAAAGCAAAAAGTGGAAATGATGGCTATTTTTATGGAAATGACATGGAAAGACGGTGTTCTTGGTTTTTGTTTTTGTTTTTGTTCTTTTTAATGTAAAACCACAGAAGAATTTTAATCATGAACAACTCAAATTAACTGTATATAATATAAAGTTTTTACTTGTAACAATCATCAAGTATTTCTGAAATAGACTAGTAGAAATAAACAGTTAAGAAAAATCTTCAAGTGTGAAGTGTGAAAGGAAAGAAAAAGGATTCAAAAAGCCCTGCAGGGTTTATTGCAAGGCGTCATTGACGTAAATATCTACCAACTGAGCTCATTATCTTGACTTGCCTTTTTGGTTACTGGAATGGAAGAACAAGGGCCGAAATCCACTTGTTTAACTCCTACATGAAATGCATTTCATCTTAGGTAACATGACTGTATTCACTAGGCCTTCAATGACTACAGTGGATCCCTTGGCCTGAAAGGGCAGTATGTATGTTTGGATTGTAGAAACCTTTCTTGGTTTGATGGATTCCACCCCAGTCTTTTCAGTCTTCTTTTTTAAAAGTTGCTTTAATGTTTCGTTAATCTGTCTCCTTACCTGTCCCAGTTCTGTGAGGCTGAACTACAAGAAATCTGGTTCTTCTCTGACCCTCTGCAGTGAATGGTCTGCGCTTAGGTGTTATTTATAAAGTTTGTTCAAAACCTTTAAAAACCTGATGTTTGAAATAAATTGTCTCGGGTTTTAGGGTTTTCACCCGGGATTTAGGTGGTGGTTTGTGTGGTGGTTCGAGTGAGTCTTTTTTGCCCTCTGAAGNTAGGTCTGTGACCTTCCAGGGAACCAAAGGAATGCCCTGGACTCTGACAAAATTGCAGGTTAAGATAGAAGTAAACATGTTCTAGGCAATATTATTTACTTCATATCTGCAACTAAAAAGTTGCTGTTAAAGTCTAAAGAGACACAGGCATGTAAAAATGGAATACATAGGCAGAGGCTCATGCATCATTCAATGAAATAATCTGATTTTGACTCCTAGTGAGTAGGTTCCTGATCGTGCATTTCCTGGAAATGACAGCAGAACTAAACTTGAATACATTAACAACTACTTCATGTGGTTCTCAGTTCTCATGGTCAAAGATAAAGCCTGAAAGTTTCCACTAGAGCTACTCACTTGTTAATAGAGGTATCATACAGACACTTCCCATTTCTACCCCAGCATGTGTCTCAATGTACTTGGCCAGCTGTAAGGTACTCTCAGACTTCTATGGGGACTGTTTCCAGTGCTCTGGGTAAGTACAATATCAATAACATCCTTAGTGGGTTTTTTTTCTGTGTTTTATGTGTCACTGCTGAGGTTAATGTTAAACATAGACACTTGTTTGCAGCTGTGGTTGCACATTAACATTATAGATATCCTAACCATTTTCTGTACTAAATTTGGGTAAGCAGAAGAGTTTCATTTACTGTGTTGCAATTTTAGGAAATGGCTTTAGTGTTTTCATTTTAGTATGCTTATGTTTTGGGATCTGAACACACAAATGTGTAAAATTGGTTAAATATGCCTTTAATTTTTTAAGGTTATTATTTTCTCCAGTTAAAAATTGTGTTATATACGTCTTTTGAGTCCTTGAACACCAAGTTTCTGCCAAAGGCCAGATTTTATGGTGAAGTTGTAATATGCTGAAATGAGAGAATATAATGGAAACGCATATGCATTCTTACCAATTTAGCTAGAGGACGCCCACTTGATTAATTATTAACAAGCCATGTAAAAAATAAATAAGGTCACTGACTAAATGACATCTAATTTATCTAACTGAGCCCTGTTGTATATTGCTGGCTGAGCTGGTCACTTGTTAAACTGGCCGTATTATTCCTTGGATTGGGAATTGTAGAGAACCCCTTGGCTTAGTGGTTCAAAAAATATATCTGGATGAGTTATCACACACTTGATGAATATAGGTAGGGGAAATTAATTCTGATTTTCTATATATAGCTGGGAATTAGTGATGAAATTTGAACACTAACATTTGTTTAGAATCTTTTTATTCGAAGACTGGTCAAATATGTGATTTGAAAATAATCTGTACCTTAAGTAGTAATTGCTACAAATTTGGTTCACTATTTTACAATATTTGTGTCTAAAATAATTTATGTAAAAGCCATGACTATCTTTTACATGTAAATACCATATTGCAAGTGTCCACTTGCAAAACCAAGGCATACAAAAAAGCAGGCAGCAGATCTGTGTAAGAATTTCTACTCCACCCCCAACTGGAGACAGTCTAAGAGGAGTAATGACTGGGTGCATTTTCCTGAGAAAAATTCTCTCTTTCCCAACAGAACTCTCTTCCTCCATTCTCCTCCTTTTCCTTCCCTCTGTCCTGTCCTTCTCCCTCCTGACCCTCAATCCTCCACTTGCCGCATTCCAGGTGACAATACAGATGGAAAACTCTGAACTATATTTATTCTGGCCATGAAGTGTGGAAATGCACAGATCCTGGAAAAGACAGGACAGTACCACTTTTGCTTGCTGTCTTTCCCTCCAAGCAGTGCCCACACTGAGCTTGCAGCACTAATTCCATGAGCAAAGGGGCTAGCACCACAGATGGGACATTGACCTTCCTGCCCTGTAGGGGACAGACCACTCTAAACTCATATCTGTTATACCTGCTAGTGCTGCATGCTAAGTGCATACAAGAGTATTTCCTAATGGCCATGAAGCCACAGGAGTTATTCCAGTAGAGATGTGTATAATTGAGTCATATATAATGATGAAATTGTGCAGAGGCATTATTTGTTCACGGGAAGATGCAGTGTTTTCCCTTGAAAGAGCCCATCTGGTTACATCTCTGAGGATTTGTGGTAGGTAAAAAATCAGCTGTGCACGACATTCTGTGTTACATGCTTTCACAATATCACATACCAATACTCAGTGTTTCTCCTAGAACTCCAGCTATGAAATCTGATTATAGTCTGAGAAGCCAAGCTTGCCTAGAAAATAAATAACCTTTGCTATTATGGAAAAAGAAGAATTGTAAGCTCTTTCATGGGAAGATAAGGGATAGTGTTGATTCTTATCTTTAAATCTCATGATTTTTAGGCCTATATTTTAGGGGCTGGAGAGACTTGATAATATTATTGCACATGGGACTAGCAGTGTAGCAGTCCTTTGATTTTGAAGGGTCTCTTGAGGTCTGTAGAGAGATAATATTGTATTACTGCTGCAGAAACTGTATGGGTTTTAAGCCCTATGTCATAATCCATGTTGATATTTGAGGTTTAGTGATATATATTGTTGTGTTGCTGTACAAGATTATTGGTAACTATTTTGTGAAGCCCACTTTTCCCCTGTCTAAAGTGTAGTACAAAATACAGTTAACTTCAAATGTCACAAATGAACCTGTATGCTGTTGTTCTGGGAATATTTGGCATTTTATATTATTCAGGGCGTTTATTAATTGCCTATCAACAATACAGCATAAATGAGTAACAGTACTTCCTAAAATAGGAAGATTTTTCAAGAAAGCTAGACATCTGTCACTTATGGTTTTAATAATGAGATTTTTTTGATGAGATTATTGTTCCATTGGATAAATAGAAGTAAGAAAGAAAGTTCAATATTCTTATTTTTGACTATTTAAAATTTTTTACACTGTTTTCCAGATGTATTGGTAAAAGAAAAACTACTTTTCACTAAAGAGGTAATGCACAGGAATAAGTGGTCTGACTAGTTTTAACAGTTCAGATGTCACAGAAGAACCTGCTTATCTGTCTGCAATAATTGGCTGCTGAAAGTGAAGTGTAAACCTCATATTTTCATACTCTGAAATAAAAATAACTGTTCAAGTTAACTTACTTTTACCTTGCTTTATCTCAGAGATGAAACTCTGACCAGCGGTATGTTTCATGAAATTATCAGTACCAATGATAATGTTAGGGGCAAATTAGGTATAAATTATCTATGTAATTGCTAATTTGTTAGCTGTGCTAACAAATCTTAAATTGCTTTGATTGCCCTAAGAAGGAAGAGTAAATGGGAACAGGTGGGAGGAAAGATGTGGTGGAGCAGAGGTTTGAACTAGAAAGAAATGTTTCAACTTGTAGTAGTAAAGTCTTCATCCAGCATAACACTAGCATCATACATCAGTCTCACCAAAAAGTCTGCTGTGTGCCCTCAGCTTTTTAAGGCTGAATGTGACATGTTTGTAGTATAACTAAGTATGCATCCCTTTTACAGCCTATGCATAGGTAGTGGTGGTGTCCTGCTCAGCTCTTGGTTTAGTGTTGTATTTCAGTATCCTACTTTGTGTAGGCTTACTGTATTCCAATTCAAGGGTATTCTGATAACTTTATTTGGACTTCCCATATTTCTTCCTCCAAGGTGGAAGGGAAATATATTTTTCTTGAAAGATCTGTGGAATTTCATCTGGGGTACTTAAGAGTAGTTTGCAAAGCCAGTCCATTTCCTCCCCATTCTCTGTAGGTTTAAGCTGCCTGCCCATCCTAAACTCAGTTCATGCTGCTCGCTCCATATTTTTTGTCTGAAATTTTTACTTTCCTTACCCGCTTGACCCTCCAAAACTCTTGTCAGTGATTTGTACCAGCATCCTGGTTAGGTCTTGGGAAAGGTAGAGAAACTAGTTGTCCCTTGACAGTGCTGTTTTTATTCTAAATAGCAGCTATTTTGCTGGCACAGGCATTCTTATGATTGAGTTGTTCTGTGCTATGGACCTCTTGTAAAGACTGATTGACTTCCCTAATCTCTTGCCACTTCTGCTGCTGCTGCTGTAGTCACATTTATATTTCTACAAGACCAGTGAATAATTTCCACAGACTCTGCCCAATTTCTGTGCTGCTGCTTCGTGGCCAAGATTGTACATTCCCTAGAACAATGAATTTTCAAGGTTTGCACACCTTTGCAGAGAATTGGAGATAAAATCAAGATTGTATTGGACCTGGCCCTGAGCAGTACTGCCAGATGTCAGTGTATTAACTTTCCCACCCAGGTAGATACAGCAAGTCAGCTGCTTGTTTTGGAATGCTTCAACCTTATTTTCATACCCTGGCCTGCTGATTATTTGCCTGTGTATGGGTCACATGCACATTTGTAGCCTTTTAAATCCCTTTGTCCCTGATCATTTTGTGTATCAGCAAGAACATTCACCTGCGTGTGCGCCAAATCCTGCCAGGTGACCACTAAAGGTACTTAAACTTGTCTTGAGCAAGCTCCAGTCATTAAGATTCTGCCCCAGTACCTAATGATCATCTACATGATATATAAATCACAGTAAAAATAGGCCTGATATTTAAAAGGTCAGACATGCAAGCGTGCATGCAAAAATGTATGTGAATTTGCTTTTGTAACCTAATGATATTTTGCTAAGGAACGCCCATATCAATGATCAGTTTGATAAATTAATGGTTCGTTGACTCTAATCATGGTCATTGTGTATGCAGAGTAAATGTGTAAATATGTACACAGTTTCTGTCTGTGCATTTTCTGCCAAACCTGAAGGAAACCAGACAGGTTTATTTCTCTCATATTCAGATTTCTATTTCTGGTCTTAAAGCAGTTTCTCCTTTGCAATTCAAGACACTTATAAAGGAAGTAATAAAATTTTAAAGAGCATAAAACTCCTAATAGAATGATGTGAAATAAAATTAGAACAATTGATTGAAAAAGCTATTTTCTTATGTTTTCTACTTCACCATTACCGGAAATATTTGAATTCTTCATTAAAAAGGGACAAAGATTGTTATGCGTCTTTAAACAGTGGAAAAGAGGTTCTGAATCTTACTTTTTTTTATTATAAAGAGAAGGTCTGACTACAGATTGGTGTGTAGGTTTCCCTGAACTAGCTTTCTTCTTTAGTAATAGTGTAGGTTAGTGAATAAAACAAATTCTAAGAGATTAGCAAAGTTTAATGTTCTGTAGATTGTAATAGGATTATTTTTTATTAAAAATCATGATCAAGTAAAATTGATCTCTCAGCAATGGCATTTCTGTTAGACTGCAAGTATTTTTTACTTTCCTCATTCCATGTTTCATTTTCAGTTGGATAGCATGTACATCAGATGTAGAGCATAAGAGAATTTTTAGAGTAATACGACCTGAACTCTAGACATCGTATGTGTTCCAGTGTATATTATGAAGAGCGAATCAGATTTGCATATTTGCTTAAATATTGTTTCCAGTAGTTAGTGATCCTGCAGGAATATGTCTAGACTTCCTGAAGTATAGAAATTATTTGCATAATACATATATTTGAATATATTTGCATATTGTCAAAGCACATTGGGTCATGGTATCTGGCACAATTTTTCATACAATACATCTCTGTAAACTGAAGTCAATAAAAAGAAATCAGGATAAAGTGGTTTGTTTTTTTTTTCTGTGTCATAATTAAAAAAAAAAGTGATTAAAACTGGAGAGATTTTTTTCAGTGCTGAGGAAATGCAAACAAACAAAAATTACATAATTACCTAGATTGTTGCAAACATGAAGCAAGGCACTTTACCCATGTCAAATGAAATTTTGTAGGTTTACCCCTAAATAATTTTTACATAATGAAGAGTATTTTATTTTAAAAAGCTTGAGAGATACATGTTTTGATTAAACACAAACTAAATTTTACCTGACTTTTTTTTTTCACGAATGAATGAGAAGAATATTGTTTACCGTTGCCATTTTTTGGCATTTTCGTTTCCTCTTCTAGTTACTGCAGATAAACCAGATCATAAAACCCTCATAAAATGCTTAACAAAGTTTTATAATCTGGAGTCTATTTTTTCACTTTTCTTGCCCAGCCAAGATGTGTCACTTTGCATAGCTGAATGCATCCTTACTAGCTTTTTAAATTTTTACATTGCAAAAGTGATCAGATCTAATTTGACTCAATAAATATGTAGGAGTCAAATGTATGATAAGCACCAATGGTCCACAGCATAAAAAATGTCTTTTTTGTAGTGAGAGGACCCAAACTGGTACTTGAGGTGTGGCTTCCCTGGTGCCCAGTACAGGGGGACAGTCACTGCCCTGCTCCTGCTGGCCACACCATTGCTGATACAGGCCAGGATGCCTTTGGCCTTCTTGGCCACCTCGGTCATGTCCAGTCACTGTCAATCAGCACCCTCAGATCCTTTTTAGCTGGGCCACTTTCCAGCTGCCCTTCTCAAAGCCTGTAGCACTGCGTGGGGTTGTTGTGACCTAAGTGCAGGACCTGAGACTTCACCTTGTTGAATCCCGTATAAGTGGCCTTGGTACATCAGTCCGGCCTGTCCAGATCCCTCTACAAGGGAGGTTGGATCTGCCCTTCAATAGATAGACATTCTTGCCCAGCTTGGTGTGTCTACAAACTGAGTGAGGGTGCACTGGATCCCCTTATTAAAATCACTGATAATTATATTAAACAGGACTGGCCCCAATGCTGAGCCTTGGGGAACCCCACTAGTGTCCAGTCACCAACTGGGTGTAGCACCATTCGCCACCACTCTCTGGGCCTGGACATCCAGACACTTTGTAACCCACTGAAGAGTGCACATGTGCAAGCCAGGGGCTGCCAGCTTCACCAGGAAAATGGTGTGGGAAGCAGTATTGAAGACTTCAGTAAAGTCCAGATAGACATCCATAGTTTCCTTCATCCACTAGGCAGGTTTCCTGGTTAAAAAGAAGATCAGTTGGAAGCAGGACATGGATTTCCTAAAGCCATGCTGGCTGAGCCTGATCCCCTTGTTTTCAACCCTCTGGAAATCCAACACAGAGGTTTTGTTGACTCCCTTCCTTACTTCACTGAGAACTGAAAACTGTCATTTTGTGGTGGCTGTGCCCAAGACAGCCTCTAACCACCACCTCTCTCACCAGCTCTTCTCTGTTCATAAACAGCAGGTCTAGCAGCCAACCACTCCAGGAAGGCTCCTTTGTCAGCTGTGTGAGGGAGGTTTCATAGAATATGCTGAATTGGAATACGCCATCAGGATCATTGAGTTCAACTCTTGGCCCTGCACAGGATCCCCCAAGAATCACACTATGTGCCTGAGAGTGCTTGTCCAAACACTTCTTGAACTCTGCCAGGCTGGTGCTGTGACCACTTTTCTGGGTTGTGTGTTCCAGAGCTCAACCACCCTCTGGTTTTTCAAACCTTTTCCTGATACCTAAGCTAAACCTCTCCTGACTCAGCTTCGTGCCATTTCTTCGAGTTTGTCACTGGTCACAAGAGTGAAGAGTTCAGTACCTGCCTCTCCTCTTCCCCTTACGATGAAGTTGTAACTGCAATGTCTCCCCTCAGTCTCCTCCAGGCTCAACAGACCAAGTGACCTCAGCTGCTCCTCATGTGGCTTCCCCTCTAGGCCCTTCACTATTTTCATAGGTCTCCTTTGGACACTCTCTAATAGCTTCATGTCTTTGTTATATTGCAGTGCCCAGAACTGCACACAGGGCTCATGGTGATCCTCCACAAACTAATAAAAAACGTTTGCATTGTTGGATATAATGTGGCAGTTGTCCTTTCTTCTTCATGTTCATATTTTTGATTTGTGGAGCTATGAACAATTGAAGCTGCTTTGAAAAATCAAGAGATAGGAGCAGATGGTGATCATCACTGGGGTGGTTGGCCAGATCACATGAAGCACAGAGTGTTGCCATTTGAAGTGAAGAAATAATAAGCATTTGAAAACAATTAAGAGTCTTAAGTCTTTTGAAGTATGCTTAGGAATTTAACCTGAGTGAGCTGGTGAAGTTCTCAGATTTCTATAACAGATGATGAAAATATTTGTATCATTTAAGTCAAGTTTCTTTGAGCTAGCTGTATTTGCAGCTTTGATCAATAGAATTATAATTGTTCTTCTGTAATAAAGGTAATTATGTATGCAGCTGTCTTGGTCCACTCTGAATAATAAATCCCATGGATTGGGCCTCACAGATGGTCTTGTTGAGGGAAAACTGGATCTTCAGGAAGTACTGTGTGATCAGTCCACAGATGCCAATCTTTATGTGTAAACATGCAAGAAAAGGACAAAACACAGTTGTGTTAAATGAAATGGGTAGTGAAGAAATCAGTTTTTGGATGTATTGATGATTGTGCTTATATGAATACATGATTCACTGAGTATATTTTATATAACTGACTGACTAACTAACTAACTAACTAACTGAATAAATAAATAAAAATAATTAGACACCATGAATAAAGTTGGCCTAGAATTTGTTTCCTTTGCTTCAGAGCTTCTTAGCTTTTGGTTTGTGACATTTTCAAATTTTCAGTATTTTTCCTGAAAATAATCTTAAACTGCTAAATAATTTGGCTGCTAAAGTTAACACTAAATGCTTAGGCATTTGGCATTTATCTTTAAAATTTTAAATTTAAGGTGTTTTAATTGTTTGTTTATTTGGTCTGGAAATTATTGCAATAATAAATATTGTCTTCATTGTTTGATGTATTTAGATGTGCTCTTACGCGATAAACACGTCTCAAGGGCCTTTTTAGTTTTTCCCTGATCATCAAGTGAGTGAAACTATAACACACAACTTCTGAGCAGAAGATTGCCAAGGAAAGTAACTGGCTCTTTTTCAGATCCTGGCTCATAACTTAAAATTAATCCACTGCTATAATCAATTGCTTTATCAAGCTGCAAATCCTGTAATTACATACTCTAATCTAGATGCATTTTCCCAGGATGCTTCTTCCTCTTTAATTTGTTGTTTGCTCTCTGTTTAGATATTCTTCTGGTTTTTTTGCTTTTGAAGCTTTTAGCGTTGTCCGCTCTCTGCACCTTGATTTGATTTTTCAAATCATTTTTCATGAGCATATTTATCTCTAAGGCATATTTCCTCTTGCTACTCATATATCCAATCCTTGTTTACCTATACTGTGTATACTAAATTAATAAATATATTATAGTCATCCATTCCTCGTTGTTATTTCTGGATCTTTTGTGCTATGCTTCTCACCTACTTGATTCTCAGTAGTTTCACTGGTTGCAAACATAAAGATTCAAGTGTGTTTTCTCTCTATCTGCAGACCACTGAGTGTACATACCATTTTTCCTGCATCAGTTTATCAGTTACCTATCAAATCTCTCAGTTAATTGGAAAGAAATCTAAAAAAGCAGTCAACAATTATGAACAAGTTCATCAAAACCCTCCTGGTATTATAATATTATAATTAAAAATGTGTTAAAATTTTTTCTTTTTGTGAACATAAGAAAGAACTGTTTTATCTTCATGAGGTAATAGCACACACATGGGAGAATTATCCTTTCAGAGTTAAGGAAAAGGATTTATCTGTTCATAAGCTGTGAAATGCTAGGTCCTCTTTCTTCAGTGTAAATGAAAGAGAAAAGCTATCAACTGTCAGGGCTCAGTTCACCTTCTTTGCTTTCAAGTTTTACTTCCATGTGAAAAAATTATGCTCTCAGTCCTTGGGTCTGAAAGCCAGCTATAAAGGGATAGAGCAACTCTTTTACCTTGTGTTTCCCTTTCCCAATCAAACAAGCTCAAAATGTCAGTGCCTCCAAAGTAAGCCAGTCTGTTCCTCATTCCTAAAAAGACTTCCCATTCAAGGGATGATCAGTTCACTTGAATCCTCAAGATAAGAACATGTTTCAGGAATTTGAGATTTAGCATTAAAGATTTATATAAGAACCAACCTTAACAAGTCCCAGAAAGTCACCAGTAATATTGGAAAATTATGTGCTCTTCATTACAATAATTACAATTTCAATTTCAATCACAACATTTTAATTCCAGATTATAGTAAGCAAACTGCTAAAGACAGTTTTTCCATGTACTTTCTACTCAAGGTTAGATTGAATTATGATTGTTTCTGTATATGAACTATTTTTTAAATTTTATTTTAATATTAAATTTTCCTGAGTATAAAATACCTGAGCCAGGGATAATTGGATTGTACTACTGCCACCCTTGAATTTCCTGACAGAAAACTGTATTCGCATGAAGTTTGTAATGTTTGTGTTACATATGTATTATACTGAAACTGCAAACAGAATGATACTGTACGGTACTTGCAGTGATTTGAAGATGTGAAGTGTCTATGTTGAATAAGGGTTTTATGGAATGTTAATTTTTAGGCCTGTCTGCACCTCAGCCAGAGCAAACACTAGAACAGCCTGTTGCACTGTTCAGATATCCTTTGCCCCATCAGAAGACCACAAAATAACATCAGTATATGGTGACCATCTTTTTTTAATTTATGATTGTGTTACTGTCTCTGAGCATCATCACTTTGTCAAAAGGGAGCTGGTGGAAGAAATGCAGCCCCTGAGTCCCCTAAGCACTGTTCTTGTGCAGCTGTGGGGAGTGGTGCCCCACTGAGCCCTGCCCTGGTCACCTTTGGACCCTCACACCTAACACAAACTGTTCATAGTGCAGTGCAGAGAGTGGCTGCAAGAACATCTCTGTAGAAGAGGATGAATGAGATTTTCCTTGACGCTACTTCAAGAGTCTGACTTGAACTGCCGTAGTGCATCGGGTCCATATATGGTCATTTTAAATAATCTAATTTACTTGGGGTCTAATATCTTCATACAGAGTCTCTTAGATTTCAGTTAATACAAATATGCAGTTATAACTGTGTTGCTACAATAATAATGGCTCCGCTGGCATGTGCTGGTTTTAGCTGTGTATTTTTCAATACATTACTGTGACACTGTTCTTATCTTTTCTACTTCCATCTCTCTTTTCATGACACTCATACAAAGTTTTGGCACCTTTACCATGGTGCCAATTTTTGTTAAGCTTGATCTGTGAGTTCAAATTCGTTGTTAAGAGATAAAAAGTGATATTAGATATGACAGTGTAAGTTTGTCTCCTGTAGTAAACCAAACTAAAAAACTATATTGAAAATACTTTCAGGCTGTAAAAAGATGCACTCAGAGCAAGGACACAGTGGTATTAAGGTTGTTGGGGGATCTGCAGAAAGGGCTGGATTTTTTCTTCAGTCGTTCAAATCTGTCCTCTTAATGTAATAATAGGATGAAGAAAATTGGGTGCCTCACCAAAAGTCCTTCAAAGAGATAATGTCACAAGAAGAGGCATCTCAAATACAGTTCAGTGTCATTATTGAATCATATCTTTCAATAACTAAAATTTTTAAATGTGTGGAAAGATTATGAATGATGACTCTGTTTTCCTGTAATTGTTGTCTTTTCAATATCAATATTTTAATAAAAATTCCTATCTTTTGGTAAGAAAATGTATATGTTAAACGATATACGTGCTTGTAGCAATTTATTTTATTATTTGGTGGATAATTTTCATGAACGTTTTAGCAAAATTCAAACCAGAAAATGCATATTCAGATACCATGCATTTAGTTGCCTGTATTTAATAGATTGTTCTATTTTTTGCTAAAAGTTAGGCAAAAATGGGGAAGCATAAAATGAAAAATACTGCTTTCTTTTCAGTTTTTGCCTTGCATGGATTTCACCCCCTTTGAAGAGGCCAAAGTCTTCCCCTGGGAGGCTTGGAAAATAGAATGAGAAATGCTGTTTATTAACTGCAGCCTTCTGTCTTTTACATATGGTGCAAAAATAATAATTGCATTTTTAAGAGTTTTAGAAAAGACTTCAGCTAAAAATTAACCTGTTAGCTTCAGAATGGATTTTTCTGTTTCTCTGTAAAACTGCAATTTACACTGAAATTGATTTTATTTTGACAGAGCATTTCTCCCAACATTAGACTGGATCCCCAGCATGACAAACTCTTGGCCGATACTTGATTTCACACCCATGAGTCCCATTGCCTTTGAGGTCATCTGTGTGTGAACTTTAAACGTGTAATTGTTTGCATTTTTATGTTTAAATGATCTTTTAAAAATTGATAGTCTACTTCTAAAATATTTCTGCATTTTGCTTTGCCTCTGATTAATGTTTCAATGAGTCCAAAGTTTGCAAAATACAAAGTAGAGAAAGAAGATACTGGAATTCAACTTTGCACCTGCAGTTACACACGTATTTAGTCTTTGTTGCAAGTTTCTTTACTGTCATTGAAAGTTAATTTTCCTGGAGGAAGTTTTAAGGGAAATTAAATCTGTGGTAAAGAAAAAAGATGATATGTTCTTTCAGAACTCCTAGGATTGTTGGAGGACTTCTGGGGATAGTATGAAATACTTTCTACTGACTCCTTCATCCAAAGGTACCTACAAGAGGCTTCGACTCCTAGAGAAAGCTCTGTGAGCTCTAAGGAGCTCTGCCAGCTGTCCCTCCCCAGAGTGGGTTTGAGGCTCTTGCTCCAGCTGCTTTCTGAAGAGGGGGGTTGGAGGATCCCTGCAGTGGTGCTGGGGAGGGGCCAGTGTAAGAGCCAGGACTTGACCACAGCTCCCAGCACCCAGCTAAAGGATGCAGGAGTTTGTACAGGAGGGAGCCTGTGATCTGACAATGGAGGACAATTCCTGGCTGCCTGTGGATCTGTATCTACAGAGCATATTCAGTGCCCTGGCTGCAGATGAGAGGCTGGGAGCTCTATGGGATCAGGAGAAAGTGGCAACAGATAGCTGTGAATAATTCCTTGCTATGCAGGATGGAGGCCCAGGTTGTCTGGCTTCATCTGCTATCTAGAGAGTTTGTTGCTTGCTTGGAACTAAAATCCAGGGCTTGGAGAGACTTCAGAGGCTTGTCTGGTCTTAGGGCTCTGGCACCACTCTCTGCCAGAAGAGATCTGGAGTGTATAAAGCATGACTACAGGGCTCTGGGGGGGCCATAGGTGGTCTCTCCTTGATCCTGTTACTGAGGGGCAAGGGCTTCAGGAAATCTTGATATCTAACAACTGGCTGCACAACTGCTGCTGACACCAGATATTTGGGGGTGTATGGCCCTGGGACCATCTTTGTGGATCAAGGACTGTTAGGAAATAAAGAAGTCATAATCTCAAGTCATGGTGATTGGGGGAGACTTCTGGGGACTCAGAATGTAAATGTCATTCACTCAAGACAGTCAACCAGGAGGATTTGGGGCCTGCAACATAGTCAGCCTCACTTGACCTCTGGGAAGCTGATGGAGCTGATGGAAGCCAGAAACCATTTTCAAACATATGAAAAAGGGGTAAATGACTGGAAGTAGAGAGTATGGATTTATGAAGGGCAAATCCAGCTTAACCAAACTGGTAGTCTTCTATGGTGAGGTGATGGATGAAGGAAGACTAGGGAATGTTTTTATCTGGACTTCAGCTAGACTTTTTACCATCCTCATGGACAAGCTGAAGAAGTACAGACAAATGGACGGTATTTCTGTATACTTCTAGTTAGTTTGGGTAAATACAAGTAAAAACACTGGGATACTTTGACAGTATTGAAATTGTATGTGTATAACCTGGATTTTCAATGATCTTTCTGCAGGATCTTGTAGGATTTTGTGTTATTTTCTTTAAAACAATCTATTCTCCAAGATGTTCCCTGTCTCAAGATGTGTCTGTGGGATATTGCTGAGTTTGGGCCTTGTACAGGTCCAAGAATGGAGCAAATTTCTGCCCATGTCTGAAGACGCACATTTGATGGCACGTGACAGCTTTTCCTACCTTATTTATGCTCTGCATCCTAAATTTATCTGACATGCTGACACTAGCTTTGATATTTCTGGCTGTATCTTAATAAGTTATGACTAGAAGAGGCATGCTTCATCTTAATGGTCAGCTGTGGAAATAAGTATGCTTAACTATGCCATCCTGGTAAGAAGATACCAGGATTTATGGTTTGGAGGACATAGAGATCCTCAGTTTATCTGGAGACAACTCACAGCCGTATTCCAAGAAATGCCTTTTGTTCAGCCATAAAAGATTGCATTACATTCTCATTGCTGGAGATATGATGTTATTTTGGAAGTCTTTGAGGAAAATAGCAATTTTGGATTCTCTTCGAAGGTAAGGGAATTTTCTGTTAGTATTGCAATAATTTTACTGAAACTAGATTGGCAATCACTTTAGTCATGCTTGAAACCCTTATGTTGTTGATACGATTAATTCAGCCATAGTATTTCAGCATAAAAGCTACTAATTCACGCTCTAAACTCTGCCCTTAGCTTTTTTTTCTATTTGTTACCATTGAAAATTGAAAACTATATTCTGAATTGCAAAACACATTTCCTTCTTAGACTCGTTTTGCTCATTTTAATTAAGCCATCATCAGCTAGGAGAGGGAGCTCTTCTTTTTGCTTCATATTGACAGAGGCCAATGAAGATACACATTTTTTGGTTTTCACAAAACACGGAACTTGCCACTTAGTTTGCCATGACTCTAGTTGCTGTTTCCTTACCAATATTTGTTTCTTCAGATATCTGGTGTATTGAAGGAATTTTTTTAAAGGAGAGCCTCAGGTGGCCTCATTGAATCTCACTGATCTGCAAGATGGCCAGCATTTCTCCTCTCAGCTGGGCTGGAATATTGTTTTTATACCAATTTTGATGGTAGCACCTGTGGGGTTTTGAGTTTTCCAAGGTTTATTTTTCTTCTGCTTTTATTTTTTTCTTTAATCATCTTGTTACTTGAAATCTTAAGAGGCTTCATTGTCAAATACTGCAATATAAAATCTACTGTTATTTTACTTAACATTAAGTCAAGACTCTTTTCCCAAAAGTATTCGGATGCATTGGTTGCTTTTGAGCTGACTTGAGTCCCTTGTCCATTTACATGTGTTCAAGTCTTGGTGCCTAAGAGTATACTGGATTTTTTCAGTACTATCAGAATGATGCCCTCCTTTGGATTCTGCTACATTCCGAGCCACAAACAATTTTATATTGCTTTTTTAATATATTCATTAAATGCATCATTTGTATTATTTGATTCCTTGTATTTCTAATCTGGCTAGCCACAGAAAATTGTTTTGACAAAATAGAGAGGTTGCCTGCCTGTGTTCCAGGGTCCATGTGCTATTCATTTGGTGATGGTGGATAATTTCATCAGCAGCTGTCAAGTGGCCTACCCACTTGTGGATGTTACAATTTGCAGTGGGTGATATTGTCAATAATATAAACGTTGAGTTCCTGTTCCGAGTTTATTGTTGTGGAAGACACTAAAATCTGCACTTCGTTGGTCTGCCTTTAATACAAGCGTCAGATATAAGCTTCCACTTCCTTTTGGTTGTCATTGTGCACCTGTAGCAGTCAGAAGATATAAGCGACTGTTCAGTTTTCTTTACACTGCTAGTGCCAGGCTGGGCCACACAACTCTTTACTGGCATTTGGATTGCTGTCAGCTCAGTATGTGTGTCCCTGAGGAGATCCAGCTCCACCTTGTACTTTTGGTGAAACAGCAGGGCTTCTTTAACCCAAATCTGTGCTTTGCCTGTCTTCTGCCTCTGAATAGGATTCCCTGCTACTTTTGGGTTGGTCATTTGCCAAAGCAAAAGGACTCAGATATGAGCTTGAACTGCTTGTCTGGTTCTAATTTTTTAATTTAGTGCCCTTGTGAGCAAATCTTTAAATTGTGGGGGTTTCATTTGGATAAGCAGTCAGAAAGTTCAATGTTGTAGCCATGCTTTGAAGATTTCTTTGATCTCTTCAACATGCTCTTCATGCTTTTAGCATTCCCAAATCCCCCTACTGACTTTGGACCTCAGTTTTTTCTTGTCCATTTTTACAAACAGTTTCTTACTTTCATTGAAGAGCAACCAGCTTTGATTATCTGGTCATAGAATTGACCCCTTTGTTGGAGGCCAGATGTTCAGGGATCTCCTCCTTTTTCCTCTGGAGAAAACATTAGAAGGTAGATGTTCTGTAGTTAAAAAACATGGCACTTAACCTATAGGTCTCCAGAAACCTTCACAACCAGCCTGCCTGCTGCCATGACGATGTGTAGCCTTTGGTCATACTTTGTAGTCTCCTTTAATTGTTTGGTTTGGGAGTTTTTTAGAGTCCAAAACCCTAGTTTTGGAAAGACTGAAATTTATCACTCCAAGTCATAGTGGGGAATGTCGTACTGGGTGGATGATTAGAGTAATTTTAGGCTCTGTCCCTTGGGTATATTTAGAGTTTATTTCAGGACTGGACTCTGTGAATTATAGTATGGAAGACAGCAGCCAAAGGATCATTCAGTGGCCTTTCTTAATCAGAATGTCAAGCTAGATTATCTAAGAATGCCTTCTGCATTTAAAATGAAAGAAGAGATTAACCTCTAGTGAAATGTAAAAATTTTATTTTAGACACATCTTAAACCATTCTGTTTCAGTCCATACTTTAATGCCGCTGCAGTCAGTGAACAATGCTGGTGTAGTTTGAGGAGCAAAATTTGACCTCCCATTTATTGCTTTATAACTCAATTGTAATTCAATTACCACCCTTTGTGTATGGTCTCTGTCATGTTTAATGCTTTAGAGCTGCATGTGTTAAATTGGTATTCTAGAAATCATACCATTCTTGTTAGGTTTTTAAGCTAACCCCTTGCAGTAGAGCTCATTTTATATCAACAGGGTATCCGATTTAATAAGAAGTTCTGACATTGACTAATACATTTTTTCTTTTTTTTTTTTCACTAATTTGATGGAGAAAACTACTGTAGCCTTTTATAAACTTGCTCAGCCTTAGCTGACTTTAAAGGTATGAATAAACTGTCAAGTTTGGAACCAGAAGGGGGTAAAGAGTTTTCATATTTGACTTGCAAATCAGGACGACTGAAGAGTGCTTTGAATAAGTATCCAGAATATCTGTGGAACAAAGAAATGGATAGGCAAGATAAAATATTAGTGTCTACTCACAGCTGTGACTAGATTTCATTGCTGGAAGCTGTAGAGAATGGGGATTCTCTTGCAAAGAAGTCTAATGTAGCTGCAGGAGAGTCATTGAAGCAGGCTGAGAAGGATTGTAAGCCTGGTTTCCAAACCAGCACCTACAGTCTTGGTTCATTTAGACAGGATCCTTTGAACTTCAGCAGTCTAGCAAGAGTCAAATGGCAAGAGTACAGGCTTACTGCAGGACTACAGTCCATTTAGAGGAAAAGCATTCTGTAGAGCCAAGCACTACCTTTGAGTGAAGGAGTGAGGAGTGAGGCTAATGGTCCCACAGTGCTGAATAAGGATTTGCCAAATGTACACAGAATCAGAGAATGGTTTTGGTTGGAAAGGACCTTAAAGATCATCTAGTTCCAACCCCCTCAACAAGGGCAAAGATGTCACCAGATCAGGATGCTCAAGGCCCCATCAAACCTGTTTTTGAATGCTTCCACAGATAGGGAATATATATATATATGGAATAGATGATAAATTACAAAGTTTCATAAAATGCCCACACTCATGTTAAGTTGTGGCTTGGGTGTCAAGATGAAGTTTCTGAGTCTTACTGTAAGGATTTTCTTTTAACAGATAAGTTCAGTATTTAAAAAAGGACCCTAAATACCAAGAGAACTTGTTAGCTGATTTAATTGGTAACGACTTCCACTGGCTACTTAGAGAGTCCTAGTGTGTTTTGGGTGGAGTTGTAATTCAAGATTACCTTTTTCTTTCTAATAGGTAGATAAGATACTAGATTAGTGGGATAGTGTTGATTCGCCTTTGACTGCTTTATAAATAAGTGGTTCTGGGAGCTTGTCAGAGCATTGTAGCCTGAGTATTGTGATCTGGAGAATCCACCAGCCTTATGCTTCCTTCAGATCATGTGTCCATCTTTTTGAGGATTCTACTATTAGTGTCCAAAAAAATCAGTGACTTGATTCAGATTAAAACTAACTTTTTTTATGCCGACAAGATCTAATTTTTTCTGGCTGTATCTAATTCTACTAAGATTCACTCGATCACAGCACAGCTTCACAATTGCTTGTGCCAGCACAAAAAGGTGGGAGAACTGTGAATGAGGATGTAGGATCCTTGCAGGGTTGTTGCAGGCCTTAGAACCTCCAGGCATCCTTCTCATGTGAACTTCAAGCCACAGGCAGCTGGAAAAAATGCTTTACTGGACTGGTTTGTTCCTATATGGGTGTAGATTTGTCCAGATTACTCACAGAAAGGGGAATGCTTTTCCATCCTTTCACAGGATGTCTGACAGAACCTTGTCTTACAGCCTCAAGTGAGGGAATTCACACTGCCCAGCTCTGAAGGCTCTGGAGATCACCTCAGTGTCTAGAGCAGCCTAAAAGAACAATTTGCATTAAAAATAATATTGAGAGATACCCACATTACAAACATGATAAAGCAAATGGTCACAAAATTATTGGTATTGTAATGCTTCCATACATCAAAGTAGAACTGAGACTATATTCAGTTTTAGTTTAGGTGTTTTCTGACTGCAGGATTAAACTGTGTATGCAGCAGTGTAATGCTCTACAGCACTTGATATGCTACAGTCTGATTCATTACTATAGAAAAATTCCCAGGAGAAAGGATCAAATTAGTTTCTATTTTAATATCTATTTGCGTTTTCCTGGAATGGAAATGAATACATGTAGATTCTCTGCCTTCTTTCATTAGAACTTATACTGTCAGGAAATTGGTGTTATTGATTCTTGAGTATTGTCTCTAACAGCATGTAATATGGAACATATTTTAAAAAATAGGTTTTCAATTATTTATCCATGAAAAACTAAAAAAAATAAAATAAACATTACGATAATTTGTGTTATTAAAATCCTTTCATTTCTAATTGTCTATGCAAGTATAGAATAGATATGAAAAAAAAGTCAATATGAAAGTTTTTTTCCAGATCTTTTGCTATTCTGCCACAGTGCAATAGCTCTTAAGCTGAATTATTGCATATAGCTTTTAGATAACTCTGGGATTTTATCAATGGTATCTGTTTATAACTAAACTTTTTATTGTGCCTTGAATTCTGAGCACATGTAGGTCCTGTTGCAAACATAAGACTTCATAGCAATGTATTTGACATAAGAATTTCTATTCATGTTATGGTTCTCATGGTATAGCATCTGGCTGAAACAATAGTGTGAAACTCTTTTTAGAGATTAAGAAGTAGCTGATTGTAGTAGTAAGTGAGAGATGAAGTGAACCAGCCACAGCAAAAAGCAAGTATCATTTCAGTTTGCAATGGGATTTCTTATATGGCTTGAGTGATGGCTGTGAAGCCATAAATGCTTGCATGTGAAAGTGTAGCCGTGATTAGAAATGCTCTTTTAAAAGACAGCAATAGCATATGAGCTTCAGGTTGTGCTTTCTCTGATACATCAGCTTTTGGTATAAAATCTTAGGTATTTTAACAGAGTGATTTGACACTAATGCAGCTGTGGTACACAGGAAATGACTGAGTGGCCAAATCCTTGAAAATGAAAACATTATGTACACAAATGATTAAACCATTTCAAGTTAGACCTCAGGAAATGAAAATTGTTGCTATATCAACATTTTCTTCACTGACTTAAATATCTATTTAAAGAAGAATGATCTTAAGCCATATATCATCTTAGGACATGTTAACCAAGATACTGTAAAACTATAAATGTATACTATACAGTTATACTATAGAACACTTATTCTGATTATAGACAAATTCTATGAGTTTAAAGTTAAATTTTCCAACACTGAAATGCATACGCTATTCGTGAATTATCAAAAGGAAGTAAGTGGTGGTGAACATAGTAATTTATAATATAATCAACCCTTCAAACCTCCATATGCAAGAGGAATTAAACATCTTCCCATTAAAAGGGAATAAGCAACTCTATGCAATTAACCATACTCACGATCTAGTAAAGAAAACCCTGTAGGCCCATGTTTACACTTAATAGGTGTTTAGTTTCATAGTTATTTAGCAGAGAACATAAATGTTCTTTAAACTATGCCTGTGAATAGTTTTTGTGGATATTTTTCTCTGTGCAGACTCAAAAGTTCTTCTGGGGTGCAGCTTCTAGGGAATGATTGTCATGGCTGGACCTTCAAAGATCGTGCACTGATGGAGCTGGAGACTGTGGGAGATATGGGTCAGGTGAAGAGCAAAATTAGACCCCTGAACTTCAAGAAAGCAAGCTTTCAGCTCTTCAAGGAGATGATCAATAGGATTCCCTGGGAGACTTCCTTCAGGGACAAGGAATCAGAAGAGAGCTGGCAGATCTTTAAGGAAGTCTTCCATATAGTATAAGAGCTGGCAACCCCCAGGAACAAGAAATCAGGCAAGGAGGGCAGGAGATGGGCAAGTCTGAGTAGGAGCCTGCTGGTCAAAGTAAAGGGAAAGGAGCAAATGCACAGTCAGTTCAAGCTGGTATAGGTGGCCTGGGGAGAGTATAGAGGAGAAGTTTGGTTGAGTAAGGATGGGGTGAGGAAGGTCAAGGCAAAGCTGGAACTAATCTTGGCAAGGGACACAAAGGAAAGGCTTCTATAGATATGTTAACCAGAAAAGGAAGGTCAGAGAAGGTTTACCTCCCAGTAATGGACACTAGTAAACTGATAACAATGGATAAGAAATCTGCCTCAGTCTTCATTGGCAAACTCTCTTCTCACACTTCTTGAGTGGATGGACAGCAGGATGGGGCATGGGGGAGCAAAGTTCCCCACACCGTAAGTAAAGAACAACCTGAACAAACATGTCTCTGGGAACCCAGGAGATACATCTCAAAGTTCTGTGGGAATTGGTTGATGGAGTTGCCAAGCAACTCTCCACAATACTTGAGAAGACATGGCAGTCAGGTGAAGTCCCACGTGACTGGAAAAAGGGAAAAGTTGCCATCTTCAAGTTGTCAACCTCACCTTTGTGCCTGATAAATCATGTAACAAATTCTCCCAGAAGCTATGCTCAGGCACATGGGACAAGGAGGTGATCCAAGACAGCAACACTTGTGGTCCAAGACAACATTGTGCACTTGTGGGATCCCACCTGGAGCACTGCATCCAGCTCTGGGTTGCCCAGCACAGGAAGGACATGAACCTGTTGAAGCGAGTCCGTAGGAGACCACCGAGATTGTCACAGGGATAAATCACCTCTCTTATGAAAAAATGCTGAGAGAATTGGGATTGTTCAGGTTGGAAAAGAAAAAGCAATGGGGTGATCTGATTGTGGTCTTCCAGGACCTGAGGGGAGCTTACAAGAGAGATAGCGAAAGGCTATTTACAAGAGGGGATGACAGGACAGGAGGGAGTGGATTGAAACTGAAAGACAATAGGTTTAAATTAGATATTAGGAAGAAATTCTTTACAATGTGGGTGGTGAGGCACCAGATCAGGGGAGTTGGAACTAGATGATATTTAAATTTTCTTGCAACCCAAACCATTCTGCGATTCTGTGATTAAAAATCATCTGGTGCAACCCCCACTCCATGGGCAGGGACATCTTTCAGCTGACCAGGTAGCTCACGGCTCCATCCCAACTGGCGTTGAACACTTAGAGGAATGATTTCTCTGGGCAACCTGATCCAGTATCTCATCACCTTCATTGTAAAGAATTTACCTTCTTTCAGTTCAAAACCACTGCCCATTGCCACGGCTTTTTTTTCTGCTTTATTTTATTCTTCTGGCTGGACTTAAAAAGGACTCCAGTCATGAGGGAGTGCACTAACTGTTCTTCCTTGCATGTACTTCCCTTCTATACAAGTTCCCTATATCTCAGGGACTCTGCTTTTCCAAGTCTAGGCTAAAACACCTGTCTCCTTTTGAGAGGGATTTTAAACCCTGTGGGTTTCAATCACTGGGATCAAAGTTGGACAAATCTAACCTCAGTTACAAAGTGATCATGTTATTGTCTTAAGCTATTCCCATTTGAATGGATAATCATTAATATTTAACAGACTTCCCTGATCCTAACCCTTGAAGATATGTGACACTGACATGTGACTGACATATGCAATGAGGCACTAAGTGACACACTTTCTTTGTGAGAACAACTAGAATTCAGAAGGTTGTTGCCTCCTGGAGGCAGGACGACCTGGCTCAGGAACGACACGGCAGTTACCTCAAACCGCTCGGGCCAAGAGCTCGCAGACACCAATGTGGTGGATGGCAAATGGCGTTTATTTTTTGGTTGCACAGCTTTATATAACTGCACTTGGTTACATCATGTCCTCCTGCTTGCGTCACCCTAAATGCTGTTGGTTAACTCACTTGAGGGAGGGAAGGGACCCTGCCTGCCCGTGCAACACAATATCTTCCGAGCGCGCTTTCTGTCTAACCACAGAAGGTGTATAAAGAAAGTGTTTCAAATCATGGCAGAAATCTGAGACCTAGTATTTCAGGCAAAAAAATTCTAATAGGAAGAAAACCAGAAAACCCATAAAAATTAGGTCAAATGGTTTTTGGTTTTTTTTGTTTTTTTTTTGTTTTTTTTGTTTTTTTGTTTTTTGTTTTTTTTTTTTTTGTTGTTGGTTTTTTTTGTTTGTTTGTTTGTTTGTTTTTTTGGTGTAACTACTAATGAGATATTAAAGATGAGGCATTAAATGTAGGACATATTAAATTCTAATTAAGGCACCAATGTTGTGGCACATAGGGTGAAAATAATTAATTAAATGAAAACTAGGAAAAAACATATCCCAGGACCAAATAGGTTCATAAAAAGGAAGACCACACATAGCTACTTATTACTTCTGTCTTGGTATTGCTAAATGCTCAGGTCTTGAGTTAGTGATGAACACTGTTTGAAATAATGAAGAAAAATAGCTTAAGATATTTATATCTAGTGATTTCCAGTGTGTCTCAGTCACCATTATTCCATGTTACTGATGCCTTGCTACATATCTTCTTTTTATCACAGCTCTCTTGTTGTTCAGCTACATGTGGGAATATAGCAGTATCACATATAAGTACTTGTGTATATGTATATTTGTACATATGTACATGTGTAACAGAATATTTTTCATGGCTGAAAGGGAAAAAACCTTTAAGGAGAAAGAAAATATGGAGAGTAAAGAAGAGTTACTGATGAGGTAGAGGAACTTGAAATGCAGAATAAAAATAAAGAGACAGTTAACACTTAAAAGTATTTAAATTTTACTTGGAAGACACAAGTTTTACTTGCTGTAAACCAAGTTTCCTTGTGCTTCTGTTTGCCAATTTGTAAACTGGAAATATTTAGTGACAACTTTGGTACAGACCTTTGAATATTTCTTTTTTAAAAAAAAGGAACAAGTTTGTAATGCCTTGTTAATAAAAAACATTTTCTCTAAGAGGAGAAATTGTCAGAGCACAGGGCATGTAGAGAGATGGCTAATGAGTTAGGTGGGTAAGAATATAGAAATTCCGTTAGAGAGATGTGGAGAACAAGATCATAAAACAGTCAAGAGAAAGAGGAAAATAAGAAAAATAAAAGAAAATGAGATAAGAGAAACTGGGAAGTAAAAACAGATAAATGATGCAGAAAAGGCGATTGAACACAGAAAACAAAGGAAGGGGTAGGGAAAGGTCAAAACACATCTTTGTAGCTGGTTTATTTTATTTAGGCTATTCACATTTTTTCAAGCTGTCTTCCTAGTCTGCTTTCAGGAACTGATTTATTGTTAAGTGTGGTACTTCCAACAGTTTTTCTATTCACTCTCCCAGCAGCAAATGCTTCTAAAAATGCTTCACCTCTGAAGATCCACTGCACTAAAGACTAGGCTTTTCCTCCGAAGTGTGCCAGATCAGGACCGAGCAGAACTGTAGAGAAAAATGCTCACCCCTGTGGCCTGCTTGAGGCATGTTAGCTTGTAAAATGTGCATGTAACACAGAAACTGCAAGAATTTCATGTTCTTCTGAAATAGGAATAGGGTTGTCAAAAAAAAATAAAGCATTAGAATAAGTGAAAATTGTTTTGTTTTATCCTGTGAAAATTTTAGGTCAGTCAAAAATATTTGCCATTAATAAAAACTTCCATCATACTTCCATCAGTTCAAACTTCCTGTTGGGTTGCACAGGATCTACCCTGTGGCATTTACTCTCTGTTAAATATGTAGAAATGTCTCACCCTCAGTCTCCCACTGTGCTATCATTTAGCCTTTATGAGGTTAGCAAATTCAGTCTTTCTTCATAAATTAGTCCTGCTGGCTCTTTAAGGTGTGTTCATGGATGGATGTTTGTTGTCAACAACTTTCTTGGAAGGGCATATTCAATTCCTGCCTTGCCACTTCATCTTCTCTGCCTTAAAAGCTTTCTTTGGTGTGACATCACATTTCAGATTTAAATGTGAATCAGTTTGATACTGTTTGATCTGTGTATTGCATGGTTGCCTGTACAGTGTCATGATTCCTGTACCTCCCCTTTTGTCCTGTGTTTATGAAGTCTTTAAATTTTTACTGTCATCAGAATTGGCTTTTTTAAAGCTCTACTCTTGAAAATGAGCATTTTTTTCAGTGTTACCTCTTATTTACCCTGTCATATTTGGCCTCTAATCTCTAGATGGTGTTTTTCCTGAATCCCATTTTTTGTTATTCAGCTGCAAGGCCCTCAAGCCTTCCCTCTTGTATCACAGACAAGTATTATCTCATTTATCATGTGCCTCGCACAGATATTGAAATTCCAATAAATTGCAGCCCTGTATTTAATCTGCTGCCTTTAATTTGTGCATGAAAAGCCAGCTTAAAGTGTGTCAGGCAATATGTTGTCTGCTCAGTTTGTAGTTCATTAAGACTCTCCTTTGTTCTTTAGATATGCTACTGCCACATGTTTTCATTGGACATAAATGTCAAATTCATTTGTCTTTTCCTAATGAATTATCAGTGTATTTTCATTGCAAATTTTTGAATTTCAGAGTTGTATGTATCTGAAACAGCCAGGCCAACTGGTTAAGGGCCAGAAAGTCTCTTAGGAAGGGTCTAGTTCCACAAAGGAGCTGAGCATTATTAGGCTGTGCCTAATAATGATACTGGGAACCATGGCTCTCAGGCCACATGGACCTGTGTGGAAATTTATGTTTCAAGATATCTCATGGAATATGCAATCTGTCAAACATTGTAGAATGTTGATATGAGTTTCTAAACCACTTTTGATCCGTTAGATCAAATCTTCTACAAGGTATTTTACGTAGTTGGAACATAGTAAACAGGTCAGAGCTCAGTAGTTTGAGGCACAGCAGAAACCCTGAGCAAGCCTTGCTTGGATATCTGACAGGTGAAGATGGAGGTAAAGAGGACCTTTGAGAAGCACCAGGAGGCACGAGAGGATGGTGAGCAACATGAGAAACAGCAGCATGGGGGGGAAATCTCATCAGAAGTACAAAACACGAACATAACAAAGGGCAAACTAAACTACTGAGGAAAACTCCTCTGATGAAACACCTGATGCAAGTAAGATGCAGCTCTCACAGGCAACTATTGTTTTTCAGCATGATATCTAGAATACCATGGAAAGAGATAAACTGAAAAACCTATTAAAAAAAAAAAAAAAAGCCTTACATTTCTTCCACAATAGTGGAGAGAAAGGATACATGAGGAGGGAACACTTGGAAGCCCTTGCAAGTTTTGATTGTCAGCTAGACAGTGAGGGGGAAACAGCAGACAGAGACTGCCTCTCTGGTATCTCTGACAGACACAGACCTGTCTCATGTAAAGTTAACACAAAATTTCATAAGGACTTTGCTGATTTAGATAGATGGATGAAAGAGCTTTTGTATATCTTTCCAAGATATACAATTCTTCTAAGGGCCTGATGTGGGAAAGGGTATATGTTGCCACACATGTAAAAAAAGTGATTGATATTCTTGTGAAATAGTATCTTGATGGCCAGTGGGATATTATGCAGTCACTTACCCATTGCCTTTTACAAATGCTGCAGGAAATTTCAGATTTTTTCCCTTTGTTCACCTAGAAATCTAATTTTGTATAGGAAACGTACAATCATGCTATTGTTCTCTACTTGCAAACGTTTCAAACTGGGGGAAAAGAAGCATGATCAGGGATTTGCATTTTTTAAGGTCACCTTTTCTGTTACAGACCTGTAATTGTTCATCATTCCTAATTACAGACTGTAAATTATATGAGTAACTGCCTATTTTATTCACAAAATCACATGTTCTGTTCAATTGAATTGCACATTTTTGGGACTGTAACCCCAAATCAATAAATGAATGCTAATTTTTCATGCTCAATATCTTGTTTCCCTGTTTGAGCTTTTGATTCTCCTCACGAAATATTCATACAGTTTATACTGAAGCTTTTACTTCAGTGTGAGACATCCTCTATTACTGTGTAGAACATTGAGAAGATATTTTCTTTGAAAGACCTTTACCTTAAATTCCTGTGTTTTGAGCTATATGTAGGAACCAGAGACTTTTTTTCTAAAACTTCATCTAATATTGCAGCATTTTGAGATTTCTGATGGCACTTCAGATCAACAAGATATAGGTTTTAAAAATCCATTTCAGAGCAACAAGATTACCCTGAAAATTTGCTTTAGGTTTAAAGCTATAGCTTTCCCTTTGATCTCTTCTAAGTATGTGAGACTCAGTGTATGAGGGAACACAGATGCTGCTTGAATATTTTTGAAGTTAAATACTTAGTGGATGGGGGAACTAACCAAGTTGTGGCACTAAAATTAACAGTGTAACGTACTTTTAAATAAACTGAGCTATCAAACTGCTTTTTTGTTAAATTGGGCTAGTCTAGAAAAAAATTAAACATCATACAGTTTTCATCAGGGAGCAATGAGGGAAAAGGCACGTCTTTCCCCGGAAAATAGCTGTTAATTATTTTGCCTCTTTATAGTATGTTTATAAAATGTATTCTGGGCAAATGCAAGCTCTCTTTGAGTTGACCTGAATTTGTGCAATTGCCAAGATAAATCTAATAATTATTGGCAGGAGACTTTATCTCAGTTTATTAGCTTGAGTTTGGAGTTGCATTACAGTGTTTGCATCGGATTGTTTTGGTTCACAAGAAACTCAGATAAACTCTTGTTGGACATCAGATACCGTGGTGGTGTATGTACACACCAAGAGATGTTTAAAATCACTGGAATAACAAGTCCTACAGGAAAATCAAATTTACAACATTTTTGAATGCTGTGTTTACATGACTGAAATGCTAAATTAACATAATATGGTGAACATAACCTTTAGAGGACATGTTCCTAAATGTAACCTTTCCTTTTCAAGAGCATTAGATGGCCCTACAGACAGCAGTCAGAGAGGAGCTATGGGTCACCTGACGTGACCCTTTTACCCATGTGCAGATATGGCTCACACAAAATATGGAGAAAAATGCTTTTTGAAAATCATTACTTCTTGAAATCTTATGGGCTTAGTTACACTGCATTGATGACACTTATGTCTCTCCAACGTGTAAATACATCTAGATGTGTGCTTAAATACTGCCCAGCTTTTAGGAAACTAGGATCCACAAGATGTGGTTTAGGTCAAAGTTTTGACTGTATTACAAAGAAAAGCATCACAATTCTTCAAATGACACACAGCTTTTGTCTGGAATTCATTGCACAGATCTGTCATATCTAACAAATCTCACATTTTCATATGAGATTGATAGATTGGGTAATAAATGTTTAAAAGATATTGCTCTAATTGTACTAGTAATTACTGCTAACGTATTAATTAAATAAATTAAGTAACATAATGGTGAGAAAAATTAAGAAAAATAATTATGATTTTTTTCATTTGTGTGACCTCATTTGCTTTCTCTAATGCCAAGGTCTAGAGAATGATACAGTGAATCTCACAATTAAATCCACACAGAAATGGTGGCAGAATTTTATCTACAATTATTTCATTTTTGAAGCACTGAATCCACCCTCAGTGAGAAAATAATATAAAATTTAGCATTCTGACATTATTTGCTATGGCAAACAGCCACAGTTCCACATTTGCATGTCTGTAATACTGAAATGTCAGCTTAGATGTTTTTTCTTCTGCTCTATGTTCCTTGAATAATAAAAATATTGGTATTAATATACTGGTCTCACTAAAAGTGCCATATTTTTCAGCTAAAATGATTCACTGACTTTTATACACTGGACATCATATAGCTCTAGAGATCAATTTATATGACAAATTAGCTGTCATTCAAGTAAAAAAAAATCTTGCCAGAAATGCCTGCCATGCTCTTGACCATGTTGACAAGTAATATGACAGAGATGACAGATAATGTGGGTTCCCATTAGATTTGGATGATGTAGTTGTATCTTATCTTTCAACTTTCTTCAGTAATTTCATCCTGTATTCAAATCAGGTTTTACTGTCTCCTCAATATCCATAGCTGCCTGGCTTCAGTCCCTGAAGTCCAAGAGTTACTGCCTGAAGTAAAGAATTACTGGCAACTCTAAGCTGAATCCTAACCTTCATAGTAAAATTGCACCTGGCTTTACCCACGGCATAGGAAGAGAAGCCCTGACCTCCCATGGGTACTCCCAAGGGTACAAAGATAGGCACTTTGTGTGGGAAAATTGCAGTAAGATAGTACTAGTATTGGTGAAAGAGCTGTTGAGGTGTGGGTATAGCTGCCCCACAGAGTCTGGACTCTTTTCAGAGAATAGAGCTTTGCTGGACATCCTTGTTTGGATTTTATTTCTCTTTTCATAGAAGATTTCACTCAACAACATTAAATGGTGTCAGAGTAAGAACACTGGGAAAAATGTGTCCTTTAACAGTCAGAAATCATTGGTCAGATAGCAAGATACCCTCTCCATCAGTGTGGTACAGGAATCAGCAGAGAACAGACCTGTCTCTAGCCATGGTGGACAATCTAATGTCAGAGTTTTCCATTGTGATGATACAGTTGAAGCATGGCCAGAAATTTCTCAGACCTGGCTTTAATCCATCTGGTTTACCTGGATAGTAGAAGAAATGGCCAGGACTCAATTTGAAGATTAACAGCTTATCTGAAGTGGCACAAAACATCAATTAAAACTATTTATCTTCAGAAAAGATGAAAAAAAAATCAAATCTTGTAAGGCATAGGCCAGAAGAAGTAGTCAAAGTACCAGAACAAACAATGAAGTGGACGGTCTGCTAGTTTTTAAAAGAGATTAATGCAGAAAGGCAGTATGGGTTCATAAAAATAAATCATGTCAAACTAAGTTGATTTCTGCCTTTGATGAGATAATAAGCTTCATAGAAAAGAGGAATAAAGAGGACATATCTCTTGACTTCAGCAGAGCATTTAACATTACTCCACATCAGAAAAAAAGCAATGTGGTTAATGCTTTTGAAATTGTTAGACAGATGGCTGACTAACCACAATTGAAGAGTAATTATTAATGCAGTTCAGGCAAACTGCAAAGTGCATTCAAGGATTGGTGCTTTATCTAGCATTAAACAGATACAGACATTTACCATATCCACACAAAAATGGCTGTAGAGTGTGCTAGTACCAGCCAGAGGTTTTATGTCACACTGTATGTCCAGTTTCAATCTGTCCAGCACCATTCTACTTGAGATGGCAGATTTTAGCAGACATAGTGGCAGACAGGTTAGTGAGGCAGAACTGATTAATTATTAATGTAATTGCTAAACAATCTTTTCTAAGCTGCAGGAAACTACATTACCGTAGTTTTCCTAGCAGCAGTTTTAAATCAGTCTTCTGGTTTGCCTATCAACTCACTTTAGTCTGCTCTTCTGCTTTGTCCATTATCTCAGACCCATGAGTTCCCATGATTTTGGGAACTTTTCTTGCTGTACCACCATTTATTGTACTTCATTCCTGATCTTTCAATAATGTACTATATTCTTCTTTCCTGATTCTGTTTTCACTTGGTCCCCTCAAAGTTCTTCTGTCCCATGAATTCATGGCATTAGTGGTAGGCTAGCCTTCTGCTGCTCCAGCATGCCCTTGTGCCCCTGCCTTTCCAGTTGCCTTCACAAAATCATCTGTGGAACTCCTGAACCTCTTCCAGGGTTTCAGTCCCCATGGAGTTCTGGCAAGCCTCCCAAGTCATCTCCACCACCACACACTGCAATGCTTTGGATTAGAGGACTAGATGCTCAGATGTGCTGTTCTGCTTGTTCAGCTGCAGAATCTCTGCTCTGAGGCTGGCCCATGACTTGAAAAATGCTTTGTCCAACTAAAGCAATAGAAATAGGAAAGTGTGTTTTTTTGCTGTATTGGGTTATATTGCTGAGGGTGTCAAAGGATACAGAGCTGGTTTCCACAGCTGAGGCATGAGTCAGTGCTTTGCACTGTCCAACAATGTTTCCTTTTCAGTGCGATCACTTTAGGTTATGATCTCCACTGTTACCTCTCATAAGCCTTTAGGGTCAGGACAGCTATTCCTCTGGTACCCCATGTATTTTTCATTGTAGGTCAATTTGCCTTTTTTTTCTCATGTAACTTACTACTTTTCCACTGTCACTCATTAAACATCTCAGTCAATTAAAGGGTAACAAGTATTAATCCTTGTCAATAGACACTTTTCTCTTGAAAAACACGAAATAAGGTCAGACATCAAAGGTTGATGTCATAAGCCTCTCTTTATTGTTCGTTTTTATGTCATGCCTTGTAGTTAAATATTTTTCCTCAATAATACCACACTGCAATATTGTTTTACTTTTTGTTCTCCTTAAACTTTTGTTATTTCCTGCATCTCAGCTGTAAATTCATTTAAATGACTGGCTATACAAAGAAATAATTTTGTACTTTTTTCCCCTAAGGCGTCTTTTTTGTGTTATTGCCCGCCCAAAGATGCAATTTACGTGCTTAAGGTACAGCATTTGATTTTGACTTAAAACAACTGATTCACATGAATTCTGAGATAAATAGATAACAGCCTGATGTGGAGAAAGACATTGAAGAATTCATGTGCAATCAAACCCAGTGTACCTTTACACGTATGGAGATATCAGAGATGTCTGCAGGAATGATGTGATGCTCAGCAGATACACTAAACAGCAGCTCTGCAGACATGAAGGGGGAAAATACTTTTTACACGTGTCTGTGAACTGAACACACCAGAGATTAAAACATAATCTATACATTTAAGACAAGCCTGTAGGCACACTGTCCTAGTACAGAACCAGAACTTGTATTCTGATAATGTCAAATATGGATTTTTTATTCCTGGTATCACTTGAAGAAATATTTATGTCTTGGATAAGATTTGAGAAGAAAACTTTTTTAGATGTGTTAAAAATCAAAAGTCTTCCCATGTTCTGTTAGAATATTGCCCTATAATCAACAACATGGTGATTTTTATATAATGAATTATTTAATGGCGTTTATTTCAAGATTGTTTCCAGTACTCTGTGCAAGTGTGTTTTCATTGATTGATGGAATTTCATTAGGTTTTGTCAAGAAAATGCTTATTGTTGAATGTTGATTCTTCTGCCTGCAATGCCTTTGAGTTTCTGCCCCCTGAAAAAGATTTATGAAATTACATTAAACTATAGAACTTGGTCTGTGCACTAGCTAGTTTAAACTATTTTAAACTGAATTTTGGGATTGAAAAGGGGCTAAAATTTCATATAGTATTATTGTGTTCATTTTTTCCCTTCACTTTTCTAGAATTTACAGGCCTCTATTCTCTTGCCTGAAGCACACATCTTCTATCTGGTATTTACTGTATCGTTCTATTGAGCAGTTACCTTAACCAAGCATTTGATACAATTCACAATTTTTTGTCTTTTAATGATGAAGTCTTTCCCAAATAAAGAAATCTTTTTAGGTAAATGCTAAATATTCCACCAACTGTGCTGGCATCACTCAAGAAAAGCTTTTGTTGCCTGAACCAAATTCAACTATCTAGATGAAGTGCTGAAGTAAAGAATTGTTTCCTGGGATATTGGTTGATTACCACTTTGAGAATTTGTTACTTGTAGCTTGATTGACAGACCTAATATTTAAATAGCACTTAAACATCTTATGTCCGAAATTACGCAATGCTCACATATCAAATTGCCATATACCAAAGTATCAATTTATGTTTTTCACTTTGTACTTAGGGTCATATTGTTGATTTTTATTTAATTTCACACTGACTGTCTTGTAGCAAATAAAGAATGGGAATTTTAATGTAGTAAGAACTGTGTTTTAAATGTTTCTTTAAAGTTTAATTCACCTTAACTCAAATTCATTTATTGAAGTCTGGGAATGCTCAGACATTTTGAACAGATTGACCTGTCATTCATGTGGTAGTTGGAGTTGAGCTTCACATTTTCTGCTCACAAGCCAGTAACAACTGAATGAACAACATTATTTTGTGATGAAAGAATAATCCCAGTATTATGAAGGAAAATGAAATTGTTGTTATATTAAATATTAAAATATTTCTTGAAATAATCTGTAATTTCAAAGACGCAAGATAAAAGTTTAAAAATTTGTTGTAACAGGATAAATAAGAACATGGAAACTTAGATGAGGTTATTACTTAAATTAAAGAACCAATTTGATAATGTCCGCTTGATAAACTCTGGTAAGAAAGACTTAATATTAAAAGCTCTTTGCAAAATAGGCCATATATGACAATTTCTATCAGGAAAGTTCATAAAATTTTCACTTTAAGTGTTATAGTTTATTTTAAACTGTTAGTCTTATATATAGCTTTTTTGCATATAACAACTAAGTAAAGCATACTAAGAAAGAGACAGCAAAAAAGTAGTATGTGTTTCATCTCAGAAAAAGGAGAGGTGTCTTTTTTTCTGTAATCCATTTATCCAGGTAGTGACAATACTGTAGTGTTGCCAACATCCCTGTGAGCTTGTTCTCTCTCTTTGCTTGAAATGAGAAGTGAAAGGAGCAGAACTTCTAAGCCATGTGCCAATCTAGGAGTGCTTAGGGAAGAGTGGAAGCTGAGGATGCAGAGGCTCCCTTTGACTCATCCCACCAAACTGCAGTGGCACTCTCTGAAGCAGGAACAGGGCAGCCACCTGCATCTTCAGAAATGGATTGCAGCCTTTGCCTCCTGGACCACACACAGAAACTGATGGACATTTGAGGGATGCTGAAAGGGAAGCCTGGCCAGAGAGAAGACTGAGAAGGTGGAGAAGGTGGCTGAAGGACTTGCTCAAGAGACGCATGGTTTGCTGGCCACAGATCTCAGCTAGTGGGACCAGAGCCAGCAATTTAAACACCTTCTTACAGTGCCTCCTTCCTATACCAACCTCTCCTCTACACGCTTCTCCAGAGCCTTCCCTCCTGCCTGGACTTTCCCTCCTTGCTGCTTCTTCTTCTGTCATAGACAGGACAGAATAAGGACTCTTGGACACTTGAGAAGCATGATTTTATTTCTATTTTATTACATTTCCCTACTCCAATTTAAAGAAAAACCTTCATGGCCATCACTGGCTATGATTTGAGCTTGTTCATCTCTCTCAGAAATAGATAAATGGGTGAAACATGCTAGAGAACATTTCATTTTTTTTTTCCTTTTCACCTGTGAATACATTAATTTTATATTTTCATCTGATTTAGTTCCATGCTTCTTAATGCCAAACTATACTGCCTGACCTGTACTGAGAAGTTGATCTCTTCCTTGGATAATAAACTACACTGTATCATCCTTTTTGCAACATTCAATTTTGCTTGGTGACTGGTGCTTTTCCATCTTAGTCCCAGTACCTGTATTGCTATTTATTTTTATCACTTCTTGTTTTTCTGCAGGATGATGTATGTAGGTGATTTTGTTTTAATATCAAGTCAGAACACTGCAGTCACTGTTCAACAAGTACCTTGCTTCCCTTTATTTGAAGAAATGAACATTGCTGAATGCAGATGTATGTGTTTGATAACATCTTTTCTCTCTGTACATACAGTTAGAAAAAATCTGCTGCCTATGCTATTGTAATTTTTTATTTCCCAGTAATTGCATTCCAGATACATGTGTTATGACCGCAGCCAAAGCTGGAACCATTTTCATTAATCTCTCTTTTAACTGTACATTATCTTAGCCTGGAGTAAATCAATTTCCTATAAGTTTCCCTAAAGCTTTGAAGAAATGAGACCTTTGCTTCCAGCTTTTGGGTTCTGCACTGCAGTTTGCAGCACAGACAAGAAAAGAACTTTGAAATTATGAATAGTCAAAGCTATGAATATAAGGATTTGGGAGCAAAAAACATTTTTTAATATCTTAATGAGAACGGCAATGTGTGGTCAAGTTTCCATATATTGGGAAAGAAGATGGAAATATATAACTTACAATTTCTTCTCTCTGAGTTTCTAATTCCACAAGTGCACCCAGTCCTGGTTTGCAAAAGCACCTCACCTCACACATTATGGCAATTTATTCTCATGATAGAACACAGCCTCTACTGGAGAAAAAGCACAGGAAGTGAGAACATTATGTCATAAAGGTTTGAGAGCCAAGTCAAAACACACAAGGTCAGACCTTTCTTAAGGCTATCTTCTCTCTGTGAGGGTGAATCCTGTTTTCCCATAGGGATTTAAGGGTCTAATCTAACATCTGCACAGCTGTATACTATGTCTACATCGGCAAGTAGTGAAACCAATGGGAGTGGATTAGTAGAGTAAAACTACTGGTACTACTGACACAATATCCACACTACAAAAATTTCAGGAATTTTAAAGGAAGAGAACCATAATCTGGTCCAGTGGGCATGTTCATCCACTAGAGGCTGGAGTACAATGCAGGAACTCCTGCAGGGTATCTTCAAGTCCATGTGCTTTGAGACTGTCACGTGAACCAAAGCTCATTCAGTGACCAGGAGGTCTGTTTCCAAAGTGCATTCCTGAATGGAATGAAATCTCTAATGCAGATGCACAGTATGAAATCTTCTACTAGTGTTGCAGTGCATGATTAAGGGGCAACGCCGGGCTGGTGAGCTAGGAAGACACCACAAGAGAAAGGAGTAGGGGAAGCTAGAGAGAAAAAGGAACGTACCATTACAAGAAACAAGAAACTTATACAAAATTGAAAAACCTTAATCATGCACTGCAACATACTAGGTCATGAACCTCATAATGTTTGAGGGCTAATGACATCCTGCTATTTGGGGTTGAAGGTGCAGCCTATAATATAGAAGAAATTGAGAGTATACCTTAAATCATGCCACCTCTTGAGTTTCAAGAGCACTTTAGAAGCTGTACAGTTCATAAGATGCATTTTGTATTGTGCTATATTTTAAGGCCTCATCCATTTCTCCATGGGTGATTTTTAAGCAGGAACGCTAATTATGCTAAAGTGCTAGAAAAGTATTTGAATCACACAGTAGACATTTTCATGTTTTTATGCAAATACAGATCACAGCCTATTTCTATAATTTAGAAAACTTTTTTTTGCCAAAGTGGTTTGGAAATCTGTGACTCCTAATGGTACATTTTTTCTGTAATTTGCATTGGATGTATATGGCATCTTCAGACTGAAGAAAAAAGGAAGCACAACACTGAGGCTACCTGAAAAGCTGCTTATTTGTACATATATTCACATCAGAATTGTGTCCACCCTCTCATCTCTGGTAGGTGAAGGCATAGAGCTCAATCCTCTCACACAGGAACTAACACCATTATGGCTCTAGTATTGTCTTGTTTACAGTGCAAATGTGTTGTATTTACAGGTGATCTCTCACCAGCCATTCATACCAAGTAGCTTTCATTTCCAAAGTGGTTTGTAAGAAACTGGCAGGGAACTACCTCCCTTTCCTTGCACCTGAACCACTCACACAGGCAGTATTTTGATTTTCTTTTTTTCCCTCTAAAGGGGTCAGAATGATGGAAGGTCAAGCATGTAGTTCAGTCATGCTAAAGTCTGTGAAATGCACAATTTAAAGGCGGGAGCAAGACTGGGAGGACACAGGGTTTTTCAGACCTGTAAGGCACACAGAGGGATGTGTCAGTTCACACATTCAGTAGCCACAGCAAGTGCTTGGTCCTGTGGCCCCGTGCTCAGTGCTAGCTCAGGTAGTAGCTTGAATCACTTTGCCAAAGACAGGTTGTGTAGGGTCCTGGAAGAAATGCTGGAGGGCACATGTGTCAGGTATTAAGAACAGTTCTCCCTTGGACCCATTTCATCTAGAACGTTTGGGGTGGATCATGTGATGTTTTGGGAAGCAGGTAAGCCTGGGTCTGTAAGGGTCCAGTTTAGGTTCTGCACTGCACATGCTGTGATGAATATGAGGAAAATGAAGTGTCCTTTGAGCAGACACGTTAGCTTCATGGTAGATGTGTGAGACTTGCTAATGAATAGTCTTTGAGCCCATGCCCATGTTAAGAATTCTCTTCTGGACAGTGCCAGGTTTAAATGAGTTTAGGAGGTGTTTCCCCCTATTCATCAGTGAGTTGGTAGCACTGTGATGCATTTGCTCTTCCACTTCAGAGCATTTTTATCCCTGCTATGAAAAGTTTGAGTGGGGGAGGGCTTGGAATAGGAAACCCTATTCCAGTTTCATATCCAATTATGGACATTTGCTCTTGGGGTGCAGGGTGAGCTATGGTCCTTTATATTTCAGCCTTGTGATCATTGTTGAAAATGCATTCTACCTTACACTTGAGGTTCCTGTCTTTCCTCACACTGTAACCCAGTGCTGCTGGATGGTTTCTGCCTTTTTTCATTAATAGCTAAAAATAATAATAATATGAGTGTTTTCTGTCAAATATTAATGTTGCACAATTCCATCCAATAACTGCAGATTTAGATATGGTTGAATGCTTACTTGGTTGCTTTAGATATTCATATTCTTGAGCCTCCAAAGTTGCAGGGTTTTTTTCACCCATGACCTTGAGGTTTGAAAGGATGTTGAGAATATTTTTCTTGCTGTTAGGAGAAGGTTTTCTGAAGATAGGTTATTTTCAAGTTTTTTATGCCAGGTTACTTTTTGGAAGTCTTGTCTACACTGACCAGTCTGACTGTTTAGTTCCAGTGCTGATCTGTTACAGAATAAGGCACAGACAAACTTGATAAGTTTTTCCAGCTTTAAAGTTTCATTTTCCAACCTGTGTCTTCTGCATGATTGGTTGATTTCACATGTCTTGATCACTATTTCCAGACACTTCAGAAGTAGAATAATTGAAACTAGACTGAATAATTCTAATTCATACATGCCTTTGCAAAATACACTTTTGGTTTGTATCTGGTACACTCTGGATAATGTTTACTAATTTTCATGTTGTTTAGCTGTGTTGAGCAGATTACGGCTTGGTAAGATGTATGCACAAATATAAAAGGCTTTTAAATTCTTAGGCTAAAATGTGTAAAACAGAGTAGCCCACTTTGATGATAAAAGTGACCACTGAGATAGCTCCAGGTTTTTTTACAATGTTATTTCCAAAGATGATTTTCAGCTTCTAAGGTGACCAAAAAATGTTAGAAAACTCTTAAGAAAATTATTTTGGAATTTTCTCTTTTGTGGTCACATTATGCAGTGAAAAGGCAAGGCTCTTTTTTCTCTCTTCTGGAGAAATAATAATGATAATTGATGGTCCTTAATGATATCCCTTCATTCTACAATGTAGCTTTTAAATAGAGAAAACAATCCCATTCTGGTTCATTTGATTTTCAGTCTTTTCAGATGCAGTCCTAAAATAAATGAAAACGATGATGTAGTGAATAGGACTGTGTAGAGTGTACATAACTAGACACTTTTTTTCCCCAGGTATTCAGATTTGGGTCATACAAAATGTTTTCAAAATGTACACTTCTGCAAATTATTTGGATTTGAAAAGCTCAAGTATTTTATAAATGTATTTTCTAGATAAAATGTTTGAATTATATTGTTAAGAAATAATTTATACTTTAAAAGTAGCTGCTGAATAATGTTGACATGCACCAGAATGCATAAACATCACAAATGCAGCAGTTTGGGTAGAGGAAAATATTTCCTTTGGGTTCGTTATATTTTCAAATTATCAGGTAATCAAAATTATATTCATTGGTCAACCAGAAACAATATTTTGTTATTTCCCTCTGTTATTCAAAAGACTGTTCAATTCCTGTTTAAAGAATAGACCTGAGTGTGTTTGAACAAGACATATAATTTATTTTCATTACTTTTTTCTTTTTTAAGAGGGAAAATATCAAGAATCTGTAACTGCCAAGAGTATTGAACGCTGTTAATTCTGTTAATATTTTAAGGTTCTTGGCTAGTAAATTGAGCAAAAGTATGTAATATCCAAGAAATGCTTTAGTCTGCAAACTACCATCCATGTTATCTAAGTGGGGTAAGGAAAACAAGGAAAACTTGCTTATTTGGTTTTCATTCAGATTAGGAGAAATGGAGCTGCAGACTGATATGCAAAGAGAAGAAATGTGGTAGTAATGCACAGGTACATTCTTTTAATGTCAGTGAAAGTGCTCCCACACTCCTCCTCCCAGAGCGGATTTTCAAGTGCTTTCTTTCACAGCCAATACAGGGCCCGATATTGTTCTTATTTGAAGTAGTTTTTATTAGATGAGATACAGATAATCCAGAAGATTGTATGGTGATGACTCCTGTTCACCCTTTGACATCGCTACTCTGCCATTTCTTCTGTCTTTCCCAGTACCAAGAAGAGGCACTGAAACCACCTGAGAAAGAAAGTAGTGGAATTTGTGATCATGGTGAGAAGTGTCATGAGAGGCTGCCACCCATCCTTGGTTACGTCTCAGATACTTCAGCACCACCCTCAAAACATGTCAGATTTTCTCTGGCTTTTGTAGAATATTAATATGCTTCCAAAGGGCCTCTTTTGCTAATGTATTCAAAGAACACGCATGACTTATCTTGAAGAGCATTTTTCTTTTGCTTTTAGTTGTGTCAAGCAGTAAAATCAATGAGCCTTATTGCTCCCAAAATCAATGAATGCTGGATCCTACTGCTTTTTTTGGGACCCTATTGTTGTTGCTGTTATTGCTGCCCTTGTGACTTCAGGAGCTCTCTACCAGCAGGCTATTGGCTGCCCTTCCTAGTGTCAAGGGCAGGACAGCCTTCCTAATTAGACCTGGAAGTTTATTCTGGAAGCTTATTCTGGAAAATATTCTGTTGATGTAAAATATATATATGATTCTCTTTTTTTGGTTTCTCCTTCTAGGCTTTTTTCCATTGGAAGAAGAATTATCTTTAAAGTTCTTCTGTCTTCCACCACCCTTGTTTCGCCCCACTTTCATTAAATAAAGCAAAATTTGTATTTTTGAGGTGAAGGTTTTGTGTTCACGAAGCTCCCTTTATAGCTTTTTCATTCTCAGGCTTTCTTCGCTACTGGAAAAATAACAGAAATAAGACTTTCAACACACTGTGTTTTAATTTGCATCAAATTCTTAGCACTGAGTAATTCTTATGAGTTGGTAACATAGCAAATGATGCAGTTGAGTCCATTCCATGTCCATCACAGGTAACTGTGCAAGAGGTGTCTAGTCCACGTGTGTTGCTGGTTATGTGCCATCGGCACTACACTGGAAAGGAATGATGGTGACATAAACACATCCTATAAACATGGTCCAGGTTTTTAGGTCACTTTTAGTAAAGAGATGTAAAAAAAAGATCTCAGAGTGTCCATGAAGAAAAGGAAAATAATTTTAAGATTTATTTCCTGAATAATTTAAAAGGAATAGGAGGGTTTTTTCTTGTTGTCAGGCTTCTGTGGAATTTGCTTTTGGTATGCTTCAAAGTTACAATGATCTAGCTTGAGCTACAGCAGCGCTGTGCAAACTGAGCAGGGTTTAAAGCACTTTGAGCCTCATGTAAGGGCCTTTCCCATGTGTACCATAAGAACATGAGGTCTGGGTAAACAGCTGGATTATTTGGGCAGTGAGGATAGCAGAGCAGTTCCAGTCTTTCCAAGGCTGAGTGGTGACAGCAGGGAAGGGAATAAGGATTCTGTCCCCATTAGTCAGAAGGCAGAAGTCGTGAGATAAATTATGACTGCAAGGAAAAAATGTGTATTTGCAATGTAAACTGCAGAGACTGTATCCTGGTGGGAAATGTGAAAGCCATTATAATGCCACCTCCTGTACATAATACATAAATTAATGGATTAATTTAATTATTTATCTTTCAACATTTTCTCACCTACCAGAATGGAAATACTGGTAGTACCTTGATAAGCACAAAAAATTCTATGCTATTCTTCCTTTATTAATGACTTTTAGTCACTGAAAAGTCTCAGACTATTAAGATATACAGAGGTATCTTCATAAGAGACAAGAAAAAAAAAATGGGATTGTTATACATTCATTGATTCAGTCCAAGGCTGATACACAGTCTCACATTAAGTTCCTTCTAATATTCTAATTCTTCTAAGCTCTTTGAGATTCCTAGGAATGTTGCTACAATTTTTTTTTCTTCACACTGTTTTTGAAAATTGCCCGCTACCAGAAATCACCAGTAGCTGAAGAAAAATGTCCCAACAAAGGCCTGAACAGTTCTGTTCACTTTTTGGAGGTTTTGGTTGCTGTTTTTCAGTTACCCATTCTCCCACTGCATAGCCCAATTCTTGGAGTCATTATTCTGTCAATCACTCCTCCATGGGGTCCTAATGAGATAATTAGCTGGTGTAGACTCTGAGCACAAACTAACTTGAGTGGGGAGCCAGAGCATGTGTGATCCCATTGGGTTGAACTGATAATGCTCTGTTGTCACTTCTCAGGTCTACTCTGAAGGTTTCAACCAGAGTTAAAAGCTAGAGAGTATATTTTCTTCAATCTTTCTGCATCACCATGACTTTGCTAATATTCTATGCAGTATGCAATATCCTATAACTGTCTAGGACTGTATAAATAATAGAAGGAATTTGCATGCTGACCTGCAGTTATGTCTGTTTAGAGCAGGCAGTGAACTTGCTTGGCTTGTTAATATTCTAGTTCCCTTGCAATCAATCTGCATTGATATTTGTGTGACCCAATAAAGTTTATTTTTCTTGGGTTTTAAATTATGTTATTGCATCTCCCTTTATATCTTTAAAATGCAGTCTGGCTTGATTTCCATTTGGATCATAAAATGTGGTTATCATGCCTTCACCTTGCCCCTGTAGTCGCTTGCCTGTATGGGTATGGAGGCCTTACTTTGCTTGCCTGGGCACCTTGGATATGGTTAATCCTTGTAAAATTACAATCTGTTGACCTCCGTGTATCCCTTGTGTTTGTCTTTCTCAGGATGCTTTCTCCCTTCTTTGTGTTTATGTAATTTAATGCATGGAAATTAACATTTTGATATAAAAATGCTGCTGTTATAAACAAATACCTCAGCTACTATAAAACAAACAGATAAAAAAATAAACATACTGAGTCAGTGGATGCTGATAAAGTGCAGACACTGCCTAAGGCTATCTCTGCACAGTGCAGGCTTAACCCACCCATCAGATTTATCTCTTTTTTTTTTCCTATGAGGTCACTAAAGACTTTCTCTGTTTCTAAAAGTAATTTTTGGTCACTGGTGATAAGCAGAGTAATCTTTCCCAATATTTCTGGTAGTTTGGAAATTTTGCTGGAGGTGGTGGGGTATGAACAGACCAGACCTGCTCTTGCTGCCAGAGAGGAAAACTGCTGACTCTGCACCACCTGCAAGCCTATGAGCAGAAGAGGATCCCTTTCCAGACCCTGAACTTTTAATGGCTCTGGGAGGTGCTTGAGTAACTGTCTTCCTGTCTGTTAGATGAGATGAATGCTGTGTTTATCTCATTGAAATGTCATATTAGTTTACAATAAATATTTAAACATGCCAACAATTTCCAAGAATAGTTGGTGAGATGTACTGTCTATGATGCAAAAACGTTTGTATCATGCTAAAAAGCATCTTATTAAGTGTTTTAGAGGGTGGAAACAGGTTGCAAATTGTCCCCCTCTGCCAGTCTGAGGCCTGTGCAATGCTCCTCTTGCACGTTCCCTGCAGTGACAGACCCAGCCTTCTCAGGGGTGCCTGCAGCAGTCACACTGGGGCTTGGAACGGGAAGGTCCTGGGTTTGATCCAGCCTCAGACTTTTTGCCCTTATTCTCTTTGTTCATAACTCTGTAGCAGAGGATTAAGTGACAAGAGAGACACAGCAGGGCCGTGGTGGGAACACACATCTGGGTTGGACACTCCTTGGAGCTCCTGCCTCAGTGCAACCAGCAGCTGCTGCCCTGCGTGCCTGGCAGAGCTGGGCACAGACTGAGAGGCAGCTACCCGGAAAACATGTGAGTCTGAGGAGCTGGTGATCCAGAGGTGGGATGGAAATGGGTATCCCAGCAGCACGAGGAAAGTGCATTTGTGTAAGGGACACGACAGGTCTGCAGTTCTTCACAATGCTTATGATATTTTCCAAGGTGCTCCCAGTTCCCTGTCTATTAGCCCCTACTGGTTCACCTGTGAAACTTCAGCAGGAAAACAGTTAACCGCCTTTCTGGATCTTGCTCTCCCCTTTTCCAGGCATGTGTTGCAAACTGGAAATACAAAAGGCATTGGTGGACTGTTTCTGTCTTAACTTCAAAAGAAACAGTTTTCTAAAGTTGTTTTGATCTGTTTGGGGCAGCATCAGGACAATTTATTCACCCAGAGGTATGCATCAGGCCTTCTTTCAGAGAACCTCTGCTTTCCATATATTTTTTCACCCCTTTTTTAGCTGTAGAATGACTGAACTATAATTTAAACTAATGGAAAGTTCCCGAAGCAGGTCAGTAGAGCAGAGTGCAATCCTTAGCATCTATTCAAAGACCACAGAGATCACTGATGTCAATAGAAATCCTCTTACTTGCATTGCTGAGCTCCTAAACCCCCTCTGGAGAGGAAGGACAGAACACTCAGCTAATGCGTTTGTAACCAGTTAGGGAAGGAAAGCTTGTCATGGCATTGCAGTTTTTCCTCTTTTTCATGCAGACTCATTAATTTGCTAAACCAAATGCTTCTGAGCCTGGCAGATCTATTAATCTGTATATTTTCTAGTTTGCCAAACACTAAATTACCAGAAAAGTAAATGGAAGCTCTCATTTACTTCTAGTACTTAAAATCTCCTAACATGATCTAAAAGTGCTTCAAGCAAGAAACGAAAGGGAATAACCAAAGCCTACAACATCCTTGAGGTTCCATTCATCTCCCCATAAGGGAGCAGCCTTCGTCTTCTAGAGGAGCTCTGTGCACACATATTAGAGTAATTGCCTCTGACAACTCTCCTGATAGAGAGGAATAGTCCTCCAGTTATCATATCTCCAGAGGCATTCCTGCATAAAAAGCCTGTCTTCACTATTAGAGGAATCACGTTAATGGGTCTAAAATGTTTCACTCAGAGAACTGAAAAATTTAGTGAGGATATTACAGTATAGAAGCATTTTGTTGTTGAGATATGTCCACATGTGAGCTATTGACTCATCTGTATTTAACTTCTCACAGCCTTTAACATGAACTTTCACTTGACTCCCTCTCCTGTCATTTTCTTGGAATGAAAAATTTTACCCTTTCACTTGACCTGTGTGGACTCATAAATTCTGCTTGCTCACACATGTAATCACAGAGCAAACAGAAAGCAGCTGGAAAAAAGCTCCTGCAGTAGGATCTGAGATTTTTACAGTGCAGAGAGAAGAGACCATGCAACATCCTGCTCCCCTTCAGTCAACTTTGGTTTCTATCACAAAGACCCTTCCACATCTCACCCTACGTGCTGTGTTAGGTGTAGATTGAAACAAGCCATGGTCTCCCAGTAGTAACCTTGCCAACACATGAGTGTGTCACAGTTTAGCCACCTCAGCCTGAAGTATTTTTGGGAAAGCTGCTGGGCATTCATTAATCTCGTAGGCCCTCTTCTAGACCATGCCCTAGATAAAAACCCAGGAGCATCACCCTTAAAAAGACATTAGTGTGTGTGGTACCTCCTTATTGCTTAAATTAAAAGATGTCCTTTTATTCTGAACTAGTTTTTCCTACCGAGTGAATTTTTATACATTCAGGAGTTAAAAAACCCCAAGAATATGAGTAAAGTATTCACAAAAGTTCAGAAACAACTGTTAGAAAAGCTGTTTGAGTGTCCTTCTGATTGGGAAATTCAACTGGATAGGCCTCTTTCAGTCACTCTTGTCTTCCAGACAAGGAGAGGTTTAAAATTCAAGACTTGTAATTGTGGTACACCTATGACCTTTGAACTCACTGGAAACTTATAGAAAAAAAGAAATTCCAAGAAGTATTTGTAGTTATGTGCCTACTTTCTAAGGGCTTTTTATAATCCTTTTAACTGACAGTTTGAGACTTGTTGTTTCTGCACCTACCAAAGTGATTATTTTTAAATTAACACTTCAGACAGGAGCAAAGGTAAGGGTTGGTATATTCAGACCATAAAATAGTTCTTGTCCTGAATGAAAAAAATCCCCTTCTCTTTTGGAAAAAAAAAAGCTGACTAATGCACTCTACATTCTTGTATCTTTGCTGTCTAAAGTAATAACCAAAATTGCACTAAGCTTTGTACATTGATTGTCTGAACTTGCTTGGCAAGGATGGAAACTTGGGATTCATATAAGAAAAGTACTGCTTCTGGGTCCATCATTCATATTATATGGTTGACATTTGCTCCATAAAAGCAGAAGTCTTGTGAACTCTGCAATTTTGGTCTGAAAAATTATGGCAGGACTGCCTTGACTGCCTAGTGGTAGTGAAGTGAATGAGGAGATAGAGAAATTAAGTTTAGCATGCAGCTTTCTCTTTTTCTGAACAAGGCTGCTGGTAAGGAGAAGAACATTGATCTTTGGCTGTGACTGTCTAAAATATGCAGATGTAGAAGACTTAACTTACCATGGGCATTACTAGTTAATTAAGGGGATTCATTGATTTATTCTTGGCAAAGGACTGTTAGCCAATGTTCACTGCTAGGGAATTATTGAATTAATTATTGAATTCAGATAGAGCATAAGAGAGGTGAGAAGAAATACTTTTCTTTCCTGGAATAATGTTTCTGTCTGGTTCTCAAAATAGCAATTATAAAGCCTTTAAACTGTTAAATTATTATAATTAATATTTTTTTTAATCTTTAAATAACTGCCTGTACTTTTATAGCAAAATATTAATTAACATGTTTAATAAATTGTTTATCATTATTCAACAAAATATTACTGAGTTGGAAGTAAGAAGTACAAAGACATGGGTCATCTTGCCTCAGGAATTATTTTTGAACCAATGCTTGACACACATTTGACAGCTCACAATTAAATGTATGCTTTTGAGTGATCTACTGATGTACAGGCTTTCATATTGCATTGTAGCAATGCATGTGCCTGGAACCCTCACCCTCATGATGCAATGATTCAAAAATAGGACCAGTGCTATTTGTACTGCCTATTTGGCTATGCATGAAATTGTATTGAATAAAAGGCTTGTGTAGAAATCTCTTTCATATTTTCATAGCAAATAATGAGCATACATTAAGAACAAATTATACGTATCCAAACTTAATGGGCGAGTTGACCCAGGATTTTACAAATGAATACTAATGGAAGAAAGCTGTAATATATATTAAACATTTAATTAACTTTTTGAGCAAGACTGTCAATGCATGACAGAGTAGGAGCTCATGTAAGAAAAGCAAACAAACAAATAAGACCCAAGCCTGTATTTACAGGTACAAATCCAGAATAGAAAGCAAGAGACATTTTAGCAGCTATTTTTCTGCAGAAAATCCTAATACCTCCCTGCTGCAACAGCTGGTACTTACACATGGAAGAAATCCAAATGGGATTGTTCTCCTTTGGCCACTGTGGTTCTTTTGTTTTCTTTTTCACTAGAATTGGAGACTATGACTGAGATGGCCATGGGTTTACTATGTTTACTATGAAGTGTTTGCCATGGTGGCAGAGGATGGAGCGGTAAGGTGCCTGGTTGGGGTCTCTATGTGTATAAATGTACAACCAGAGTCAGCCTACACGCAGTGCCCCAAAGTTTTGTAAACCTGCACTGACTGCTGATATGTAGCTGGTATTTTCATCCTGTGCAAGTTAGTGTCACCTGTAAATGGCAGAGAACTGAAGTTCTGTGTTGGCAATCCCTCTAAATTATTGTGAATATATTACGTTATCACAGTAGGAAATGTATAACAAATACAACTCTGGCTGAAGCATTTGGCCTTCTGTAAAACCAGCCAATATCTCAGTGAAAGCAGATGAACACCAGGAAACTAGGATATTTTCCCATGGCTAGGCTAATTTTTCATTATACAAGTAGTCCACAGCAATGTTGACTATTTCAGTCTATGGCAATTCAGCCTATGAAATTTTTTGTTGTGTTGTGAGCAGCACATTAAGATATCATTAACTAGTATATCTATGACTAGTGATGCTGGAGATCCATGTGGTCACTAATATGGTGCTAATAAAGAGTTCTTAGCCAGTTCATTATCAAATAGAATGTTGTTTGTTATTCAAGAGAGGTTTTTTCACAGTCCATCCAATTTTGGGCTTAACTCCCAATTTTAGAGTTTCTTGGTGCAATAGTGAAATAATACCATGTGTTTCTAAGGAATTGTGATTATGTGAGAGGCATGTGAGAGGCAGCTAATAGACCAAATAGACTGATTACTCCATATCAAAGCTGAGTTAATCCCCTGATGTTTAGTTGGTGTACAGGTGCGAGTTGATCAGCTGGGGTACGGCAAACAAATTATAAATAGCACCTATTCCTAAGAGCTAAATCTCCTCTCTGTTGAATTTTGTGAGAAGGATTGTATTCTCCATTAGTAGCTGTCAATTCCACCTTGGCTCATTTTGTTGCATTTGGGAGTTCTGATTTGTGTCTTGGGAGAACAGTTACATTTTGTCGACTATTTCTGAGTGTATGGAATTTTGGTATACAGTTTGGTCTTTGAATATAGGGTAAACTTCCCATTAAGGGTGAGTGCAGGTTTTGTAGTTGCTGACTATTCATTTTTGCACAAAGAAATATTGTTTTTTTGGGCTGAAACCCTGTCATTTTTTGGTCGTGATGACTGTTTTACTGCTAATTCAACAGTGAGCTAAATATGTCTGCCTGTCCCCACTCCATGTCCTGTAGAAAAACTCTGGTGGTGTAGAGACAGGGAAGGAAGACTCTCCAGCCCCAGAGGTCCTGTGTCCTCTGAGGTGCCCTGGTACTTTGAGGACTTGCAGATTTTGGACTTCCAAACCTTTCCAGCCTGCCTAGGGCTGAGGAGAAGGAAGTCCATCTTTCTGCACTTACTCCACTTTGCAAACACAAGCACAAATCCATGTGCAAATAAATGGACACCATCTCTCTTTCCAGCTGCTGCACAATAATTTTACCACGGACAAACTGCTCTTAACAATCTGCTTTAACACCTGCATAAACCCTACCTATCCTTCTTTCTTGCACAAAGTGCAGTGGCTTGTGTTTACTTTGTGACATCTGGAGCTTGAACTAAACCTCAGGAAATGTTCACATTTACTGTTCACATACCTCAGACATAGCAGGTGCTGTAGTCACTGTGGGAAGCAACCTCCACCCCCAGGGCAGCACTTTCTGCCAGAAATGTGGGTTCAGTTTTGACACATTTGTGAGCTGGGGCACTTGCTGGTTCCCTGTTCTCTTACTCAGAAAAGGAAAAAGTTTACTTTCTGGCATTGAGCAGAACAAGTCAGAGATAGGATAACACTCCTCAATTTTTTGCTAGGGTAGAGAAAGGATCTGGTAATTTGCTGAAAACAGTGCTGTTCTCAACATCAGTAGCAAGTTTCTAGATACTCATGGGAATTGTCCCTCAACATTTTCCCATTAGCACACGAGTGTTTGGAGTGAGGCAGAAGGACAGATTCAGTGATTGCAATAGAAATGTTACAGTTGAAGGAGATCACAGCCTCACCACTTGAAATGTGAATTGCATCTTATGAGACTGGCAGAAAAGCCAGCAAATGGTAAGTTGCATCCCATTTTGTTTAGCTGGCAGGCAGTAAACAGTGGTCAGCCTGCTGCCTCATAGCAGTCACTTTCTGCAGAATCTGTAGTTTGTCTGCCTTTTATTGCCACTGGCTTTTCTGCTGGTTTCATAAAACGTGATTTTTAAGAGCTTGTGTGAACTCCTTAATTCATCTTGCAGTGCTTGTGTGTTTCAGGGACTTCACTATGTATATGTGATCTAACTTGATCAAATACAATGAACTGTAGATGCTGTGACACTTGTGAAGTGGGAAGAAGGACAAATATTGAATGGAAAAAAGAAAGTAAATCAAGTCCCTGCTAAGCTGACAAGGGAATACAGAAAGGGAAGAGAAGAAAAACAGTAAAAGGTTGCTTAAAGGGCAAAACTTGCATTTATGATACGCCACAGAGGTCAAGAGGGCAATTATATTTTGATGTGAAAATACTCATAAAATTATAGTAGAAGAGCTTATTTATTTTACAAAACCTCGTGTAACATTGGCCAAGACAGAGGTAGGAGGAAGATTTCTGTCAGCAAATCTGCCACTGCTATCTGCATGCAGAAGTCATCACTGGGCCGTGGGAAAGATGAGTCCTGCTGGGCTGTGTGTCCTGCTGGGCTGTGTGTGCTGCTGGAAACGGTAAGGAGTAGAGCCCAAAGCACCAAAATAAGCCCAGGGTTGTACACCATTTGTCTTCACTGGGAATTATATCAACTTCTGCTGCTGGGTTCAACTGTATCAAGGGTAGATTTTTCACTTCTCAAATTAAATACTGTTCATCTACAGGTATGTCAGATACTGACTTAAAAATGTTCCAAACAAGAAAAAACACAGCATAGACTAGAAGAGAAAGTGTATGGTACTTTAGAGAGAGAAGAAATAGGAAGTAATTGAGTTTTTCCTGTGTTTTGAAAGCTGTTTGTTCTTCCAATTTAACTCAGCTTATAATGAGATGCTTTTGGTTTTCTCCTTCACTATAAATGTAGAATCAAGTAATTTTTCTCTTTCATATAAAAAACATGCATTCAGATAAATTTCAGTGTGGCTTTGCAACATGACTTGTGACTTTCATGGGATACCCCTTAATTTGTGTAACCAAGGATTTTTTACAAAGTATTTGCTTAAAATAGTTATGTAAAAAACATTAAGAAAACTTCATTTAATTCCAGCCAAAATATAAACCCAAACCAAATAATATCAAATCCAGAACATTTTTACCTTAATGTGTTGAATCATTTAATGTAATGTAATTATGTTGTGTGTTGGTCTCCCATAACCTTTATGTTCTAATAGGAAAACTTGGTATGAACTAAGAGGAAGTTGATAATGTCTATTTTTTCAATTAGCATATTATGGAATCATAGAACGGTTTGGGTTGAAAGGGACCTTGAAAGGTGATCAAGTTACACCCCCCTGCAATGATCAATGACACCTTGAACATCTTATTTCATGTTGATTTTTTTTGTTTTTCTTCTTGGGACTTATTCTACTGTGTGAAAGTTTGGCATCAAATGATGAAATTATGAAACTGATCAGGTGTAATTTACATATTTGAGGACTATTTTCAGCTGCACTAATAAAATGCCCTAGCCAACAGGGGCTATGGTGTGGTGTAGTGAACAGTCTTGGAAAACAAGTGTTAATTTAGGATATAGATGGTGGTGGAAATCTGGTTAAATGAAAGAGTTATCAGGAGGAAGCTGTTGCTGTCGCTGACAAGGTCCCGTCCATGGAAGACAGCTTTCCATAGCACACTACCCCTATCACTGACAGCCACTTACAAATCATGGAAATAATGATGGATGGGGCACCCTCAAAACAGTCTTCACAAACTGGACTTTATAAGCTTTATTCCAGAAAGGTGGGTACAACTAGGCAGTCAGTAAAGCAGCAGCAGAGAAAGAGTGGCTTCGTGCCCTGAACTGAAGAGTGCCTGATGATCCCCAAGCCCCTGCCTTTCCTATAGCTCATGGTGCTCTGAGCTCCCCAAAAGACTCTTCCACAGTTTTAGGTAATCACTCTGCATCCTCAGGAACACTTGCTGCCGCTTCTGCTGCTCTCTATGTCTCTGATTCAGCCACGTATTCTGGTGGTTTGAAACAGAGTTGTGCATGTCCAATCTTAAAATTTCTGGGAGAAACTTTATTTTCCATTTCAATAATGGAGTTAAAGTCAGAGTTACAACCTATAAGCGATGAAGATGATATTCTCACAAGTGCTTGGTATTGGTTTATCCATAACTGAGGAAATCAATATGCACTTAATGTTTTCACTAAACAATGATGAAGATTTAGGCTAACCCTGAACATCTTTGAAAATCTCAGACAATTTCTGGGACATACCATGTTTACAGCTTATACCTAAGGTTAGATTCAAAAGTAACTATTAAGGTAATGTAACAAAACTGGCTGGATTTTTCCAAGGCATTGTAAACCCATTCATTATAGGGGTTGTGAAACCCTGTAAAGTAAAAAGCCAGAACATAAAAAGCCAGAACCCTTGCTTTAGGAAACAGGATTTGAAGAATATTGTCTCACATTTGTGCATTAAAACAGAAAAGCACTTGTTCCAGTAATCTTTGGTATATTCCAAACCATCTTTGAAAAATGTGGCAATAAAATAATCAAAAATAACTCTGTCCGTGAGGTTACATTCTGCATAACAAATAAAACTGGACAGACTATTGTTCAAGAAAATGGTGCAAAAATTCTTGTCCAATTAATAGAGGGTATATCTTGAAATTCTCTTTCACAGCTTGAAACTAATTTGCAGGTTAACAAACCATAACAGCTGGGCCCTTCTGCAAAATGTGGCCCTTCTGCACCACATTTTGAACAAATCAAGTTGCTACAGAATGCCTGAGATCTTGCGAGATACTACTGTGTGGTGTGGCTAAGTTTTCAATTGTGTAGAAAGTGACTCCTAGATTTAAAATGCTAATCTGTAACGTTTTGTAGCTGTCACAGGGTATCAAATTTGCCATAAAAAAGGCACTCAAGTCCTTAACAAGTTTTATCCTCATTTCGACAAATGCTCTTCTTCTACCTGCTGCTATTTCTGTGTGAAGAGGAAGGTGACAAAATGCTTCAAGTTAGATGACAAAAATATCTTTCCTACTGTTCAGTAACCTCCATGCACCTGGTCTCCATGGTGCTGTAGGATGGGGAGGCCAAGAGGCAGGCACTGCAGTTATCAGTCTCTTCAGCATGCCTTCTTGTGTGGAGACAGGGTAGCCAGAGGTTAAGCAGCAACATTTCTGCTGGCAGACCAGCGTCATTTCTAATAATGCTTTTGTGTGCAGGTACGACTGAAGAAACCTGCACACAAAATGATGTGTGCGAAATGATGAAAAAACTCCCAGTGAAATTGTAAAGGCCTTACCATTCACTTGCAAAGACAGCAAAAGAATGCAATTTGTTTTGCAAAACATTTATAAGAAGAGACAAATCTTAGAAAATTTCCTTTTTTTTTCACCCCTGTTTGTAGATTGACTGGAGGACAGAGAACAGGGAATTCCTGTGCTTTTTTCTCCTTTTGAACAAACACATTTTCTGTACACTCCTGCATCACACACTGTGGCAACAAGACCTTTTTCCTCGCTCCTGCATTGTCCCAGGGCCCAGAGCAGTACTTCAGGAGCAGCTGGAGCAGAGACTGGAGTTAGGACCACCTTGGAGGAAGCTGTAGTATCAAGTGTGGTTGTGTGGCAGTAGTTGCTCAAAGCAGAGCTTTCAGCTTACCATAAGCTGCGCTGTTCCACCCTCGTCCCCCAGGTCTTTGCAGTCAGAGACCTCAGCAAGGTCTGAGAGCTGCAGCTGGTCCTGGTCCCATGTCTGTGATGTTCAGTGGCTGTCTTGCTTGGTGGCCACTCTCAGTGCTGGTCAACTTGGCATCAATAGCATTTGTCTGCTCCCAGTTGGTTTCTGCATTCAAGTTTTGTTTATTTTTTTCCGCTAAGGTTGGGGTTTTTTTCCCCCAAAGCCCTAATGGCCTGTTGCTAATCTAATATGAAAAGCCTAATATTTACCATCCTGGGGGAAACAGATGGGGCTTATATGGAAGCCATTGTTCTTCTGAGATACTCGTGGCCATGAATGGTGCTGAGTCTCCAGCTCTGATGGAGCACAGCAGATGCATCAGTAGACAATGCAGCTCTGCCAGTGCTAGCCACTGCTTTACTTCCAAAATCTAGACAATGGCTTGGTAAATCGGCTGTGACACTTATAATTCAGCAGTCTGTGCTCCCCTCTGCTGAGCCACTACATCAGGCAGATTTAACTTGCTTGCCTTTTTATTTTTTAAGAAAGTCAGTTGTCTTTATTCTGTAAGCTACATCTACAATACGAAGGACTCCCAACAGAAGTTGTTTCCTTTATTGCATGGGTTATGCTACAAAGTTATTCCTGTCTTCTCAAATTAAACAGAAGGATTGTATGGCAGTTTCAGGGAGAGTAGAAAAACATAATTCTATTTTGTGTGGGTGAATTTCCATGGAAGGCAGCTTACTTTGCTTTGGGCCGCATTTGGCAGCATGTCAGTGTCTGTATGGGGAACTTGGCATATATTACCTCTTTATTTACTGGATCTCATTTATAAAAGGGAAAGACAAGTCCAAAAGCTAATTAAGTCAGACTAAAGTCACAGAGATTTTTTATGTTATTTTAGAGAAGATTCTGTCACAAACTCACATTCCAGTTTGGGTTGACATAATATTGTTATATGTTTTCACCATATGTTTATAATTTTAAATAGCTTGGGGGAAAACAAACAAAAACTATGCCTCCTGCTAGAGGGACCTATTGGCAAAAGAATCCTGGGTAGAAAATTAAGATGGTGAATTGTGCCTCTCAGAACACCAATCAAACCTCATCCGTAAAGAAGGAGCAAACAATTACTTTATTAACCTGAATTCAGTCAATGGTCTTACTTTCTTAAAAGGAGGAATTCAAGAAACAAAATACCAGTTAAATTGCAATATTTTTTTTTCTCTAATGACACACTTTCTTACTATGCTTTAAACTTCTAGTAAGTTTTTTTTAATGTATCATTTTTTACATTCCACAGTTTTATTCAGTCCATAATGGAGAACTTATTTTAATTTTAAAATCTTTATGATATATATCACCCTCCCAAGGAGAAAAAAGAAAATATTTTTTATCAGTATTTAGTAACCAATACAATGACCAACCTTTTCATCTTTTAACTCTGAATTATCACATGAGATTTCTCAGCTTAGAAATTAGTATCCTGAGAAACACTGAGCTATTTTTCAGCTGTATCCCCTCTGTAGTCTTACCTGCAGGTGGGATTCTTGGCCAGCTCATCTCATCTCACGTGTCACTGCCTCTAACTTGTGCAGGTGCTGCTGGTCCTCACAGAAGTCATTGTGCTATGCTACACCTGGAATCACCAGGCAGGTAAACTTCACCTCTTCCTTACTTTAAGGAAGCATTTCCAGTCTGAAAGTTTTGTGGTTTTGTTCTGATACTTTTAATTAAAAACTTGCTTGATTGAAATACACCTGTAATTTTCCATCAGCTCAGAATGATGAGGATAGGTTGCACTGATCTACAGAACCCATGAAACTGGTGTTTCCAAGTTTCCATTGTCTGCATCCCATGCTCAAAAGAGTGGAAAAATTTAGAGCACTTTGTCATTGGTAATATCATCTAAATCTTGACTTGGTCCTAGAATAAGTAATGGAAGTTGCTTCTTTGTGCACTATTCCACTTCCTGAGGGATGTTTCCTTCAGTGGGAAAACAGAGCTTTAAATGCAGTGTTGGTGCAGTGGGATCTCAGGCAGTGGGAACAGAAAAAACCTTCTTGCAGGAGGGTTTCTACTAAGTTCAGATTAAATTTACATTCAGAGAGAGTGCTATAAGTTTCTCAGCATCCCAGTTTGACATTGTTCCCATCATCTTAGCATCTAGTAAACATGTCTGGAGAAAAACCAGACATAATTAGGCTTTAGCTAGGAAAGCAGCAAAGATCCAAGGCAGGAGTTTAAATGCTTTGCAGAACTGGGTCCTTACAGCAAAGTGCAAATATATATAATATATATACACATATATATAATATATCTATTATAGAGCTGTAACTCTGGTACCTGGCACCCAACACTAATTAGCTACAATTATGTGCACCTATATTTGGTAAACATACAAATATAAGATACATAAAATAAGATGGTCTGCTCTATTGATAGACTTTCAAATAATGTTAGCCGTTCATATTAGTGGAAATCAAATGTAATAATTAGTGATTCAGAGAAAATTGTGAGAAAAATCAGAGTTACTCAGAGCATTCGTAGGGAAAGAATAAAGAACTAAGATGGAAAAATTGCATTTGATGAATGCCACACTTTTCAATGCACCTTTGCTGGGCTAATAGCAATAAATGAGCTCAGTGAGCGGTGATAATAACATCTCACTTCTAATAACAGTAATTCCAAAATAGTAGGTGAGAATGAGCTTAGAAATAAAAATGTGGAATCAAAATACTATCTCAGTCTTGTTGAAAGAAGTCTTTAAATTTTTTCTTAAATTTCTAAGAAAAATGCCCCCTGAACCAACCCTGAAGAATACAACTTTTTGCTGTATAACTTACCATTCTAAACTGTGATAAATTTTTTACCAAACCAGGCTTTGGAGTACTACAGACTTTGAATCAAACCTGACAGAAGATTTCAGGGTAATAAATCACTCAGGAAGGTGAGGATCACAGAGGTAACACCCCTGTGAGTAGCAAAGGGGATTAAAAGAATTACCAGCATTTGGTAGTCATCAACAATGCTCTGGCTCTTGGGAATACTTACATCTAACTATCTATATGGCCTGTACTATCTACGTGCTGAGATTTAACAAGTTTTTAGGGAGTAGCTCCCACATATGGGGCAATTTACAGACAGGTTTTTCCAGTTTAAGAATTTCTAGCTGAAATATTTATGTTCTGCCATTGTATCACAACTAATTTATCAGGAACTTTTGCACAGGTAATAAAGAGATGGGGAGGACAGTAACATGTTTCACCTAGCAATATGGTAAATAACTCATCTGCTTTTAGATACTATGGAAGACTATATTTCTTCCTTAGGTATCTAGTAATTTAAATTGATGAGCGTATAACATCTGTTCTGCTAGTACAGGTAAACTTTCATCTGGCTGAAAATATTTAGTATCATCGCATGTTTGAAACAAATAAAGGGCTGAAAAGCTGGGGATCTGTGCAGTGGGAATGTGTGGCAGTTGCTGCTCTTCAGCTGCAGATGCAGCACAGGACTGCCCAGACTCCCTCTGTGACAAGACAATGAGGAGTTGTTGTTTTGATCATCTCCTCTGCCTTTCTGCCTACTCCAGGCTTCTGAATTTCACATTTTGTTCTTTAAGCAAACCCCTATTTCCCATGGGGTCTGGAGCGTGGCTCCAGATTCAGACTTCAGGCTCACCCGGGGTTACCCAGTTTCCCTTATGCTGCTCACTTGGGCAATGCTGCTGCTCCCAGTTTGTGCCAGCTGGGGTAATGGGGCTTGTTCTGTGTGGAAAATTGCCAACAGAATCTGCACCACTACATACAGCTTATTCACTTCACAGATTTTGCTTTTGGTGAGTACAAAACTGACTTGAGTGAGATTGTGCAGGATTCTTAAAAAAAATGTTTTTCTTTAGTCCTTGTAAAAATCAAATCTTTCGGGAAAGTAAGTACACCATCTTCAGAACACACTTCTTCAATGCTTTGTTTCTCCTACTGTTTGAAAGTGATGATTTACAAAGCCATAGTGGAACAGCAAAGTAGATTAGGAAACCAGCCTGCAGACACTTGCCATCTGCATTTAAGTATAATATAAATGCCAATTAATGCAAATGATGACAATTTGTTAGATCTTAATACCTATCTGGACAATAGCACACATAAGTCAGATGGAACCACATTAAAACTACTTTGTATGTAAGGTATAGCTCATTGCTTGCACAGAGGGACTTTCCTTCAACAGCCTGGCTGTCCTCCAAGTTATGGTTCAGAGGGCTTTGCAACTGCATTGAGAAGAGATGGTTGTGAAGGAATAACAGGAGCTGCCACGTGTGGAAATCTCACAGGTGGAAGGATTTGGTGGATATTTCCCAGCTTGTCCCTCTTTGCTGTCTCTTGGGACACAGCACACCTCCTGAAAATACATGGCTAGTGTCAACAGGAGAATGAATGTGCTGCTTCTGGTGTGATTTTTGTACCAGGAGTTCACAGTCTTTTCAGCTGGCTCTCTGCAATAACTTTACACATAGACTTCTCCCAGTGGTTTTCCCTACAGAGAGCACTGCTGATTCAGTAGTCTGAGAATGATGCAGAGTATCTGGACTTGGGCTGCTGCAAACTCCCTCAGAAAAATACCTTCTGTGTGTAATAGAAGTGCCTACATGGTTGAGAACTTCCTGGTCATGTCAGCAGGGGCTCTCCCAAATCAAAGTTACTGTCATTCAAAGGGAACTGAGAGGGATCTGTCTCTGCAGCAGTGTGGCTACGTTCCACTTTGGTCTAGTGGGCAATTTGAAAAAAACAGCAAATGAGAAATCTGGATACTGTCTTCTGTGCTCTCAAAGATGTTTTCTGTGTAATCTAGAAGCTGTGAGTATATGGTTTTGTCTCAGGTACACAGGAAGGACTGGTAATTAAATTACTAGGAAGAAAAGTGAGTTTGTTGAATTAATTTGTTTAGGCCATATAGGTGCATTGTCACAGCTAAGCTTCATTTCCGAAAAAAAAGAAAACCAAAAGTTTTTAACTTCTGGTTCTGGTTCCTTGTTTGAGCATGAAACTATTCTTCTAGCTGGAAAACCCTCTCATTATAAACTTGCTCTCTTCCAATCAGAAGTCTGAAGTAGAGCATCAGTCATGGGTATCTCCCATGTCTTCTGTAATCATATCCATTTAAATTTTACATGCTAAAGTTAAGAGATCAAACTCAGCCTGTGCAACAACCAGTGGTTAATGAGCTTCTAATACAGAGTAAGCAGTAGGCACCTTATTTTCTTTGAACTACTGACAGTTGCTCTGTCTTGCTTGTGTTTACTACACATGATGGAGTAGATTTGAAGCATTGGCAGTGTTTTTTGGCCTGTCCTGTAGCACTCCCTTCATGCTGTCAAATGTGGCATAAAACCAGGCCTCTAGTTTCAGCTGGAGGAAGGAAAAGAAGCAGATATACCTAAAAGAGGGGCTTACTTGCTCTTTTTTCTTGTCCTTTGAGGACTGTGGTCACCCTTGACAACTGTCTGTATAGTGCATATGCTGTCGAAATTGTTCCAGCTTATTAACTCCAAAAACATCAGAGCATATAGTTAAATGTACCCATTTACAGATGCAGGTTTAATTACAACCTAAGTGCATCACAGAAGAGAATGCAAATAGATGTTACAGGAAGAGGCTGCAATGGCAGACAGAGACAGCTCATCTCCCACACTTGGCAGCTGTTTGGGAGGTAGCTCCAGGGACAGCAGAGTATTGTCACACACAGGGTGTGCTGTGCTGCTGCTAACCCTTAGCCAGGTGGGCTTTGGTGACATGGTGCAGAGCCAGAGGCTCCTGGTGTGTACCAGCGAGCAACCCCCTCTCTGTGCATGAACCTGGGAGAGCTCCCAACTCGCTGCAGGATAAAAAGCAAATTCAATTGTTTTACCTGGAGTCTGAGGAGAGAATGTGCAAGATCAAAGGAAAAAACATTGCCTTGAAGTTGTGCTTTCCTTGTAGATTTCCCTGACTTGCAGCTGAATTTACTTCCATCCTAGACCTGTAAGGCATCTCAGAAATGGGGAGTTGCATCAGACTTTGCAATATTGAGAAGATAGTACTTGCTAAAACGTGCAGGTGTTCTTGGGGCCAGGGCACAGAGAAAACTGCTCTTTTCTCACTCACAGGCAGTGGCAGAAGAAACCTGCATGCTTTTCTGAGTGGTGTGCTGGCCCTAGGGACCCCAGCCACCAAAGCAGTCCAGTGCCACCTGCCCTCAGCCACGCTGGGCCCGCGGGCATGGGAAGCTGTGGGGACATGCACAGCTTTCATCTGCTGTCCCCTATGGTGTGAGCTGCCACCACTGCCCCAAGGCTGACTTTGAGAACAGTGACAGGTTTCATGAAAAAGACAGCAGATTTAGGCATTTCCTTTACTTAGACATGGCAAAGACAATTAGCAATCACAACCTTGCATTTAATCACTCAGGAGGTTAAAAATCCAGTACAATAAGCTAGATTTTGCGAGACATAAATAATACAACAAAGAATTCAACAGGTGTACAAAAAACAGAACAGTGAGTCTCTATAGAACATTTCTGGATGGAAATAAGTATCATTTTCTCATTTTTTTTTCAGTAACTAATATGTTTGGAGACAGCATGTATAACATGGCTTCCTATTCATCAATACATTAATGAGATTTATTTTTTTGCAAAACCTGACTGCAAAAGATTAACACACTAATGACCATGATTTGCAAGCTCCTTTTTTTGAAGTTTGTATTTGATACTGAACCTTGACACAAAAGCAAAAATTGTCAGCATTATGCACTTCACATATGTGTATTATAGAAATAAGTGAGTTAATAGCATTGCAATAGGTTTATTTATGAGAATATGGTTTTTTAATTACAATAAGCCTGTGTTTTCTCTTAGGATGTTAAGAGTGCCCTTCTTTGTTCTGCATTGTCAGGGGAAAAATTGCCTGTTTTTTATCTCTCTTAGAGAATATATGCAAAAAAAAAAAAAATTCACAATGATATCATGCTCAGTCCATGAAAAACTTCTGTCCTATGTTATCAACTATTTATGAAGGGAATCTTAGACAAATGTTCTGAATATACTTCTCTGTTTTTCTATGCTACCTCTATTTTTTTAAATAGCACTATTATCTTGGTCTGAAGATAAAACTCTCCTTTTCTGCCACACAAACATAAGAACTCAGGTAGATTAACCTTTTCAATGGATAATGGTAGGCTTTTTAATCTAGCAAGCTCACAAAGTAAGCCAATATGTGGAAGCTGTGGCTTGTGAAATTCAATCTTTAAATAAGTGTTTTTAGCACTTTTAAAAAAGAAAGATAAGTACTGATTCCTCAGAGAAGTGCTAGATTTTAAACTGAAAATATGCTCCCAATACAAAGAATTCCAAATGTTGGATTGTAGGTAGGAACTGCATAGGTTCTCTATGATCACAGTGTTATGCCTACAGTGATGTGAAGAGAGCAGATGACAAATTACTGTGGTTATTTTTTTTGCACTCAAATCTATTAATTTATTCTGAGTTCTCAAAATACCACAAAATCCTTGTGGTTGTTGGTTCTGCTTTCCATTCTTCTTTCATATGATCTCTCTAAAGCTGTTAGTTGATCTTTCTTTCTGTAATTTTCAGGATGCAGTGGACTAGACAGTATCCCCAGCAGAGTCAGCCTGGGGATTTTTGTAAGGCAGCTGTTCTTCAGTAGTCAGTGGTTTGGTTTACAACTTTATGCTCCTGTTTTATATTCTGTAGGGGTAGGTCCACTCAAAGTTGAAGAACAGCTAGCACTTTTTCTTCAAAGCAGTCTAAATGCCACTCTCTAGTGTGATCAGGGACAGTCTGAATGTCTGCGACTTGTTACATTAGAGGTGCCCAAGCACACACAGCAAGCCAAGGGAGCTGATCATGGCTACTTTGAGCTTGGAAAATAAAAACAAAACAGAAAAAGCAAGTGCTAGTTGAGCAACTGGGAAATTTACTATCTGGTTTGACATCCTTCAATTCATTAAACATTTCAGGGTCTAATGTTGTATGTGAGATAAATAGTGTGCAGACTCCTAATTTTTTTCCCATACATGGACAATTTTATCATGTGCATCATAACAGGAAAGAATATGAATCACCAATAAATAACCCCAAATATAATCTAGGAATAAAGGATGCATTAAAAGCTTAACATAGCTAAACTGGCATAACACCATTGTAGCATTTGTTGTTTTCATTATTCATCAAATTTGGTTGTCCTTGTGTTATTGCAGACAGTAACTGGTTGCACTTGAAAAGTTGAAGAATTTTGAATCTCCTCATTGAGAGATAAAGTACACAGGCACAGGTAAAAAAGGTAAGGTTGCTTACTCAACCTTATAAAGGACGAATGTTTTCTCTACCATAAATTATAGCCCTTCTCTATAGCAGTTGCTGTCTCCAGGCCTGAATTGTTCCTGGGATTTGCAGCCTCTCTTGAAGATGGGATGAGGTCACATTGCTCGGTTAGTCCCAGGCCCAGACATGTGGGATTTCACCTCCTCCTCCTCCTGTGCTCCTGTGCCAATGGCCCTCATGGCCCCCCATCAGCTCCCATCCGGGCTCTTTTGGGGTCACAGGGATGCTGGTCACAGCCAGAGCCGGTGGAAGCCTGGTTGTCTAAAGTTTTGTCTCTTTGACAAAAGTCTGTGGGTGTGACTTCTGGGCACACCTACAAGTCTCAAACCAATATTTCTAAGGAAAATTATCTCAATTTTTTTCCGGGTTAAAAAAAAAAAAAATTAAAAAAAAATTCAGTAGGTATTTCAATAGACGAGGTCTTCACTGTGTGTGATTCCCTCTTATGCTGTTATGTTCCTCCCTGTTATTCTTTTATACTATATAGATTGCCAATAAATCACTGCATTTTCAGTAGCTCGGATTTCATGTGTGTGGAAATGTCAGATTCATAAAACACCATGCTAAACCTGCTTTCATAGATCAATCATAAAAGAGTTTCATTAAGCTCATAGCATTAAAGGAAGGCAAAAGCTTAATAAGATCCATGAATAATGAAAAACTAATTGGAAAATATTTGTATGAAAAGTGGTTAAAAGCCACCAATGTTTTTTTCAAAATAGATTTTTAGAAAGCTGAGTAGTCCATAATTTATTTTTATTTTTTTAAAGCCTCATCTAGAAAGCATCTATTTCTGTCTACAGCAGCATTGTTCATTTGTCAGAGTAGCCTGCGACAGTTGTTGGCAGAACTGAGAAAGGAGTTCAGGAAGAAAGTAGTGTGGTGTTATCTAGATTGTCATGGCTGCTGAAGTGAAAATATTTCATTCTCCATTTGTACCACCTGCAAAGCAAAGGATGCTACCGAGCAAATGCACAGCCCTGTGTATCTCCCCAGCACTGACGTGAAAAATCACCATCAGGGACAAGGCTGTGATTGAGGGTCTGCCAAGCTGTGTGAGCTTGTAGCCTATACTCTGGGAACATTTCAGGTTACTGTTTTCTTTTTATCAGTTCCTGTTGGCTATGTGGGAGCAGCTGGACTTTGCTGGTGTTGGCCTTTGTGTGAGATGCAGATGAGGTGTAGATGCCTTGTGGCATCTGAGGTTCACGTTGCTTTTCTCAGCTTTCCTGAGGGCTTTCCCCCAGTGAGCATCCTCAAGACATTTGAGTGAGTACCAATACCTACTTGTAAGCTGTATCTTAGGCAGAGCTGTCTCAGGGACCACAGCAGACCTTGAAAACTGCTCGCATGCTGATCCAGTGAAGACTTCTCAGGAGGTGCTGCCCTTGGACTGGGGAGATCATTACAGGAGAGGGAAAGTGCATACAGAGTCCTGTGCCTGTGTGTGTTGTCAGCTGCTCTCCATGTCACATCCATCCTGCTCTGGGTGTGCCTCCGAATTTGGCCCTGTAAAGTCTCTTTCTATATAATATATTTAATTTAGACTAATGCATTGTGATAATTTTTGCAGCTGTACAGGTAAAACCTGATAATATAAATTTGTAGTTAAAATGATGCAAGTTGTTCACTCTGCAGGATGTACCAGATGACACAGTCCTGCCTTAGGAAAAGACAGACTCGCTGACCTGTTCTGGCTCTGTTATATCTGAGTTACATGGTTCTATTTTACTGCACCAAGGGGGGTAGGTTAGGGTCAGATTGTTATCTTGGCCACGTCATCTACCTTCACTTACACAAAAGTAAGCAGGCCCAAGAAATTTTCGCCTGATATTATTATTCTATATTTCAAGCCATTTCACTGTAAGCAGCTCTGAATGTAGCAGTGACCCCTTTACTACTTTAAAAATGAAAGATCTCTCAAGCCATAGGTTTTTTAGAGAGGTGCAGAGCTGAAATTAAATTCCCTAAGCACAGTCAGTGTCTCCTGTGCTCCTTTGCACTATTTTCCATTTGGGGCACAAAATAAAAAGTGTATCCTGGCTGTGTATAATTAATGTCATGGAACTGTGATCCTGGCATGACACGAGCTGTATCACCGAGAGCAGAAGGTAAGAAGAAATCATGATTGCTCAGCAATTTACACGGGAGGATGAAGGGGAAAGGCATTTTAAATTAATGATTCTAAGGCCTTGATGTTGCCCTGCCACATTTCATAAATCTTGTCTGAGCAATATCTCCTGTGAAAAGGACTTCACAGTCGCTTAGGGAATACCAAACAGGTACCCATTTCAGAAGGAAACTGTTTTTACTTTTTGCTTCAAAATGCAACCCATTGAAAAAAGTAGCATCTTATAGAGTAGCACTAAATGTCTGCTGACTGCAAAGGAGTCCTGCTTCTCAAAGCCATTTATCTTTCAAACAACACCTGTATCCTTTGATAAAAGGTTCTCCCCGCCAGGCTTGAGTGCCACAGCAGAGAGTTATCTGATGGCTGGTCCCATTCCAGCAAGGTGGGAATATCCCTTGGCATCTCTCAGCCCAGCTGTGAGCTCAGACCCCAGCACTCCATGACCCTCACTCAAAACATGGGTGGCTCTTGGCTTTGCCTTTATAGCAAGCTCTGAAGCTCTGTGTGTCCTGTAAAGTCAGTTCTTCATGTAAGCACCACAGCATATCTCAGCCTTCCTTTAAAACAATGGGGAGCAGATATGTTTACTTCTAAGATTTGAGGAATATAGCAGGGGTGGGAAATCCCGATGTAAGGGATATATTCAGTGCTGAGCTTGCATCTGGAGTGCTTCAGCAGCAGCACTGTTTGACTGTGGGAAGTGATTCTCCATGGAATTTCTCACTCACACAACCCCCTGCCCCAAAGCCCCCTTCCTCTGCCCACGCCAATGCTTTCTTCATCTTCTGTCTGGAGTAGATAGCAGGTAACTTTACATGTTGTATATATTCCTCTCAAAGACTTCAGTGGTGTAGAAGATCAGTCTTCATGTGAACTGATTACATTAATTGACATGGATAACACAGTAGTTAGTACATTGTGAGAGAAGGATGGATGACCTCCCTTAATACATTCAGTAGCTGTTATGTCCCTTATAGTATTGCATCAAATGCAAAAAAATGCTTTTACCTCACATAGCCTGCTCCTGAGCACTAAAAACACTTGAGCAATAGCACAAGTGACTCCCTTACGACACTTATTTCCCAAAAATAATTCCTTATGCCTCCCTCATGACTGTCATTTGCTACAAAATCATTTCCACTATGATCTGTACAGAGCCACTAATGCATTTTGTGACTAAAAGCAACCACTGCTTAGCACAAAAATCCTGAGAAGTTTGCAGAGGAAAAACAAGCAGGAAAAAAATGGTACCATGTGTCCACAAGCAAAGACACAGTGAGGGGGTTGGAATTGGAGGGCAAACTTTCCCCTGAGCTGGCAGGGCTGGCAGTATCTGTAAAGAAGGTCACAGTGCAGGGGCCAGGGGCTGCTGTGCCCTCATGGTCACAGCAGCCACAGCAGCCACTGCTCGTCAGGGACGTACATGGGAGTAGCAGTATCATGCTCAGGGAGGGGAAGGTATGCTGAGAGGTTTAATTCATGCTTTCCTGATAAACTTGGGTGGACATGGCATGTACCTAACCCTGTACAACACACTTGAGGGAGAGCACAGCCCTGTGTATAGGTCAGTGCTGCCTCCAGCCATGCCCAGCAACTTCATTTCACCTTCCCACCCTGCTAGCTGAGCAGCTGGTGCAGCAGCTATGGCTCTCCAAATGTATTTTGTCACACAAGGGAAAAATGATTTATTTCTCACTTTATTTAATTGCAGATAAATAAGGTATTGGTTGAATAGTGGTCAATTTGCTCAGTGAATGTTTAATGCTTTCTATGTGATTGAATCTCCATATTATTTACTACCCCCTATTTTTGCTCTCATCAGGCAGCTTTCAGCAATGGCTACCAATCTTTTTGCATTTCGGCAGACTGCATAATAACAGTTTTAAGTAGAGTGATCTGTTACTTGGATAATATACTAATTACGGGTGAAAATTAGGAAGCTTATTTGAGAAATGTGAAAACCATTAAAATAAAATGAACTCCCAAATGAAAACTGGGTTACACATAAAAAATACCCTTTCTTTAAGAGTCAGAATTTACAAAGATGTAGGGACTGTGGAATTTTGATATGAGAAGTGTGACTTTTACAAGTGTGTGATATCAGCAGGACTAATTTGGAATGACTGATTGAGAATGCAGTAATACCTGGAAAAAAATGAAGTGCAAAACTCCTAGTGCAGGGAATCCCAGGAAATCTTTATTTTTGCTTTAGTGCAAGGGACATTTTGAACCTATGTTGTCTCTAGTAACAACTTCCATGACAGTAACTAAAAATAAACACTATGCAAACACGATGGAATTCACCGGTGTGAGAAGACATTTGACTGCAGCACAGTCCCTGTAAATTGGGATTCTGATCTGCTACCAAAATAACTCCCCTCTCCGGTTAGAAATGCTGTCCCATACTGTAAAAGTCAAATAGATCCAGGGGGCCAGTCACTGCCTCTTCGTGAATCTTAACAAAAATGGTCTTAGCAAAAAAGGATCTACAAGGCTGTATAGTCAGATTTTAAGATCCTTCATTGAATATGTAGACTTTGCCATCTGTATGAAGTTAAGATTTAAAAATAACCCTTTTTTTAAAAAGTTGAAATTGAACATGATTTGGGGATAATGCAAAAATGGAACAAGAAACATCTTGTGGGAAATACTGTCCAAAATAATAACCATCTAGCTGACATAAAGTGACTATGCCAACACATCATGTGATGATGGTTTTTAACCTGTGACAACATCGTCCAAAGAGAAAATTTTAACAGAATCTCAATGAAGCTGCTGATGAGGCAACATGGAAGTTACTCCAAAACTTGCTTTTGAAGGACAAATCTGAATGAGGATACAGATTTGGCCACTCTAATTCCAGCTTCCTTCTCCCCGTTCAGTACTGGTTTTGCTGCTCTGAATCACTCTTCCGAAGCCTCTGCAGGTCCATTGGTGCTGGAGTGAATCAGCTGTGTCACCTGGATCTGGTTACAGGGGTGCTTGTGACAGTGCAAGTCTAATGAGCAGGGCTTGAAAAGCTATGTGGCCACAGCTAAAAAAGTGTCCTGCGTGTGCATGCTCCTGGCTTTGGAAAGGAACTCTGAAACCCCATCAGGGTGTACAGCAATCAGCATGGTGTGAGGTGTGGGCAAATATTCCTCATAGATACTGGAATGAAATGGAGACAATTGTTTTAAAAAATGTGACCTCTAGAGGAAGCAACATAATTTTGAAGAATTTTATTCAATGCCTGTGATTTAAAGAAGCTTCTGTGGAAAAGATGAAAGGGATCTTAAAAACTACTATAAAACATATAGGAAAATGGATTCTGTCTACATGCACCTTATTAGTAATTAGGAGTAGGAGACTTGGTTAGATCTTTAGATCTACCACTGTGCTATCTAAAAACAGGGTAGTGGTTGATTTTTAAAATATTTCTTTTAACCTCAGTAAAATGGAGACAATAATGTTCCTGTCATATCATATTTAGTTGGTTTTCTTTACTGCCTCAGCAGAAGTATTTTTCTTAACTAATTGCTAGTAGCACAAGAACAGAAGCCCTCAGCACTAACACTGTGTTCAAATAATTTATAAAAATAATAGATCAGATGCTTCCTAACTTGCACAAAGTGAGTTAGTATAGTCTAATGTGAAAAATAATAATGCTGAAAGGCAAGTCTGCGAAAAGAGTTGGCTGAATAATTAATACTTATATTGAATCTGATACATTTTGCTTTTCTCTCCATTGACAGAAAGCCTATATAAGTTGACTAGTTCTGCAGATTTGTTCTGTTATTCTCTGATTCATTTGCTCTATAGATCTCTTTTGGAGTATTGTCTGTATTGTTTAACAGTGATTGTTGCACAAGACACATGGTGTTTTTTCTCATTCTTGATAGTGAAGCACTAATGTTAACAACCAGAACTCTGATACTAATGTTTATAGAAAACAAACATAAAATCCACTTTCTATAAATATTTGAGTACAAAAACTTAGTACTTGCTTTACATGAATATTGATAATAGTGAAATATGGTTTTATGGGTTTTCCAAATGTTCATGCAAAGTTAAACAAGGTCAAAAGCAGATTGTTTGAAAATGTGATTGAACATTCATGTTGTTTTTCCTAGTTTCAGAGCTCTGACAAAATTGTAAGCTGTGCTGTTGTCAGCAAGATCTTTTTCTTCTTTCCTCACCTTAATGTATGTTTCTTATATGTGAATGCTGGCATGGGTTTACGAATGGGAGACTCCACATATTAGCATTGATGGTGTAAGGTGTGTGCTAAGGGCACCCAAAATACTACAGCATTAGTTTAGTTCCCTTGGAGCTTGTTTTAAGGAAAGGTATGACATCCCTGGTGGCAAACTTGCTGCCACATGTTCCCAGCACAAGCCTGCTGGCAGGTGGATTTCCCAGTTGGAAATGGACATGATCCCACAACCTTATTGGTATTTTAAGATAACCACTGGAATGCCAGCAGTGAGTCATTGGAAAACACGTTATTTCTGAGTTCACTCTGTCTATCAGAGGCCCAGGAAGCCCAGCTAAGCTGTTTTTAAAATACCTCCATAAAACCAAATTTTTCTAAGTCCCCAAATAGCAAAGCAATTTCAGGAATACAACAAGATAAACAAGGAGAAAAATATGAAAGCAAAACAGTAAGCGTAGGCTCGATATTCTCTGAAAGCACCACGTGTTAATCATAGACTGCAGCAAAGAAAGGAGAACATGGGAAAAATTCTGAATAGTGACATTTGGTAATTGCAAATGGTACAGTGAGTACCAATAAGCTTCATCATACTCAGAAACCTTAGAAACCCTGTCTCTGAGTGATGCTTGAGAAAACGAGAAAAAACTCTTTTCCTTTAAAATCGGGTGCTTTTCCCTCTTGGTACTCAGGTTGTGCCTGAATAGGCTGATGGTGGGGTAGATGCCTTTTGTGAATGTATTTTAGCTCCTGTGTTGCTTATATCGTAGAGCAACATGGTCCAGCTGGGGGCTTCAGGCCTCAATCTGATGTGCAGAACTCTGCAAGTCTCCCTTCTCACCAGGACACCCAGAGACCAGCACTTCTTTTGGTTTACCAGCTGCCCCTGCTGCTGGTGCCCTCACCTGCAGATGGTGCTCAGAGCATGAGCCTTTGTGCCTTTGTGGCTGTGTATGTGTGTGCATGTGAGTGGTGCAGGGGACAGAGGAGCTTGGGACACACATGTTCACACATGTCCACCTGGCATCACTAGGGCAACCACCTCCCCTGCATCAGTCTAGCCAAAATTGGAGTCTCCTCTCTCTAGATGCAAAAGTTAGAGCACATTTGTTCACAAGTAACATTTCCCCGCAGATACTTTCCTTAAGGAGAAAAGAAGGTCTCTCTAGTTACTTTAAAAATTGAAATTAACCTGCAGTTTTATGTTTTGACCTATGTTATTGGATCAGTGGAGTTTGGAGAGGTTGTTTGTGGAAACAGAAATAGAAGGTGGAGGAGCTGACATTTCAAGGATGTGTTTTGTACACATAAGAAATCAACAGTAAATACATTGTGGATTCATGAATTTACACATTTGTATGGACATATCTTTTTGATAGAAATATCAGAACAGCAGCTGTATGGATCCTATGCTGAAATTCAAGATACAGTTTCTGCTAATGGAGAGCATGTGCTTTATCCTGTCAAAGCACCTACAGCTTTAGTATGTTTGAAATTATTGTTCATGTTCTCCTCTTTTTTTTTCTTTTTTTTTTTTTTTTTTGGGCAAAGGCACAAAGTTTAAATTAGCATTCTATTTTAATGAAATAATTCCCTGTTAATAATGACAGGGTTACTGGCTCCCTTCTCTAGTTACGAGAATTCTTCCACATTCAAGATAGAAGCTTTCCTCCTTGATATTAATACATCTTTCTAATTATAAAAACCTTAGATAAATGTGCAGAACAAATTAATTTAATTCTGCCCTGCCTTACAGTCACAAGAATATTTCTTTTCTGTTCACATATCTTTGCATTTCAGGTCATATGTCTCATAAACTTTTCAAATAAATCCTGCTTATTACTAATTACATTCACTCTCTCAGTGCCATCAAATTAATTTTCCACTATGGCACTGTTACAAATATTCCATTTTGTTGCTAGCTCCTTAAGAAGTCTTTGTCAACTTGTTATTAGAGTAACATGTGGCTTATAACAAGATGTCTTATATTCAGTTTTGCCATGTTTAAGTATCAAGTTGCTTTTACTTTGCCTTGCATAAGAAACCGCTGAATGTAAAGGAGAAGGTTAATGTAATAGGAAAAATAAATCAATTTCATCTTTCAACTAATAGCCTTAATAATTGGCTAAATCTTATCAAAGTTTTCTGTTTGAGGCTAGTTTGATAGTGGGCCTAACATCCAGAAACAATTACTGGCTTGAAAGCAGCTCTTGTCTTTCTGTCTCATTTGAAGGCACATGAAATGAAAATTGGAAGGGAGATGATGCTATAGTTCATAGTAAATCCTAAGCATGTGAGTTAAGTTCAATATGCTTGAATGGCTTGAGGTTATTGAAATGTAAGAGCTAGTACCTGCCCTGATTGCACTGTTTTTTAATAATTACAGTTTATTGGAATTCATATGATTGTTTAGAGCATGGATGCTGTTGGATCTCTATGTGAGTGGATTTCTTTGTACTTGTTTGAATGTTTTTACTACAACCATAGCTGCCAGCTCCTGTGTTCTTAAATGGAGCAAGAAGCTTGTCTAAAGTGAAATATAATATCTCATTTTTGGCTTCATCAAGAAGTTTGCTAGTGCTTCTTAAATGGAGCAAGAAGCTTGTCTAAAGTGAAATATAATATCTCATTTTTGGCTTCATCAAGAAGTTTGCTAGTGCTTCTTCCTGATAAGCATGATCACCAATCCATGGATGCAGAGAATATTAATTATTTCAGAGATGAACAGATGAGTGTGTAATAGGTATTGATTTTAACCAGGGACTTGTGTCTCTTCAGACAGTCAGGTGACAGTCCCAGTTCCTAGTGCTGGGTTTTCTCTTTAATGATTTTTCAGCTTGGTGTTAATTTTCTGCCAAGATGGGTTTTGGGATCTGAATAATGCATAAAGAGGAAAATAAACAGAGCTCTTTCAGGATCCCCATAACTGTCATACCTTCCTTCTAATGATAAACATCTAGCTGTGTCTGTGAAGTTAGGCACATCAAAATGTCCTTGTGCTGTCTTAAATTCTTGAATTCAAACTAAAATAATTCAAAAATTTTATTCGAAAGTTCAAAGCCTGGCCTCAGTTTGTTGACTACTTGTGTGCTGTATCATATCACTTGCTTATCACTCTGTGTAGACAGCAAATATGTCCACTTGATGCAGATTTCAAAACAGCATGATTAGAACTTTCCTTGATCCCAGTACTTGGATGGATAGTTTATACAGTACCATCCCCTACAACATATGCTTTTACTGGCACCAATGAAGAATGTGATGTTCTTGCAATAAATTTCACTGATGTGATTTTTTGTACCATGAGCCCTGATGGGATACATTGATGAGTACTGAGAGAGTTGGCGGACACCATGGTGAGGCCAGTCACAATCACGACGAGTGTCTGAGGACTGGGAGAAAGCAAAAGTCACCTCAGTCTTCAAAAAGGGGCAAAAAAAGATGACTCATGGAACTACCATCCGGTCAGCCTCACCTCAATCCCTGGAAATATGATGGAGCGCCTCATTCTGGAGGCCATCTCTATCCACATGGGTGGCAAGAAGGTGATCAGAAGTCAGTAGAGTACCTCTAATGCTTAATCAACCTGATCATATTCTACAATGAAACAACTACCTGGATGCATGAGGGAAGAGCAGTGGATATTGTTTACCTCAGCTTCAGCAAGGTTTTCAACAGTCTCTCACAACATCCTTCCACAGGCAAACTGATTGCCTTCCATAGGCAAGCTCAGGAAGTGTGGACTGGCTGAGTTGATGGTGAGGTGGATGGAGAACTGGCTGAATGGCAGATCCTAGAGGGTTGTAATCAGTGGCACAGAATCTAGTTGGAGGCCTGTCACTGGTGGTGTCCTCCAAGGTTAAATACTGAAGTGGCCCAGAATTGTTTAACTTGTTCATCACTTACTTGGATGAAAAGGTAGGTACCTTCTCAGCAAGTTCACTGAAGACACCAAGCTAGGAGGAGTTGCTGCTGGCCTGGAATGCTGTGCAGTCCTTCAAAGGGACCTTGACTGGCTGGAGGGACTGGCAAAGCAGGAACTTTTGAAATTCAACAAAGAAAAATGCAGGGTCCTGTACCTGGGGAAGAATAACCCCACACACCAGTACAGGCCAGGAACTGACCTGCTGGGAGGTAGCTCTGAGGAGAAGGACCTGGAGGTCCTGGTGGACAACAAGCTGTCCATGAGCCAGCAGTGCCCTTGTGGCCTTGCACACCAATGGTATCCTGAGGTGCTTTAGGAAGAGCATTGCCAACAGGCCCAGGGAGGTGATCCTGCCCCTCCTCTCAGCCCTGGTGAGGCCACACCTGGAGAGCTGTGTCCAGTTCTGGGCTCATCAATACAAGGGAGAAATGGAGCTCCTGGGGTGGGTCCAGCAGAGGAGAACAAAGATGATTAAGGGACAGGAGCATTTTTCTTTGGAGGAAAGGCTGAGAGAACTGAGTCTGTTCAGCCTTGAGAAGAGACAATTGAGAAGGGACCTCATCCATGTCTGTCAGTCTCTGAAGGGAGGATGTCAAGAGGATGAACCAGGCTTTTCTTGATGGTTCCAGGCAACAGGGCAAGAGGCAACAGGGAGAAACCAATGCACAGGAAGTTCCAACTAAATATGTGGAAGAACTTCTTTACTGTGCAGTGACTGTGCTCTGGAACAGATTGTCCCGAGAGGGTGTGGAGTCCCTCACTGTAGATATTTAAGAATCATCTGAATGCAAGCCCATACCATGTGTTCTAGGATGATCCTGCTTGAGAAGGCAGGATGGACCAGATGATCCCTTCCAACCTGAGCCATTCTGTGATTCTGTGACTTGGGCAAAGCATTTGTCACTGTCCCAAACATCCTTGTCTCTAAATTGGAGAAGGATGGATTTAATAGAAGGACCACTTGTTGGATAAGGAATTCAAAGGGTTGCACTCAACAGATCAATGTTAAAGTGGAGACTAGTGATGAGTGTCTTTCCTCAGGGGTTAGTACTGGGAGCAGTGTTGTTTAACATATTTGTTGGCAGCATGGACAGTGAGATCAAGTGCAGCCTCAGCAAGTTTGCCAATGACACCAAGCTGTGCAATGCAGTTGACATGCTTGAGGGAAGGGATGCAATCGAGGGTGACCTTGACAGGCTTGAGAGGTGGGCCTATGGGAACCTCATGAAGTT
>VXBB01001716.1:518045-582200 GCA_013399915.1 Illadopsis cleaveri
TTTTTTTTTTAGATTTTGAAAAGCATTTTACTTAAGAATTAACCAAAATAAACAAATTTGTGACCAGAGTAGCCTTAAAATCTGTCCAGACTATTCAGCCACTTGTTAAGACCTTGAAAAAAGCTGGAGGGATACAAATGAGGAAAAGGAGAAAGTAGTATAACTGTTGATCTTGAAAGCACAGAGACAAATAGCATACTAAGTAAAAGAAGCAAAATGAAAATGAGACAAATACAGGACAAAGATAGAAGCTGACTTGGAACTGGTGACAAGTATAACAGAGTCCTACTGATGTTGATAAATTTTACCAAAAACAGTGAAGTTTTATTTCAGTTCCCATAGGAAAAGGTGAGCATCAAGATACCACTTTAAGAAATATCCTTTGGAAGTTTCTCTGACATGAGTTAAGCAGCAGGTCACATTGGATGATGAACCTATCTGACGTTAAAATCTCCAGTAGGTCAAAAAAAGTAGTTAAAAATAATTGAGAAAATATGTGTAAACCAGTATTACTACACAGTTTTACACATTTTTCTTCAATTTAATTTTTAATGATCTGTATTTCACCTCCATAACTGTCTCTCTAGGAGCATGATTCCAAAATTTAGATAACAAAATTTCTCACCATTTGACCTTAGAAGTGACTCAAATGTGTAGTGGTCTGTAACCTGGTACATCTGCAGGACGCTGTGCAGTACTGCCCTGAAAGCAGTCAGACTCACGTGGAAATTCTATTGCACCTGAACTAAACATACTGCAGGAGTTTTACAGTTGGCTTCATCAGTCCTGTCTCAAGGATTTCTGCACCATCTGTGCTACAGGTACTCATGAAATAAGATTTACTGTTTTGGTACTGCAGGTGTGTGTGACTAAACCAGAAAAACTTTAGAAGTGAGAGAGAATTTAAATATTTCCTATTTGTTATTTTTCTTTAGCTATTGCTCTTCTTGTCATTTCTTACCATTATTCATCATGTACATCATGTACGTCATCAAGGCCCATTTGTAAACTCTCAGCTTTAATTCTCTACACCCAGATTTCAAGAGAAAGATTTGAGGGATGGAAACATTAAAAAAATACAGAAATGAAAACTGCTTTTCCTTTCAGGACAGCTCAAGGGTTGAGACCTATTTAAAACATTTTTATATAGTCACATACTTTCTGAGTTTGGATAAACAGAGAAATCTGGTGCATATTAACAATAACTTTGAAAGCTTAGTAATTATCACCAGAAATCATCATTAAGCCTCCAGATAAACAATGAAATGTCACTTGGTTTCATAATACAATAGGAATAATTTCTACTAATTATTCCTGTGATGAATTTTGTTCATTATCTTTTACTAGAGGAAAAGGAAACTGAAAAATCAATATTTCAGCTCACTAGTTTTTTTCATCTGGGAATGCTAGTTATGTATTTTGCATGGTTATAAAGGGAACCAGAGGGCAGTCAAAGAGACAAAGAAATATTAAACTTGGAACCAATAGTGATTAACAATAAATGCAGCTGTCATCAGCATACAAACAACTGCTGATTCAGAGGAAATTTCTGTCCCTTACAGTCTTTCTTTAGACATTCAATTTTTCTTTTCCCTTGAAACAATCATCTTGATGTCTCTTTTGGATGGATTATATAGATTAATTTCTGTGTACATTCAGTATCCTTTCTTTCTTCTTTTGCTCATACTCTAACTGTAACGCTTGTTTCTTCCCATATTTGCTATTTAGCTTTGCATTTAGTTTGCCTTTTTCAGTATCATCACTGAATCCCACCTCTGTTGATTTGAGATCTTTCCTTTGCTGCCTGAACACAGCTAGAAAAGCCAATGAACAGTGCATACAGACATTTTAAGCTGGGGAATCTCTTTTGTTGGGAACATTGGTCAACCAGCTTTTCAACTTATACTGAAATTTGATTAATTGTGATGCAAGAGAAGATGTCAGGATTGTGATCAGCTGCTTTATGGTCTTTAGGGCTCAATCTACAAGGCTCAGTCAAAACATCTACTCAATCTAGGATGCGTTGCAATTAATGGAAAAAAAAAAAAAAGTGCTGTTGAAGACTAGAACTGAACAGAAATTTTCTGCTGAAATGTTTTGGCCTCTGAAGATCCTGATCTATCAGGAAGATATGTTCCTATGGAGTGTGGTACCTGGGGGAAGTCCACCTTGTTCACCCCTGGGCACCGACCCCAACCTCAACCCCCCTGATGCTGTCTAGAACCCACTTTTGAGCACACGAGGCTCTGAAACTTTGACCCTGAGGGGAAATTCGAGAAAGTAAAAGAAGAGGATTGATTCTGGAGTATTTTGCTTGTCTAAAGAGAGTTGACTTAAAGTTATGCGTAACACTCTTAGTAGTTTTTGCAGAAAATGAGTACACTAGAGAATAGTTTCATTTGTTCTTTTCTAGAGTATTTTCTTCAGCAGAAAAGGATCATCCTTTGGAAATGACTGCTTCCTTCCATTTTTTAGAAAGCCTAAATTAGATTTGAATATAAAACTTTTAGACAGGAAAGCTGGGACAGAAGCATTCTTCCCAAAATGACACATAAAGCCGTATACATATATATATATATATTTGTAATTACACTTACAATTGGGTATATGCATGCATATATTAACACATACAAAGATATATAGAGAGATGAATTCAAATTATGCAAGGGGTTTTTATCATTAATTTTTCTTTTTTGTAAGGATATAGTTTTGAAATCTCAATTTCTTGCAAGTGGCAGTTACAGTTTTCATAGAATTCTATGTAAACAAATATTTTGCTTTGTCTTTTCTGTAGAAGAGGGAATCTGAAGTCTGCTAACCACAGATGTGAATGATGTAGCATTCTAACAGAGTTTCAGGGAAAACAGAGCATGAAATTCAGAGTATTCCTGCAGTTTTGATAGAAAAACAAAACCGTTTTTCAATATTTACAAATAATATTTTCAAGAATCATGCCTGGCTATATTCAAATGCTTTTCATCAAAAGACTGCACATACATAGAATAAAAATACCTAAATGCAATGAATATTTTTCAGTCTACCAGTGTGGCTATGATATTACGAGACAAGATGTACACTAATTTACCATTGTTAGTTGAGCTGTTTCAGTGTGACAATGAGAATTGAATAATAGGTTTGGAAACAGATGTAAAGTGGCAGTGCAATGTTTCCAGTGGGGTTATTATAAAACTCTTGCTTCCTTGGCCAGCTTTGGACCATATAATCCATCAATGAAATTGTTAACTAAATTAAATTGAATTAAATTAAATCCAGACTGAATTTAGAAATAAACTTTGATTTATGATATTTAGAAGACCCTTTTAGTGTATTAGCTAAACACCTCATAAACCTCATGGTAGCCTCACTTGCATATAAGTTGCAAACAGAAACCTCCTGAGTGAGTGTTTCACACTCATCAGAGAGCTCAGTGACAGAGTGGTGCTGAGTACTCAAGTCTACCTTCACACTAATGGTCTAACTGCAAGCTCCTTTGTCTTTACTCCCAGTGGAACAAGTATAGCAGCATGCAACTTCAATTTATAAAGAAATTTGATATAGAGAAGTGGAGGAGAGATAAAAGAATCAGTAAATTCAAAGGCTGAAGCTGTATCTAGGCTGAATATCTTTATGACAGCAAAGAAAATAACTAACTGTGAGCAGTTAAAGGGCGTTCTGCGGTTTCAGATATGTATGCTGCTCTAGTTCCTACTCCCAAGGTTGTTTACTATTATGGCACCATGGCTTGTGATATCAAGTCATCTCATATAATGCTACTGACATTTCAGTGCATGTCAAATACATTTCAGGGCTGGATGAAAGCATGAGATTTTTGAAAAACGTATGTCTCCATGTATTCCATTGCATTTCAAATATCAAGCAAGAGCAGCTTTGGAAATATGTCTTTGCTACCTTTTAGGAAACGGAAGGCTGAATTCCATGGTTACACCCTGGCATTTACAGAGTTTTCTCTGCAATTCTGAGAAAAACCAAGAGTAAAATATTTTAAATCATTTATCGATAACTGGACAAATTGTAAGCATTTGGTCCTTCCTATTACTGGAGCATACAGTATGTTTAATTGTGTGAGTGACATTGGATGCAATCTCTGCCTATTTGTATGATTATAGCATGGGGAATATATATGGCTAGATAGAAAAAGTCTATATATCTGGTACTATTGGTTTTGTACTTTTGTGCTTATTTACTCGGTTACAAGTTATGCAATATATAACAATAAAATATGTACACATGACCTATAAATCCATCTCCAATTGTTTAAGTTATAAGGATCAGGTTAATTAGCTAAATTATATTTTAAGTTAATATCACAGAATCTCTGAAGTAAAAACTGTGTAAAGAAGATGATTTTTATTTACCTGAAAATTTAAAGAGAAACGAGAACAAAAGTGTTGTATTGTTGTAATGGCAACAGAAATCTATGTTTTTAATTGTCTGAATTGCATCCACTAGCAGTACGCAGAAAAATGTACAGAATGCAGAGTAGCATTAGATCCCAAAGAGCTTATGTTACGTATTTTATTTCAGAACATCAGTTATACTACTGAAGTAGGATATTGAAGTTACCAGCTTATCAAAAAATTATGCATAATTTAACATTTTTTGGAGAATTTCATCTCAGGCTTCCTAGTTAGTTGTTCATTGACTGAATTTTTAGATCACTGCCCTAAGTTTGGTGCCTGGTTTCAGTACAGTGCCTTAGGAGACATAACTGCCAAATAATGAGATTTGCAAAATGTTCTGAGCTACTTAAGCTAGCCAGCAGGAACTGCTAGGAACAAAGGTGGGCTTAAGCTGTCGTCCAGTACTTACAGGTTTAGTGCCAGTGGGACTCACAAAACTGAAACTCTACTACATAGGGAGCTATTATTCATTTCTCATGAAATGCATCTGGAGAAGCCAGTGGTGATCCTCCACTAACCTTTTATGCAATAAGTCATGATTAAAGTACTCACCCAGGTTGCAGGAAACGCAGATTCAATTGTCTCCTCTACTTAATAGGATTCAACCCACTCCCCCATGTCCCAAAAGAACATCATAATGGCCACACTATAGGCTATTCTGAGTAAAGGCTTTCTCAGTCCCATGAAAGCTGTTTCACGCTGTCTGAAATAATTGAAACTAGTGCTAGTGCTTTTGCAGTTGTAGTGTTCTAAGAATAATAATGGAAGAAAAGCCTGGTGGGAAAAGGTAATATCTCCTATAAGTCATCCAATGTAGCTAAAAGAAAAGGACAAGCTCAGGGTCATCTAAGACATTCCCCAGATCTACAGTAGAAATTTATTTTCAAAATAATACATTTAATGTAAAGGATGTAAGGCTAAAGAGAGAATTATTATGACACCTGGAAATGTGGACTTTGTCGCTACTCAGGTAGGTACTTATCACCCATTAACACTAATCACCCATTATCACTTGACACCCATCACTTAATCATGGGACAGGACTTGGCATTTAGATAGCTGAGTTAGATGGCTCTAGCTCCATTGTTGTTATATCCATTCACTGTGTAAAAATGGATAAAACAGGACTTGCAGCTGGAAGCTGTAAACTATTATACTTTTTTTCTAGCACAATTATTAAATACTCTTCATCCCTGCCAGCACACATAGCTTTATGTCCTGGTAGCTTGAGAAAGATGTCCTCATCAAAGGCAATATGTCAGGTTTGTCAAACGTGTTTCAGTGAGTTATTTCAGATTGTTTCACCTTTTTTTTATGTGGAACACTGTCTCTTTCATGAAATTTCTCACACCAAGTGGCTTCTTTCATCAGAAAAGATCTGTTTTTCACCACAGCTGCTTGAAAACAGTTTTCCATTTTGGGCTGGGTGCTCTGGGAGCTGCCTTTCCAGGTACTCATTTCCATGGTGGACGCCTGCAAGGCTCTGCTTGGGAAGTATACAGGCTGGGCACACATGGAGCCCACCAATGTGTCTGCAAGGACAATGGGTGATGCTCACAACTCTGTCTCCCTGTTTGGTTGCTCTGATGTCAGTGGCAGCCATTATCTTCATCTCTCCTTTTTTCTCCATTACTAGTTTTCACTGGAAAATTAAAAAAACTTTCCTGAGGAGTCAGAGGCCAGGTATGGTCTCCATGAGGGATTAACTCAGGAGGTATTAGTTGAAGTTTGGAGACTACATTTTCACTGTTTTTCAGAATTGCATGGAGAATGCCAGTTAAACAATATCCAACAGCCAGGATAACATCCCAAGGTCTGCAACCACACCTGAACTCTTGTCCAGACTGCCACTTCTTCATACGCTGGTTACAACCTTGTCATTATTGCGAAAGAATTAACATTTTACTCTCCTTTATCTGGAAAATTTGAGTATTGACAGCTGTAGCCCTTAAATTTTAGGGCAGGTCATAAAATCAGAGCTTTCATTAATTTTTTGAAATATATTTTCTCTAGATCCTTTTATACTTTAACCTCACTTTTAACTGGTGAAAAATAATTATATTTGAATTATACACTTCCTTCCTGACCTGTTCTATTTTGCCTGCCAGTGACAGAAACAGTTATATTATACAAAAAACATGGGATATGGGAAATAAAATACAGATATACGGATTAGGACAAAAATCAAAAATACTAATTCCCATTCTTGATAAATCAGTACAAAGGTTTAGTTAAAAAATAGAGTCATATAGAGGATCTTTGGCTGGAAATTTTATGCTGTAGACCATTAATAATACAGAGAAAGCATAAAATTCAATCACAGCGAGGCTTAAATCTAGTTTGAAAAAGAGTTAGCCTTGGAGGTCTCAATTTGCTTGTTGCAATAACATTTATTACACAAATATTTGTCATTATTGGTAAGCATTAAAATCAGAATTAAAACTCCATGGATTCGTCAAAAGTCCAGGTAACGTATGTTTATGCAAAGTCCAAGGAAGCAAAGAGTGCATTTCTGCTTGGCATTGCAGTGTCATTAACAAGGTCAAGATTTTGCACAGAGCCCTCTCACTGCTGCTACCGGGCAGCTGTAAAGGAAGAACCAGTTGGTTGGCACTTAAGTTTCTAGAGTTGGAAACACTTAGACCACTGGACGTCTTGTCCCATTCAATTCTCAAAATAATGATACTTCATAACAGAGTGTGATTTCCTGCATACAGGGATGGCAGATGCAGAAGTATTGCCACAGCTTGTGGAATAGCTAGAGCTGAAACATGCACCAAAAATGGAGTTTTTTTGAGACGCATCATCCAGATCAGGCAGCTGCCATCCACACAGCAAAAAGCCTTCTGTGAGCTATAACCAAAAGTTTTTATACAGGGAAATGGGGAAACTTTGCACTTGAAAATACAGTTTTGTTTGCATTTTTTTATTTCTTATTTTGATAAAATTTTCAAACAACTGTTGAAACTAATGCTCTTTGTACTTCAGAATATATATTAGAGAAAAAATCATTTTGCTCTTCAACTTAATACAGTTTTATTCTAGTTGCTGTATTAGGAATGCTATATCACATATTTAGAGATGCTTTCACATTGACAGACCACACTGTTCATCTCTATTATAATTTATGTTAATTTTTTTCCAGTTCTATTTAAATGGCTTTAACTTTCTGAGATATTTTAACATGTGTGACAATTTAACATGATCAAAACAAACAGTTCAATATTTCTGATTCTATATTTCTGGTGGCTCCCATGCTGTGAAAACTGATGACACTTTGACCTTTCTTTCTGATTTAGAATGAAAACCTATTTTTATTTGTAAAATTTTTTCATCTAAAGGAAACTCCATTTATGGATTGGACCCTGTTGTGGCTCTGATGGGGAAGCAGCTAGACATTACTCAGAAGAAGCAGGCACCTCCAGAAAATGTTTCTAAAATAGGTTTTTCACACTGTTGTGATAAATCATCAGCCAGAGATGATAATTCCCCTGCACTGATTGAGAAATTTGTTACACCAACCAGTTTAGACTTTGACAGAACATTTAGTTGTCTGAAGTCTCATCCAAAATGGACCCAAATTCAGAGATAATTTATTTATTACTACTGCAAGTAAGTGACTCTAAATAATTACAGTCAAAAAAACTATCCATGAGATTGTTTAGATTTGAGTAGATGGTGGGAAGGGAGCATTATTTTAATTTGCACTAATTTGGAGTTCTCCAGAATGGTTTCTTTTGTTTATTTCCTTTCTATAGTCCCTCTATTACATTCCTCTTGCAGGCTAATATTTTAAAAAATCTAAAACATTGGCTCCCCTGAATCTGTGTTTGCACCACTTCTGATTCTATCCTAATGACTTTAGGCACATAAGTCAACTAATTACCTAAATCCAAGCAATTGCCTGACCTGCAGCAAACACAGAATTAAGAATCCTGATTAGCTGGTGAGGATGTTGCCTTTCCTTTTTTCTGGATGTTCTTTAAGAGTGCATTATGTTTTTAAAACAAACAAAGTTATGGGGAGACTAAGCTTTAGAAAAATGTTTTTTACTCTTTTCCCAGGAGCCATATATGATAGATGTAATTTTTCTTGAACTGCAAAATCTAAATACCCTTGGCCTTGTTCTACAGCTTCCTCTCTAATTCCATTCAGAAAACTGTTCTCTCTGAGTATAACTGAGTCCCCTGATGCCACGTTATACTCCAGAGAATTACAGCAAGAACTAAACTCGTGATTTGTACTGTTCTGCATACAGACTGCATTATGCAGTGCTATTGTCAGATTAGGACAGCAAAACTTGGGAATTTTGCCAATTATTTTGTTTCCCAGTTAAGACTCTTGAGTGATCTGAGCTCTGCTGAATTAAGGATTCCTGGTGGTGACAGCAACTCAGCCCATGGAAAACAGTTCATTCTGCCTTTTTCACATGAGCAAAACCTCACAGCTCCACACGTCACAGGATTTCAAACACTTACTTCAGGATGCCACTGAAATATTCTTCTTGATTCAGCCATGCCATCAGCAGTCTGTGCTTCATGAGAAAAGTACATCCAATATTTCATGTATTTTGGCTGACAACACCCAGGGAGAGCAGGAAACTTCTTTTATCTGTGTTTTCACCAATGCTAACAGAAGTACAGAAAAGGTCAAAGCTTCCCTATATAGCAAAAGCAGATATACAGATGCTTCAATCCCAGCCCTGAGCCAGGCACAGTCCCAAATCTGTACAGCTGCATTCCTGTGGCTGGGAGCCATCAGCAGGGCCCAGCTGAGTAGAGGATGTGTCTGGTAAAAGAGGATGTGTCTTGGTTTCCTGATGACCAGACTGCTACTGTGCCATGGCCCTCAGGGATGAAATATGGACAGAAAAAGACCTGCACTGGCAGCCCTTGGTTCAGCAGCGTGCCCGTCTGGGATTTCCCAACCACCCATGCAGTCTGTGGAGGATCTGGACCAACTCAAGCAAACCTTGTGCAGGTAGCAGTATGGCCATCTGTGTTCATTGAATGTCTAGGGAAAATTACTTTAGAAAGTACTCAGCAACTGTACAAGCCCTGAGAGCTGTTGCAGCATGCATTTCTGAAATATTCTGTAGATGCCCTGATTCATTATGTAAAGCTATAAAAAGCCAGTAATACCAGACTCGTGTCAAAGCTTTTAGGCATTACACAGTCCAAATAGAAATGTTTAGCACTGCTCATTAGTGGAGTCACCTGATATGAAAAAGGCAATCCTGGGGTTTCTTCCTCAGTTTGCTTGCCCATGATAGCTTGCAAAATTGTTGCTTAAGTAAGCAATTAATTTGTTGTTTCCCAAGATGTGTTTCTAAAATTGAGGGTATACCTGCAGAACACTCAATCTCCTCCTGAAGAGAGTGGAAACTCTCGAGTTTTCAAGTGGCACTGGGTGCATTGTTGACTCAAAGAGCTTCAGTGTTTTGCCTTTTGTTTTTCCTTCCAAGACTTGAATTATGTGGGGATAGAACAGCTTTTCAATGCAGTGGATGACAGGACCATTGTGTTGTGATGGGGTGTGTATGTGTGTGTAACCATGGCTACTACTATTTTTCAGACCATTTTTTTCTTTTACATCGCTGCAGTCATACTTTTGGGGTTACATTATTTGGGTTTCATTTCTGAACAGGAGCCTTTGAAGTCTTCTCTGATACAGAGTTTTCCACCATCTCCTGTCTTCCTGACTTTGTGAAAAGAGGTTAGAGTTGAATCATTTACAATTTGATTGAACCTTTTAAAAGTTGATCACTTCTAGGCAAGTCTCCAAGCTCACATCTCCTATTGACACTGAGAGCTGCTGCTCATGACACCCTTCAGGAAAAGTATGTTTCCTTGAGATAAAGCCCCGCAAAGCAACCTTCACACCTTTTATCACAGTATGCAGGGGGAGCAGGTCCTAAGCCAAAGTCTGCCAACATCAGTTGAATCTTTTCCTCTAGTTCAGTGTTATTGTTCAAGCCCACAGTAAGTGAGTCTTTCCCACTGTTAAGCACTGAGCAGGAGGATCTGAGCTGTGGTAATGCAGAAGTACGGGGATATGGTGCAGTGCTGTGAGGTCTGTCAGCACACTCAGAGAGAATGTCATTTGGGAGACCCTATCTAAGAGTTAGAATTGGTCTCTTAAAACCTGTTTCTCTGCCTTAGATGTAAAAGACATAGCCACTTAGCTTCACACACACACACACATATTAAAAAAAAAAAAAATTAAGCAAAACCAGTTCTTACAACTCAGTCAAGCAGCAAAGCTATCTAACCTCTGACAGAAAAATACTGAAAGCATGAAAGAAAATTCTGCTGGTTTAATGACTGCCACTATTTCCTTCAGATCATTTAAATCAGAATGAGACATCATGTAAACATCAGAGCAAAGCAGTATAAACCTACAAAAAATCAGTAGAACTCTTCCAACTGTGAATCTGGCCCCAAAGGCACACTTTGAAACAGATAACTAATTTTTTTCAGGCTGGCTATTAAGAACAATCCATGACAACAATGGCTAATGGAAATAGTCAGTTCCAAAATGTAGAGCTAATGTATTTCCTTCAAAAGAAATGGAGTTAATCAGTTATTGCCATTAGCTACCCTGCTTGGGCACAGCTTCTCCTGGAATGTGCTGTCTGTGTGGATTCATAAAGATTACCCTGTGAAGTAAAGTGCTAAATTATAGCATCAATTTTCATTCTTCTTTTGTAGAGGACTACTTTTTAATTTATTTATGCATATGTATATTTATTGAGCCCACCTTTTGACAGGACAGATGTCAGTTACTGGTAGTTAAAGAAACACCATTAAAATATTAGAACTGTATGAGGTGATAATGCCTGGCTGTCATACCAGCTTCCCAGCCGGGGAGTTGGAAGAATTTGTTGAAGTATAATAATTCTAAATTTGCCATACTCATGAGGGCAATTAACCAAGAACAGACTTCAGGGAATAAGGACTCTGCTGCTTCTGGCTAAGAAGTGATTAGTAACTGGCATAAAACTTCACTGTTGGGGTGAATACAAGAGTGAGACATTAAAATGCTAGAACCATCTAAGCTCTCCTTATCACTACTTATGACTACTGACAACAGGCGTGTTTGTGATATGACATGAAGCCAGAATTAACTTTACATCTAGAATTTTCTATTCTGCTCACACTCTATGGAGACAGTATTGCTGTCTGAGTGATTGGTTTATCAGTGCAGCTTTTTGCTTTGATGCACTCTTCTCAAGTAACATTTGCTTTTCACACAGTCTGTTTTCTCACAGTTCATGCTATCCTCATTAGTATTTTAATCAATGCTCAGAAGAAGTGTAAAGGAAACTGCTGGTTAGTTAAAGCCAACATTCAACCATCCTAACCCTGGAGCCATGGTGAATTTGCTTCTGCTGTCCCTTGAGACCTGCTCTGATGTTTGATTGCCCAGCTGTAGACACCTCAGACAGCAGCTCAGCTGCCTGGCCCTGATGGGCAATGTCCTAGTGTGGTTGGTATCCCATGTGCACACACACTCCAACACTCCAGACCCCATCACATCACAACCTCAGAGGCTGTTGAAGAAAGTCTGTGAAGCAGCTGTGGGGATGGAGGTGAAGGAGCAGACTGTGCCCTTACCTCATCTATAGACTGCTCTTTAGCAGTGGTGTGGACAGAGCCGAGTAGTCTTCTAACTGTAGGTCTGTGTCTCTCTTCCACTACAGCCAAAACAATCCTTCATTTTACGCATAATGTCAGTCCCAGAATGGTGTGCCACTCAAGATGTTATTTTACCTGATTTTTTATTCATGTTATTGGGGAGCCTTGTTCTAATCCCACTTTCCATACAAATCCATTCCTAAAGGTGTTACTTTCAGCCATAATCCCCCCTTATTTTCTGTCTCAGTGAGTATCCCATAATTGGCACTTCTTGCATTCCATATTTTTTCTCAAATATCTTTCTCTCTCTCCTTCTCAAAAAAAATTTTTGACTTTTCAGTCATTTGAGACTTCCCCCCTTCCCAGGGTATTTCTCAGTATTTTTACCACCATCAACTTTTCTTTGAACTTTCTCTTCCACTACAGAAATTATGTCTGATATTTTTCTCCCAAAGCTTTTTTCCCATCTAAGGCTGACTAGACTGTATGATCCAAGCAAGGGATAGTAAATGTTGTGATATCAGAGGGTGGATTGTAATATAAGTTTTGAGACAGATGTATCTTGCAAGCCCACTCTGAGTAGATAGGAAAGTAAACACATATGTGAATAAGCACTAAATTGCTCAGTTTCCTTAAGTGCAAGTGCAAAATGTTTCTGCTCAGGTACATGGAAGAATTGTTGAGAGAAACCATGCCAAAGTTAGTTCACGGCATGATAAATTACCATTTGTGAAGATGCAGGGACACTGAGGTAGAAAAGTGTTAAGGCAGGCCTGCTGCACCTGTGATCACCATTTCAAGGAGCAGCAGCCTTTTGAATGTGGCTCTGTGCTTGCTGTACAGGGCAGAAAGAGTTACAGGGAACAGAAACTGATCACAGGTAACTATCACAGCCCTGCTGGCCCTGAGATTGCACCAAATGCTTCCTTGCCACAGACTTAACAACTCAATGTCTGACTCTGTCCATTCCTGCTACCACACACATATTTTCTAACTAGAAGATAGCCAGGTAGAGCTTGTAGTGCTGAATGCGCAATTCATTTAGAGCGTGACTAATCTATAGGTCTGTGCAAAAGCTTTGGAGAGCATAACTCATTCAGAGCATTGGTGGATTTGGACATTTGCCAGCTGCATAAATAAATATGTCCTTATGATTGATTTAAGAGTGTATTTGCTTCTCAGTCTTTTCCCCTGCCACCCTTTCCCAGACACAGCAAGTGATTTCCTAAGCTGTCAGGTCAAGTATTGGTTCTGTCCAGACTACCAGCTGCTTCAAAGGGAGACAATATTTACCCAGGTCAAGCTGCCCCTGTACCTCAGAGATGTACAGAAACCTTTCAGGAGGTAGAAATTTCCCTTGGTGAACTATAAGGAGGGGTCAGGTTCTGAGATTGAATGACAGCAGGAGGTCACAAGTCTTAGTCTGCCATTCCCACCAGAGCATGGCCAAGGTGACACAGCAAGGACAAGGGGACCAGACAAGAAATTGCAGAGCTGGGACATTGTGACAGGTTTTCCTCTCATGAGAGGTGGTGGAAGCTCAAGGGGACAAGGATTCTGCAGAAAACAGCCTCAGGAACATTGGCTCACAGTGTGAGAGCCACCACCTGTACAAACCACTCCTGAAATGTTTGTCAGTAGACTACCTAAGCTCAAGATATTTCTCAGTGGCAACCATATTTTTGTTTCTTAATTCATTAACTATTTGACTATTTTTGGTAAACTGCAGTTTGCTTAAAAAGGCATTAATTTCAGAATACTACTACATGTATTAAATATCACCTTGTGTCATTTAATTTCCCCCATTCATACAAGTTGGAGAACTAAAGAAAAGATTGAAATATTACAGTTCTTTCCCTAAAAATCAACAGCCTGTATTATTTTCAATCAATTAATTCCATTGCTCTATTATTAATAAAATCCAATTTTTTTTCTAATATTTCCTGTTTTTTCAAGGGAAAGGTCCAGGGAAGATTAAAAATGATTGAAATTCCACTGAAGTTAGCAGAGCCATACCACATGTGACCCATGGAGGAGCTGCCTGCTCTATTCAGTTCTATAGAATGTCATCAAAATTTAAACCTCTTGGGAATACCTGCTTGATGACAATTTTTTTTATATATATAGAAAGACACAAAGTATGTTCAAAGTCCAACCTAAATCAGTGAGATACAGGTGTCAAAGCATTTTTTGGATCTAGGCTGTAGGGTCAGATCCTGAAATTGTTCCTGGGCTCCTTTCCTCCTATCCTAAGATGACATTATTTTCTCAGAGTAGAGATCAAATATAAAATACCAAAAAAATTAAATATTTGTACAAACTGGGAATTCATTTTCATAACTCAAATTCCTTTTAATTTCTACTGGCTTTATGGGAGATGTTATACAAAAGGATTTCTATATTAAGCCCTCAAAAATATGTCTTTAGATCTAGATAAAAGTGACAATTTATTTTGTGTTGCACAGGTAAAATCTGTACAATCCTCACTAAATCCTACTGAAGTATTTTGAATTTCAACTTTGTATAACGAGACCCAATTTTATAAGTTAGTTTGGGCAATTGCTTTCCTTGAAAAAAAGACACTTATTATTCAAGGAGAAAAAGCATATATAATATATAAATTTTTCAAGTAGGTGTTTCTATAACGGTTTATTTATTGGAGATTTCAGTTAATAGCATTTTTAAAAGGGCTAGCAGCACTTTCTGAAGAAATTTAGGGTCTGACTCATCTTGTTGAAAATGGGGGATTGTGTGTTATTCCTGCTTTTCAATATCACAGAAATTACAGGAATAACCCCCCCTTCCATATCTGAAGACTACTGCTGGACTATGTGTGTGCCATTGACCACCCACTCCTCTCATGTGACTGGAAATTACTTCACATGTGTTTCTTCACTCATCTGTTTTAGTTTACCAGTGGTTTAACTTTCTGGAGGCACAAACACACATTGATTAAAAAAAAAAAAGATTTTGAAGTTGGAAGTGTTTATCAAAATACTGGGTTTTGCCACGACGTGTTTTGATTTCTTCACGGTAGGGGGCTGCATTTTTGGTTTGTGATGAAAACAGTGCTGATAACACAGGAATGTTTTACTTATTGCTGAGCAGAGCTGACACAGCACGAAGGCCTTTTCTGCTTCTTGTAGCACTTCACCAGCAAGGAGACTGGGGATGCACAAGAAGCTGGGAGAGGACACAGCTGGGACAGTTAACCCCAACTGACCCATGGATGTCCCAGACTCTATGGTGATGTTCTTAGCATAGAAACGTGGAACAAAAGGGAGGGAGCATTTGGAGTGATGAAGTTTATCTCCCAAAGTAACCACCACATGTGATAGGGCCTTGCTTTCCTGGGAATGGCTGAAAACTTTCCTGCCCATGGGAAATGATGAATGAATTCCTTGTTTTGCTTTCTCTATTAAACTGGTTTTATCTCAGCCTATGGCCCTCTTACCCTTCCAATTATCTCCCTCTAATCCACTGGGAAGTGTGAGCCAGTGGCTTCATTGTTAAACCTCCATAATTAGTTTCAGTGCAAAGTTTGAGGGCTTGATTTCAGCTACTAAAGTAAGATGTTTGCCCCAAACCCTGAGCATTATGGCTGGGGACATTTCAGATCCACTTCTGCTTTGGCTGTGAAAGCAGTAGCCACTATTTTTGGATTAACTAGTGTGGGATTTGTGGAATCAGTACAGGTTTACTTCCTGTAGCTCTTTGGTCAATGAATGTAGATGTAATATAAATTATTGCACTTGGATATACCCTGAGGGTACATGTGTTTGTAAAGAAAGATATTAATATTTCAGTATCTCTCACAACTTGACCCTTTACTTCTATACCTGCATAACTGTGAGCTTGTGTAATACCAAATAATAAAGATGAATCTTGCTATAGATATTAAAAGGAAAAAAAATCAAAGTCAGCAAATGCCTTTTATATGGATTTTCTTGATCAGAGAATCCTGCTGCTGCAGTGCAAAATGTGACACCATCCTCACCTGTGGCAGCTGCAGCAAAGGTAGTGACGCTATGGATCTGTGAACTCAAACAGCCACATTGGTACTTTTTACTGGGTTTTGTTAAAACTGGCCTGTATGAAATGCTTGTCTCAGGCATGTGACATTGCCACAGCTGAGACCAAACACTCTAAAATGCCACAGAGTAGTCAATATGTATAGAGGCACCCTGGACCTTAGCACTATTTTCTCCACAAAATCTCCATTATGAAAGGTTCTGTAGAGTCCTGTGACTGAAGTGACAGAGATAATCAACTCTGAGGGATAATAACACAGGTGGAGTTTCCTTACAGAAAAGGTCTTCTTCTGTGTATCTGTTTTTTGGGGGGGAGCTTAACAACATGAAGCAGACAACGGTAATGCGTTATGCTCCGTTCCATAAGCTCAGGGGTTTTATAACTCTGCATTCCACAGTAAACTTAGTAAACTTACTAAATTTAATGCTCCATAAACAATTTGACTAAACCATGGAATCCTTGGCCTATCCTGTTTTGTGTGCTGTGCTGCAGTCTTCTGGACACTGACGTTGAGTGGAGTTTGTAGGACATCAGCACTCCTGGTCCCAGCCATGCGGGGGCCCTTTGCCTGTAGTGAATGAACCAAATCCTGGGATACCACAAACAAATGCTGAAGCTTATTAAGAATAAGCAAATGTGCACATAAGTGCTGTGAGTGCTATGTCTCTGTACACACACACAAAAAAGTACTTAGTGTATGTGGCAGAGATAAGATATTTCCTTCGAGATATTTCTGACCCTGGCAGTACCACACATCAGCAGCTTTTTCTTTTGATAGGAGGAGCTGTGATAGGCAGGAAAGCTGAATATAATATGGCATTTTTGTTCCAGTAACACCCAGAATGATGACAGCCATTTCATTCTGGCATCCCTACTGGTATCCCTGAAGAAAAAATGTGCAAGTCCATCAAAGCCAAGCATTTCAATCTGCTGTTGTTTGAGCCTTCAGTCTTGCTTGCACTGAGGAGCCACTATGGTTTTCATGAAAATGAGTGCTTATACATTGCTGAAATTTCAGAAATGGCTAGAACAGGAATAACAAGAGTTTTAGTGCCACATCATCTCTAAGTTCCAAACTCGCTAATTTTCATACTCACCTATCATGTAGAGTTTGCCATCTCCCATTAGAATCTAGGCTCCTCACAGTACCTGGAAAGAGCTGGATGAATAGAGAGGAGATTCTTAAAAGTGAATTTAGCTCACCAACAGAAAATGCTTTTTAGAGGAATGCTATTTGTATTCTGGCCTCTTTAGGGAGACAAGATTGTACCTGAGTGATATTCAAGGGGGTAAAATCTTCTCCATCTAAGATCACTGTTAAACCTAAAAGAGAAGATTTTTATCCCATGTAACTTGATTAATACCTCTCCTTGAAGAAGAGTCATAGGATCAGGTCCTTGCTTAGTTTGATTTAGAGTATGGCTTTGAGTCCAGATGTCTCATTTCCCTTTGATCAATCTCTCACTCTGCTATCTTTGGCTTCATTATTTGAGGACAAATGCAAATGCAAAACTAAAAAATGATGGAAATATTTGCACACTATCTGAGGCTGGGCTTTCCGCTGTGTACCTCTTATTGGTTTGTGTAAATGTTTCCCATTTCCATGGATGTTCTGCTGAGGGTATAAACTGGGACCAGTGTGTTTAATTTAGGGCTATTAATTACACTGCATTAGAGTACTGAATTTTGAAAATAAGGTCCTTTGTGAATCTTTAACAGGCTCAGGGAACAAAGCTATTAAGTTCAGGCTTCATATTAGTGAGAAATATGCAATTAAACAATACTGAATTTCATCTAACTACACAAATGCCAAAAAAAACCCCTGTCTGTAGCTTGATGTGGACCTTCTGCTTCTGCCCTCACAAAAATTTGGCTTAAGCTCTCCTTGCTTAATTCTGCCTTTCACACAGATAGCTCTGAAACCGTCCATTTTAAGAGCAGAGTTTGAAAAAGATTAAACTTACCTACAGTTAAAGATCTGAAACACGAAACATCTTTTTACTTTAGAAAAAAGTAAATAAATTCTACCACTGCATGCAAATATCCTATTTAGAAACAGATAATAGCTATGGTTACTGTAAGCAAATTATGTCTTCCTAAGTTTTTGAATGAGAAACCCTGGCTGCCAGGCATATATATTAATTTCACATCTCCTCTCATTTGTTTTGACCACCAGCCATTTTTTAAGCATGGAACAACATGTGCAAAGCAGCACCAAATTATGATTTTGATATCAAATCCTAGTTCAGGTGACCAAACTTAACATGTACAGTAGTTTTCCAGTTAATCATCTGCTGTAAAGGGAGCACAAAATTTCCTTTATGTCAGCCTGTATATGAAAGTCAGATTATTTTGAAGCAGTGCTTTTCAGCTTCTGACATGCAGGCTGCGAGGTCTAAGTACTATTTCTAAATACTATGTGGAGAATATAAGAAAGAAACAGACTTACTACTATTAGACTTATGATCTCTATTCAGCAGCCTATTTGTTTGTTACAGTATTCTTGGAAATGTATATAAAATTTTTTTTTTGCAAGGCCAGTGTCCAGTCACTTAATCCATGTGCACTGTCAAATCTAAAATACATTATGCTGATTTGCACAGAAGCCCTGAGAAACATAAAGCAGACATTTTGGCTGTGTTTGTACACATACAGAAAATAGTGTCAGGAAAAAGCCATAGGCACTGGATCACAATTATCTCTGCTATTAAATTTTAGAATTATTCCTGGAACACACTTGGGCCCAGGCCAGCTTGCATTTTCCTGTACAGTTCCTGAGCACATTTGGAGAGTTATTAAAAGGAGAAGACCACATTGTTTCTGGCTTGGAGAAAAAGGTGCTTGTTACTATGGGTATGGGTGGACTCAAGCTAGCCAGTTTCAGTGACAGAGAATGTTCCTACCACACTGAATGTCATAAACATGGGTAGTAGTCCTTTTGTAGTTACCTGACTTTACTCCAATTTGAGTAAAGTATCCATTTTCCATCCTCTCTTGTTTATGAGTGTTTGTGTGTATGATTGAACACCTTTCTGGTTTTTGCCCTGAGGTGGCTCTCTCCAAAGAGCAGCAAAGATTACAGTTAGGAAGGAGATGTAAATGTCGTAGATGTTTTAAGTTTCTCTCTCCTTCAGCAAAGTGAACTTGCTAGCATGGGTCAAATCTGATATTTATATTGCATATATTATTTTGGTTCAGATTTTTGTTCTGAGGACACTCTGTTTTCCCATTCTTTTCGAACTGAGTCATAAATAAATTTCAATTTATAAGCAGACATTTTTACAGTGCTTGCATGTTTGTCTATCTTCAGTATTCATGGAATTTGTGCTCAAGTCTTAAAGATATCTGAATATTACCCCTCACTTCTGAGCTGGTTTTCCTTTGTAAAACATCGAGAAAACACCAGCTTGTGTCCCCAATAAATAATACAATCCCAGTTTGAAAGATGCCACACATTGCTACATATAGTTAGACAAACAACTTTTAAAATTACTTTTAATACAACATTCAATATGAAAATAACATACCAAATTTTGATAATCAAGACTTTAAATTGTAATTTAAAAATTTACAGTGACATGAAATTGTGATTCCTGACAGGCTGCACAGGGAGAGAAGGAGCTGTGACCCCTTCAGGAGTGACTCCTCACAGGAGTGGAAGTGGGAGCAGAGTGGAGCAGAGAGGAGAGGGAAAGGAATGGTAGGGGAAGGGAGTTCTTTGCCCTTCATAACAGGACAGCTGTTTCTCCTACAGCTGTCCCTCAAGATTGCAGCTTGCACAAAGGTCTCCTGCCATTTCCCTTCCTCACTTCAAGCTACAGGACATGTATAGTGATCAACTTAATAATGAGAAAAATGAGCCTGTTTCCTTTCATCTTTTTGATGGGTTTTTTCTCAAAGATTGACATGTATTATATTACACATGTTGTTTAGCAGTTAGCAAGGAATTGCTGGGTAATTGAAATGTAAATATGTTCATGCCAAAACCAAAACATAAATTGTTGCAATCTATACCACAGAATGGAGAGACATTAAATATCATTTGAACAAGATAAAATTAGTGTAATGAGTTAATAAAATTAATTTGGTGTGAAATTCAGTCCACGTAAAGGAGCTAAAATAAATCTCTGTTAGTGGAGTACAAGTAATACATGGGACTTCTGTAGAGAGCAACCTTCATGCATTGGCAGAAGTCAAAGTACTTCAAAAAGGTCAGCATTATTCATTTCTATGGGTGTTACAAAAGATTACAAAGAATGTTGAAATATGTGAAGACATTGTCCTGAGAGATCCAACCAAGGAAAAAGCACCATGTGCTATCAAGAGTAAACTGTGAGTAAACAGTGAATCTGCAGCTTAAAAAATGTCAGTACAAATTGAACTATAAAATTCCACATGAATGAAATATAAAAAAAACCAAATAATAAAACCACAAATAGTGCACAAAATATTCTAAAAACATTTACAGTTTATACTTCACTTGTTTTGTCAGAGTTTGATCTGCGGTGTTACAAACCTGTGATACATTTTATATTTTTAATTCTGAAGAGATGAAAAATAATTGTAAGATATATACGTACAGGATAGCAGGTGTAGTGCTTCTGAAAGTACTTTCTCATCTTCTTCTTTATTTTAGCCTGAAAGCACAATATGTAGGTCCACAGGAAATAAACTCCAGATGCACTTGCAGGCCCTTCTTAGCAATTTGATTTTTTGACCAGGTTCTCTAGGAAAATGCAGTCTCCTTCTACTCAGCTTATTGCACATCTTGAAAATTTTGGAACTCTTTAGTTCCGAGGTTTTCCTGGTTATATAGTTGCACGGTATTTCTGAAAGAAACATCTCAGCTTTGGTTGGGTTGTGGAAATTTCCATTCCACAAACTCCTCCCTAAGAATTGGTAAACCAGGTCTTCCTTGGCATAGTAGTTTCTTTAATATATTTGCAATTACAAATTCTAAACATAGTTCTTTTTCTAGACTAGTGGGCAAATGTAATAATTGACTCCAAAAGGAGATTCAGATACATTGCATAATACAGTTGTTTTCCAGAGTGATGACTTCAGGTAAACCAAAATTTAAAGGTGTAGATGTAAAAGTTTCCTACCTCCAAGAGTAACTCAGTACCTTCTGTTCATATTGGAAAAAGATAGTAAACTATAAATTCCTCAGAGGTGATTTTTTTCTTTTGCTAAAGTACACCAGACACTTGGTTAATTTTCATTGCAAATTAATTTAACCTAGAGAAGAAAAGAGACTCCTGTGTTTTAGCTTATGTCTGCGTCTATCAGATATTTACTGCATTCCTCTTGTCCTGTTACACAAAGAATTTTGTGTGGAAAATCCATGTTATGTGCCACAATGATAACATTGAATCTTTGAATTACGAGAATTGGTTTGTCAGTCTCAGGACATAAAGCAAAAAGCACATTTTGAAGAAAATCTCAATATCTTCTAAGTATAAAAGTTGGAAATACAGATCAGCTTTGGAAGAATGAGCCCTTCTTCAGGAATCCTGCATGCTTATACAGGTAATATATTAAGAAGTCAACTATCAAGAAACAGGGCATGTTATTCCACTTCCACTAGAAAAGCTTTCTATGTCTTACCAGAGTGAACACAATATGTGATGATTGCTAACAATGTACTCTGTCATAAATTGTTATTAACAATTATTTCTATAGTGCCATAGGTGTGTAAACCATTGTAGAGACAAATAAAATCTGACAGTTCCTTACCTCAAGGAGCATGCAATCTAAATTGCACATAACACAGTAAGGGATGGCAATAAACACAGACAGCAGGTGGGGGAATGCAGAAGGCGAAACTTCCACGATTGTGAGACATGCATTTCATGAGATACATGTCTTATTTGTTTCTATTTCTTCTTTGCTGTCATTTAAAATGAGTGCATGAGACACAGGAAAACGCTCAAACAGTGTCTGGAATGGCAGCATATTGAAACCATTTGTGTTTGAGTTGGAGAATTCTGGAAGAAGAGATATGAGATGGTCTTAGTGGTAAAAACAGGCAGACAATTTCTGCCCTGGATGGCCTGATCTCTCAGCGCAGTGAGAGAGTGAGTTGTGTTCTTCATGACTGCATGTGTTTGCAACATCGCCTGGACGAGCCTTCCAGTCATATGCTTGGGAATTACTCTGGGACAGGAACAGGCCATCTAAGCTCAAGAACAATCAAGAAGGAGGTCTGGCATAGGTGTGGAGAGTCTGCAGGTTTGAGTAAGAAGTTCCTGACTAAACTGAAACAAAAAAAGGAATCATACAAAGGTGACAGCAGGATCAGAGCAGTCGCAAGATAGAGATATTGTCTGAACATGCAGGAATGCCTTAGGAAAGGCAAAGTCCACCTGGAGCTGAATCTTGGCAAGAGTTGCCACAGACGCAATCCAGCTACGCTGGAAGGAAAAGGAAAGCTTGGGAAAATAGAGGCTTTCTGTGGGTGGGCATGGGTCTTAGGGACAGAGGTCTCATGAGTGTCCTCCTTTACCTCAGCACTGGTGAACCCACACTGGAAGTACAGTGTCCAGTTCCGTATTCCTCAGTACAAAAGAGATGTGGACATATTGGAGAGTCCAACAAAGGGACACAAAGATGTTGAAGGGACTGGAGCATCTTTCTCAAGAGGAAAGGCTGAGAGAGCTGGAACTGGTCAGCCTGGAGAAGAGAAGGCTCAGAGGGAATCTGATCAATGTGTGTAAAGGCCTGAAGAGAGGGTGCAAAGAGGATGAAGCCAGGGCCTTCTCAGTTTGTGCTTAGTGAGACAACCAAAAGCAATGGGCACAACTCAAAAACAGGAGGTTCTGTCTGAACATTAGGAAAATATTTTTCTATTGTGTGGGTAACTGAGTACTGGCACAGGTTGCTCAGTGATGTCCATCCCTGGGCATAATGAAAACCTGGCTGAACGCTGCCCTGAGTGTCCTACACCAGCTGACCCTGTCCAGAGCAGAGCCCTAAACTGGATGGACTTCAGTGAGGTCTCCTGTCTTCAGCCCCTCTGTGGTACACCAGGCACTTACAATGTAGGTAAAATCACAGTTTTATTTCACACCACTTTTGAAATAGACTCACCTGTGAAAAGAAAAAAAAAAACCAGCATAAGTATGATTACTGTTGTAATTATCCATAGAGATAAGATATTATACTATTTGCATAATTAATTTTATGTACAGATGCATCAAAGGCAATTTAGTGTGAAACATTTTATTAGGTTCTGTCAATAGCAATGAAGAGGATTTTATTTCATTTCACTGTAGCTCAAAAATACTCCTAAGGGTACCGTTTCTAATTTCCTGTTTGGGAAACAAATTGTGCTATTAGCAAAACAAAACCCCTTATTGTTTTTAGCAGCAATAGTCAGTTTTCATAATGCTTATGTCTTGGGAGACATATGCAGATGTTGAAACAGAAGAGCTAAGTCAAGTGACATATAAATCTTCAGAATTAAATCCTGAAAGCATGTTTAATGTGATGTTTGCTGTGACATGTGGTTTGCTGGTGTTTCTAACCTTGTGACACCCTTTTAGTTATATTTATAATTAATTTGATTTCAGCCATATTGCCAGCAGAATTTTATTTAGAAACTATCCAATGAAAATAGTGGTTTATTAGAAAATACAAAAGCTCTTCTATCAGCATAGATACTGAAATAATAGGAATGTAATTATTTTTGTAAATTAAATGCTAAGGTTGAGAGGGAGATTGACTAAGACATTCTCAGGATTGGTGTAATTGCCTAGACCACAAAACAAAAAAAAAAAAAGAATTGAACCCTGTATTTCATTGAAGTGGAAAATTGTTTCTTCTGCATACTTTCTACTGTGTAGATTAAATGCGTGCACTAAAAGAACACATTAACATTTGCACACAAGATAAACAGGATATATATCATATGTATGATGTAGCCAATTTAACAGTGCAGCTCACATATACTAGATATCTATCTGATTAGATATTTAAATAATGTTTGTTTTTATTTCTAGTGCAGTTCTTGAGAGCTAAGTGCACTCAACTGAAGTTTATTTGCTGCTTGAGTCCCTCTAAACAGAATAATTTCTTAGAGAGTGTCTATGAGCTACCCATGCAAAAAGAAAACATTAGTCAGTGTCAGAAAATATTACATGGTAGAGTGTTATTTGTCTAAAGACTATGTTGGTGCTTATTCTGGGTGTTTTGTTTGTCGTTGTTTGTTTTGTGTTTATTAGGAGATTTTGTCCTTATGACTGTTTTCCTTTATAATCGGTTCAGATAAGAATCTTTCTCAGATCATTATGAAAGCTACTGTTTAGTTCAATATCATTTCATTCATAAAAATTTCTTATTCTTCAATGTCTCTTGAGTATCTTCCAAAGGTTGCTGAATTTTTATTTGCCTCATGATTATCCAAGTTGTGTATACTTTTGATTTTTTCATACTAGCTTTAGAAAGTGCCCTTTTAAGAGGTGAGGAAATGTACAGTAATTTTTCTCTTTCTCTCTTTTGCTTCCTTTGTTTTGTTCTTTCATTCTGACTTTTTAGGACAGCAATAAAGCACATACTTAAGCATAAATATATGCCAGGGTCCTGTAGAATCCATTAGCTGTGTGTGTTTTGAGTGCTTCTCTAAAGTGCAATTAATGTAAAACAGGTTAAAAAAACCCCCACTGAAATCTGATTTTACAAAAAAATACCCCTCAAAATTACTGATAAATGATAAATATTTGCATCCTTTAAATGCATGTACTACCAATGAATGATGAATTTGATGCTTATAGCTATCTAAGAGATCTGAAATTGTGGCACTGAGCCATCTCTGAAATTTATCTTACGCTTAAGGTATCTGTTTTGCCCAAGTACTGATATAAAATCAATAAAATTACATAATACTTCACACAAAGACTCTGCCCATTTTTTTTTCTGCATCTTGCATTGTTAATTTTTTTTCTGTTTCTTGTATTGTTAATGTTTCCCATTTGGGAATAAATATATAAATGGAAATTTGATTGAATAAAAGATTTTGCTTTGTGTTTCTGAAGACTTTTGAGGTTGAATCATGATAGGGAGAAGTGAAAATGTTTTGAGCTACTTGCAGTTTTATATATGTATGCTGAATAGCTTGTGTAATAAAAAATGTTGTGGCTGAATTCCTATCAAATTGATTAGGACTTGCACAGGAACCATCTGTTTTATCACAATTCTTAGCCACCAAGAAGAAAAAAACCTAGATACTAAAGAAACTAAACAAGATGTGAGAATAATTCCCAGTCTACACTGCAAAGCAAAGATTCAGAAACTATCTCATGAGACTTGCAGTGTTCAAAGCTCTAATTTGACAGACGTGGAAGATTCCTAATGACAGCAGATAAAAACAGTTTCAAGGGGCAATGACAAGCCTAAAGACCAAAGAAAAGAGACAGGGCAGGAAACAATAGTCTTAGGATAAGTATCTTATGGCAGGACCCTGAGGAGGCTAATAGAGAAAGTCTAAAGAGTTGTTCAACTGATGGATGTTGAAGGCTTTTGCCTGTTGGGAAAACACAACAAAACCATCAAAATTATCTTTTGTGTTTCATATTCCAAAGTTGGAGCTCACAGAGCCTGACTTCCAATCTTACTCTCCAAACTCTCACATTATTTTTTTGCTGCAGAGTCACATGGGTATAATAACATAGAAGAAAAAGCAGTAGAAATAGGAGTAATTGAGCAAAAGATATGTGGTCTCTCTCAGCTCATTTAGAAAAATGAATTATTTTAATTGCAAATCTGACACATCTTTATAGAGTGTATGAAAATATGGGCCTGGGGATTTTTTTTAAGGTTGGCCTACAGAAGTCCATCTAAATCTTTGCTGAACAGCTCACTGAAGCTCTAATTGAAACATTTAATTTAGTACTCCATAAAAATACCTCGAAATACATTTTATCACAGTAGCAGCAAATATTAAGTGTTACTTATTACAAGGAGGGAAAAATGATCCTGTGAAAAATTGATTTTTGCTTCAGAGGTGACAGAAGGAAGCTAATTAACAAAATGCACACTGCATACATGAAGTAAGCCAGTTTCGATTATACAGTGAGATTTTCAGCGTGAAAGGACAGTGCATTTTGTCATTGTTTTATAAGTCTCTTTTAAGCAGCATGTGGGAGGATCTGTAGCTATCTACATGTACATAATATTGCACACTCTTTACATAGCAAGTATTCATTTAAAACTCAAACAAAGGAATCAAGGACAGCTGTACCATAAATCAATGACACATTGAGGAAAACTGAAGCTATATAAAATTTCAAATTCCTTTTTTTTTTTCTTTTCTCTTTGTATGTGTGTAATAAAAAATGGCTTTTGAAGAAATTCTCGGTTATGTCTGACATTTCTAGTGATGACTGCTAGTGTTCACTGGGGCATACTAATAGGGAAAACAAGGAACAATTGAATGTCTTGAAGTAAAATGAGGGTCATTTTAAAGCTATGCATCGAGGAATCTTAGGCACTAATAAATGCAGCCTGTGTAACTCAAGGTTGATAAGAAGATGAAGAGCCACATGTCTGTGAAAGAACATGCAGAAGTTAAATCCTTCTCCTGCATGAAAATCTCTGTCTACTTTTCCTTTCCTCTAATACTACCACTAAAAAGTCTAGTGCTGTTCATTCTCAAACTGGTCTGCAGTTTGCTATGAGCCCAAGAGTGAAATTTAAATAATATTTTAGTTCTTTTAGTTCTGCAAGTCAGGGGGAATGTGGGGGTCTGCAAGCAATTCATGAAGGTAGTACATAGCAAAGTCACCTTTAAAAGTGCCAAGGAGATATCCTGGAGATGGCCTAGGAACAATGAGTGCATCTCATTCAGCAATTTACTACACCAAAGCATTTTATTGGCAGCTTTGTCCTGTGAAGTGGTGGTGGCTCAGTCATTCTTGGGGAAAATAAATTTTCATTCTTTTTTAATTATAGCAAATTATTAATATTCCTTTTTTAGAATAAACAGGTAATTAAAAACTTTGAGATATTTTCATTCTGCTGTTGCACTTATGAAGATTTACTTAATCAACTGTGACATTGCTGTGAATTTTAATGAATTCTTATAGTAATGTCTGAAAAACTGATGAGCCATGATTTATGAAAAAACAAGAAAGAAACCTTATCCCAATATTACTCTGACTAAATTTATCTCAAGTCTTCTGGTGAGAGCATTGTTTATTCTCTGCTCCAATATAAGAAAAAAAATTAAGCAGAAAGAGCTGATTATGATCAAAAGACGTAGTTAATTTATGCATGAAAGACTAAATTTTTAGAATGGCAGGAGTTTTTGTTACCTTTCAATAGTTTCTTTTAGACAAAAGCAAAGAAGGGAACCTTAACATGCAAGTTACTGTAGCAGGTATAGAAGGTAGTGTATTGGTTAAGATGTTCTGTGGGCAGCAGAATCACTGAAGAATAGATAGGTAGATAGATAGATAGATAGATAGATAGATAGATAGATGTTGATAAATAGGGTCGAGACAAAAGAAAATCTGAGGTTTACATCTTATAGTAAATACAAAACTGAAGTAAGTTACACTGTTGTAAGCAACCTATTCTTGAACAATTTCAATGTACTGGAATAACTCCTAAAATTCAAACAGTAAGAGGAACCAGCAACACTACAAGAGCACAAGGCAGGACAAGAAGTAGAAATTGTCAGACATCTAAAATCAGAGGGATGGGGCTATTTTTAACACAATAAAAGATCATTTAGTCTTGGAGAAGTTGCAGAAAGAAAGAAAGGCCTGCCCTGGTCAGACCAAACCCTGACCCTGTTCAGATCATACTGTCCATTTTTGTGCGCAGCTCATGTCAAGATAACAGATCAAGGTAAAGGCATGAGTTTAAAGACTGCCTTTTAGATGTTTTTTTCACTTTTTTAGGATTGCAGTATGAAAAGTCATATCTCTTTATACTAATGAAAATATTTTAGTGTACTCTAGAATTATAATATTCCTAAAATGAATGTAAATCAAAATGATGGAAAGAAGTATCTACTGAAAACTGAATTATTAATGATTATTTTTCCAGTTGATGTCAACATCCTAAAGTGATTTTATTTTTATATAGAAATATTACTTTAAAACAATCATAATAATTTGAAATTCTTAGTACAATAATGACCAGTGTTAAATGATTTCAGCTTTTTATTTTAGGTTCAGTAATTAAATTACTTGCAGAGGATGCTACACAGAACCACAGACCATACCAACTAAAAATATCTGTCTCAGTAAGTCAATATAGCAACTCTGAAACAAAGAGAAAGTAAAGATTGCTTAAATGTTTCCTGAAAGAGGAAATTTCAATGGTAGTATTCAAATATTGAATCAGAGAATCACAGGATCATTTAGGTTGGAAAAGTCCTTAAAAGTCGTCTAGTCCAACCATTAACCTTACACTTCCCCATCCACCAGTAAACCTTGTCCCTCAATGCCACATCTACAGCACATTTAAATACCTCCAGGGATGGTGGCTCAGCCACTTCCCTGGGAAGACTATACCAGTGCTTGACAACCCCTTTAAGTGAAAAGATTTTTCCTTATATCCAATCTAAGCCTTTCCTGGAGCAACTTGAGGCCATTTCCTGTGTTCTTGTCACTTGTTACCTGGGAGAAGAGATTGATCCCCACCTGGCTGCAGACTCCTCTCAGGTAGTTGTAGAGAGCAATAAGGTCCCTCCTGAGGGTCCTCCAGGTGAACAACCCCAGCTTCATCAGCAGCTCCTCACCGGATTTGTGTTTCCCATCTTTATTGCTCTTCTCTGGACACGCTCCAGCACCTCAATGTCTTTCTGTAGCGAGGGGCCCAAAACTGAACATGAATCAAGGTGCAGCCTCAGCAGAGCCAAGTATATGAGAACAATCACAGCCCTGGTCCTGCTGGCCACACCATTGCTGGTGATATGACAGAGCTCAGAGCGTTGTACAAAGATGTGTCAAAATTGTATTGGAGCCCACAGGTGAGGAAATATTTTTCTAAGTTACTTGGGTCAATGCTGTTATCAAGCTCTTCAGCTAAAAATTTAAACTAAAATCAAGTAAGTTGTTTTCAGTCTATGGTAAGTTATTGAACCATTTGCAACAAATGGTCCATATCCTAATATGTAAGAGTATGAGCTGTGGGAGTCTACATGGTGTCAACACTTTGGTTTTGTTCCTTTTTTTCAATTAGAAGACAAATAAATTTCTTCAAATATTTTGAACACTGTGACAGTCTTTCAGAAGCTGCAGTGGAGAGGAAAGTGACAAACTTATTTGTTCGTGCTTGTATCTAAGAAGATAAGCTTAAATTACCACAAAATAAAATGCACGAGAAAAGTGTTCTAAAATGAGCAACCGTTTGGAATAAGCTTGCTGAAACAGATGCAATGAGCACTATTGATGGTTTTTGTAATTACAATTGAAAAAAACACTTCAGGCATAGCTGCCCTTGTCTTTGAAAAACAGATGTGGACAAGACAAACTATTTTTTTCTGTTCTGGTGCATGTCTCATTCCTTCTTTATGGAACATCTAATATATTACAAAGTTCCAGTGTAATTTAAGTATACTAATGACCCTTTTCATGTCTAGCACAATATCTTCAACAATGTTACTCATCTTTTATTTTCAGATACTGTCTGAAAGTGTATTTCTACTAGCACAGATGCCAAAGCAATTTGAGAACAACTCAAATTTCTCAGAAAACCAACATGTAGAAAACTGTGTTCTGGTATTGTTTTCTATAACATCAATTTTTAAATTAGGCCACCCAAAACCTGTGGACAAAGAGTAGGAAATTTGTAACATTCTGAAAAGATTCTGATGTTTCTTTTAAAAATATAGACAAAAACTGCAATATATGAAAATGTTATTTTTTTTGGCATTCAGTCCATAGATGCTATATATCATCTTATGACTTACAGTTTCATCAGTGTGAGAGCAGAATGACTTATCTACCAGTCGGTTCATCTTTTTTAAAGGCAATATATTTCTTTCGAAGAAATGCACATAAATGTTTTCTCTTGTCATACAATTGGCAATTGCATGTACTCCTACACAAATTAACAGTTCCAACTTCATACATTTAAATGCTTCTTAAAGAAAGGTATGTTTTGAATTTCCTCACTGTAAGTTCTAGTTGTTGGACATCATTGTGTTTGGGATAGAGTTCATAACTTTAAAAAGAGTTGAATTTTGTTCTGTCACTGCTGTTAGTTAATTTCTCCATCTTTTTTTTTTTAATTTGACAGTATTTTAGCATCAATATCTAACTTTCTTTTTCCCCACAACAATTTTATTAGGCATTAGGCCTTTATTAAACCACACATTTAGAAGTCTTCTAGCACTGCCTTTCAGTTCAAGTAGTTTTTACCTTCCCTTAAGGACATAAAACAGAAAGAAGTCATAATGACTCTCATTTTCTTCTTTGTGGCAACTGAAATGGCAAACTTTAATTCTGTCATTCCAGTGAGGTGCCTTGAGGCAAGTAGAGCCTGGCTTTGGGTCCAGGTGGGCTAACCATTGCACAGTCATATAATACTTGACTAGGTCAGCTGAAAATTTGAAAATTTTTCCCTGTTCCATTTTTATGTTATATCCAAAGTGATGACAAACTTAATTTATGACTATTACTAAACTCTGGCCTTTTTCTTCCACAACGGGTTCCAAAATGTTTTTTGTAGCATAGCCCCTTTTGTTTTTCATCCTGTTTCCAGCTTTCCTATCCTCAGGATAGTCCATTTGGATATATATTTCGTATGATATGCATGTGTGTTTTTTACCTGTAATATATGAATAATAAGCTTCCAAATTTCCTTATCACATTGTTACCTGTTGTGCTAAAACTTTCAGTGAAAATATCTAACAAGGCCAGGTTTTCAAGTGGTCCATCCTGTCTCAGTCTGGAGGACATCAAGAGGCCTGATATTTCTGCCCAGCTCCTGCTGGTGCTCTTTTCACTCCCAGAAACATAATTTCCTGCCAGAGCCATCCTGTAGCAGCTCTGGACTCCTTTTGCTCTCGGCTCTGCCTGAGAGCTCACATCCCAGCTCGGCCCAGTCCCAGCTCAGTGCCCAGTGCCGGGGGCTGAGGCTGCCCCTACTGCCCTGCAGCTGTCTGGGGATGGGATGGGCCCAGGGGTCCTGCTTTGCCCCTTCAGAAAAACCTTCATGGCTGCTGATCCCCATCACTCAGCCCATGAGCACCCTGAGATTTCCCTAACACCCTCTCTCCAGCCACATGAATCCTTTCAGTGCAACCATGATGACCAGCTCCCCTCTCACTCATGTCAGTTTTGGCTAAACGTTTCTATAATGTTTATAGAAAGCTTTATAAGCTTTATAATGCAGTTTAATTTGAAGTTTACCTTGGTATAAAACAGTGTGCTGCCTTTCTCTCCTCTAGGAATAAATCCTAGTCCCCAGTTTTACTTGGCTAGCTATGAACCATAGAGGAGGAAGAGCTGCTGCAGGTGAACCTTCAGAGAGATATAAGGAGTAAAACTTTTTATGCCAAAGAGCTGTCAGAAACTTTTCCTGTCAACAAAACAATAAGGCAACATTATGTTAGTCAAAAATATGCTCTTGATGCATTTAGCTCCTGAGTCTCTTTTGAAGCGTGGTCCAAAATTGCTGAAGTGATTGGCATTTGACAGGCCACTGCTGAACCTTTTGTTATTTCTTGTCACCCTTCTCTTCTGTATTATATCACTGAGTCTGATGGGAGCTGAGAAAGCTTACCTTCTTATCCTGAAATAAGTCTTGATATCAGATATCCAGCAAGAATATTTGGGGTTTGTGCATTCTGGGAAATGGGCAGCAATTCTATGTGCACAACTTAAAAAAGGCAAGGGGAGATGTAAAAGTCAGTGTTGGACTGTTTGCACACTATAGTGGCTATTACAGCCAGAAAATATTCAGGGTTTCAAAAGTTGTTAAAATCATTATCAGAAAGTTCAGAGAACACAGCTCATTAAGCATGGTCAAACTAAGTAGAAAAATTGCCTGTGGAAGGCCAGAAAATTTGAGTCGGAATAATATGAACATGGTTTCTGCCAGCTTAAAACTCAAATCTTCCCAATAAGTTAAATGATCAGTATACCTAAAATAATTCATGGGCCATCAGAAAGTGTTAGGCAACACTTATCAATTTTATTGATAACTTTCAAATGTGACATGAAAGTTCTTCCAATGCAGAGTACGTCTTGAGATGTTCATGCATGCATGTAGGAGAGGATTTATGTAATCTGGATTTAGCCATCTAAAGGATTTCTTTAGGCATCTCTCCTGCCATGACTATAATGATGAGAGAGCATCCAAGGGAGACTTCTTACTAATCATATTCAAATCAGTCTTAATAGTCTCATACTAATCAGTCTTAGCACAAGTGAATGTTTTTTGTTAACTGTAAAGGGAGCACTAATATATAATAGTCTCGGCATTTACACTTTTATGGAGTAACATGGGGTCAGAAAAATCATGCATCTTGCTGAACACGAAGCTTATCCTCATTGCCTGTTATGTGCTGACCCTTTTATCAGTATCACAGTTTATGGGATTATGATGGTGACAACAGCACAAGTGTGTTTTATGGAAAGGAACATAAGGAATGGCTGAATTATGCAGAATGTATGGATAAAGATATGTTGGTCTTTAATACTGCATGACAGAAGTGAAATGGTGTGCAAAGCATTTCATTTGCTTGAGAATGACTCATCTTTCCAAAATTTGCTTTGTAAGGGAGACAAATCACAACCCCAAACCTGAAAAGGTTCATCTATTACAGAATGTTATGGACCATATATGATGAACATGTTACTGTGTTTGGGACCTCAGCCATCTCAGCCCCAACAGGCTGCTGCACTATGTAGCTCAGCAAGGAACTTGAATGTACTGAAATATTTTTCTCTGTGAAATTGTGGATTAAAATTAAACATATGTGCTGCATTGAGACTTTTAGACAGACAATATTTCTGACTGTCAGGAAAAGCTAAAATAGCTCTTTTTGCCTGTATCTATGTTAGTTTCTGTCTTGTATTTGAGATATTTCAACATGTCCTTGCAGTGTGTTCTTGGTATGTCATGGGACGTCACAAGCACAGAAGGAATATTAAAATTAAAGGATAGAAAAGGATGGAAGTGCAGATGACACTTCAATTTCTTCAAGAAGAGTTGGGACTAGCCTCACTCACAATTTTTCCTGTTCAATGTGAAGATTAAAACATTTATAATCGTTATGGGCATACTTCAGCTACCTAGCTAGATATTGAATGGATCTGAAGCCTTTAGAGATATTTCCTTCTGTGTCAACTCTGTGTGGACCATGGACAGCTGTTTCACTTTGAGTTGCAGTGAAACAGCAGGAAAAAATATCTTCTCAAGCAAAGTTGGACACTTTTAAATTTGTGAAAGAAATGTAGAGGTTTAATTTCTCACTTTCTGTGTAAAAAATATGACACTTTACTTCAGAAGAAAAGCGTCTGAGCAGTGGATGACAATTATTACTGTCAGGTGATTTGGGAGGAGGTAGAAAAGGTGCTCCAGGTAAAAGATCTCATTCAGACATCCATGCAGTCCAGTCATCAACCAGCAGTTTCATCTGTGTGAGAGACTGCTGTCCACAGGGTCCTCACTGCTGGGAAGAAAAGAGATTCTGCAGCATTCAGCAAACTTGTCTGGTGTGGGGAAATCACCCTACAGCCTGATTGCCAGTGGTGTCCCCAACTCCTTTCCAAACAGCAGGTGGCTGAAATTAAGGGCAAGTCCCTTTCACAGAAGTTCAAATTTATAATTCAAAACACTTCTTGCATTAGTGTACTCGTGGACTGGGTACAATCTGATTGCTGTTAGTGATGAACACCCTTCAGCACTTTACATGTAGATTGTTCTGTAAACTTCCTTGCTGAGCAGAATAAGAATGTTTGTCTTTGTATTTAAGATACGTTTGAAGTGCCTAAGAAGGGCAATTTGAGTGGACAGTGATGCATGGATAAATAATTATTGATCCAGACTTTCAGTTTAAATTTAAACTTTTCATTATATTTAAAAACCATCAGTTAAATGTCAAGCTTTTATCCTCTGTTATTGCATGCCCTTATTTTTTTTTTCTGCTAGAGAAAGGGAAAATGTGTTGAAACACATGAAGAAAGAGCACCCAGTAAATATAATGCAGTAGTGTCTGAAGACATTTTGAGTTGCATTGGCCTGAATATGTCCTTGAGAGACCAGGTTTCTCAAAGAGTTCAGCCAGGACTAGGTAGGTATCTGATCTACAAAATGGCACACAAACTTAATCAGTGTGAAAAAACATAATCTATAAAAGCTCCTGTATAAACAGAAACTTTAATCCTTCTGAGGTAAAACAAAGACAGGGAGCAAACTGCCTGTCCAAAACCAAAACCAAAACTAAAACCAAAACCAAAACCAAAACCCAAAAACAAGCTAAAAAAATCTGGCACAATAAATCTGAAAAGATCTGTCTCTGGCATTAGTCAGATTTCTGGTAGGGGAAAAAATGTCATGCAACTCTGTATTAAAACAAGAGAGTATGTTTTGGTGCATGAAAGCTGACATGATGGAAGGTCAACAAATCCATCCATCCATATTAGGTGATAGTTATTAAGAGAATTCCAGAAAAAAAAAAAAGGAAAAATATGAATGAGATAATGGAGGAAACAAAATATAAACACCCAGGACCTTTCTAGACATGTTCAAATCAAACTGTGCTCCTTGTGAGACTGAACCCTTACTAGCACCATTTGAAATAATTTCCAATTATTCAGGATTCATAGAAAATAATTTATAACTGTGACCTGATCTTACTGCCATTGTAATTGCATCAAAAGACCAAGTAACTTCCATCACTGGAAGACTGGAACTATAAATCCTCTTTGCCCTCAGTTCTTAGATATTCCTCCTGTTTAGATGCTATTCAAGCAGTTTCTTATAGGATTAGGAATGAGAAATTGCAGATGGAGTAGTGCAAAATATTCTGATATCAATAACTTTGGAACTGGTAACAAGGCTGGTCCTACAAAATGGAAAAGAATGTCAATATTTTGCAGCAACTAGGCATAGCTAGACTTTATTCATATCCATGTTATTCACACATTTTATCCCAGTACAATTACACATTATTTATAACCATCAGAGAAGACTTATCCTTGCCATTGTTTTGACAGGAAGTGTGACATGCCAGGGAAATCTGACACACCTAGATATGAGAAAGAGAAACTACAAAGTGTTTCATTCTACAAAGATATCTCCAGAAGCTACTGGATCACACATCTTTGATACTGTCCTATCTTCTTGCTCTGTGTAGTGTGTGGAAAGCTCTCTGTAGTATTATTTGTCTGTGAAATATGTCACACAGCTAAGAGATGTGCTCCTCACCAGAACTGTGCTGACTTGTGTTGGTCTCCAGAGATCTGAATGCTGATGGACAAGCTCCTCTAGGCAGTCTGAAAAGACTATGAGCAGACCACTCTAAAGCAGCTGTGAGAATAGACTCAAAGAGGAAAAAAAATCTTTCCAAAGGTCATGGCATTTTATGGTGAAATCAGTGAGCCACAGAAAACTACTTCTATCCAAGAATTGAGCAAGCAGAACACTTCAAACAACCCAGGAAAGGAGAATTTAGAAGATAATGTATGGGAAAACAGGAAAAAATATAACATTTCCTACTAACAGTATTGGACACAGATTATGTGATTAAAGTGAGAATAAAAGACAGAACGTCCAAACTCCCTCAGGAATCTTACCTGAATTTATATCATTCCTTCGTTCCCTTTGCTTCTTAGGTGAGATAGGAAAAAATAATAATTCATAGAAATGCCATATTTTTTTTTCTTTTTGCTTGCTGGGAGATGATAAGGTTTAAAAAGCTTTTTTTTAGTTGTTGTTCATATGATATCATAGAAAATATTTATTAAGTGTTTCAGAAAAAATAAATTTATTATTTCTAGTATCATACATATATTTTTTCCTATCATTCTGAACTGACAAATTCCCAACTTGGATTTAAATACTATGTAAAGAGGCAGGATTCCATCACATATTTCAATGTAATACATAGCTCCTTCAATAGTTCTTTAAATTAAAAATATACAAGACAAATAAAGCAACTGAACAATTGATTTACCTAAAATTTAATCTTGTGAATCATTGATAATCTGAAACATATTGATAGGATTTAGTTAGAAAAGATTAGGGTTCTTACTCATACTGGGTCTCAGAAACATAGTTTTTAATGCAGAAATCATAGTATTCCTTAGGTAATGCTGTTTGACCAAAAATAATTACTTGGGTGGTGTAAGTGCTGTTGCTATCCTCCCTGTAGTAAGCCAATTTGCATCAAATGAAAATATTTGCTTTTTCAGATGCCTCTCACAGGAGCAACTATCAACCTTGCAATTATGGATAATTCTGAATGTAATCTATCAGCCCCCAAGAAACTTGCTTTCTTTGATAGGTGCTGGGAGAACCAAGTATTCTGACAGTTATTTAGAGACTGCAGATGGAGACTGGGGTGATGTTTTGTTCATGATTATTTTTGTTTTATCAGTGTAGATTGAAGTGGATGTAATTGAAATGCTATGGTGTCTTAATTTTCTCTCTTAGTTGCTACAGAATATTGCAAACTATTTTGTTTGTTTCAGAAATGCAGAATTACTAGAAGATTAATCAGTTTGGCCATTCATTCATCTATTTAAAGTTATAGTGCTGAAAAAAATCTGGATGAATAAGAAAAAACTGCCACAATCTCTCTAAGGAAAGGACATAGGTGTTTAAGCATGGAACTACAACATAATTTTTCCCATAGAGCAATTTGGAAGCAGTGTAAAGTAAATGCAATTTGCTAAAGATGATGGAAACAACACAGATGATGGCCACACATTATAAATACATAAAAAAGAACAGCATTTTTGCTGTGACCTCTTCTTTGGCCTCATCTGCTAACATTATTAGTGTTATTTACTGTATTAATTGTCTAATATTAACTGTAAAAGACTTTGTAATGAATTTTTTAATGTTTATAAACATAAAAATCTGTGCAGACTTGTGGATGACACTTTCTTTTTTCAAACAAGGATGCAAATTGGTCTTTTGTGGTCAAGAATTTAATTTCCTCTTAAACTTTTTTATTTTTTACTGTTAATTGTTTTCAAGGTTAATGAACAGGCAATTAATTTGCCTATGCAATTTGCAGAATCCAACATTGGTGGAATGTTCTGCTGCTTGAAATATTGTGGCAAAGTGTAGATAAAATGTCAAAAAACGAAAACCAGAGCATTTCTGCATGTATATGCTTCTAATATTTAAAGGCATTGATTAATATACTTGCAGTTGATTCCATTTGTAATTGCTTTCTTTCTTCAGTAAGACTCAGTTTTAAGGGCAATAATAACACAGAATAAGAATGCTGTGGTTAATTGTGTGCTATGGCTTCTAAAATTGTGCACATGATTCATTTGGAGATCTTGCAATGTACAAGCCAAATAAATAAAAATAAAGACCTCCTATTAATAATGATTTTTTGACACTTGGCATAGTCTTTTGTGTTGCCTGAAAAAATAGACACACAGCTGTTAATTGACAAGAAAAGTAATAATCCTTTGATTACAGTAGCTAAAGGCTGTCCTTTAATGGATTTTACTTGTCACTTTTAATTCTTTTTAATCTTAGTCTGCATTTCATTAGAATGGCTTTATCATTCTGATGGCCCTCCTGTCGTTATTCTGATTGAGTTAATGGCTTGTCGTCATACCACAGAGCTCTGGTTTAAAATATAATGGTGCTTTATTTATAGTCTTCAGGGACATTTTAAACATGATTGCTTTGCCAATCAGCTTTTCTGGTTTTACATAGTACATTATTGTAAATGGAGTGCTGTATTTTGCTTTCTCTTGCCTGGTAGGTACTCTGAGCAAAGCTTCTGTCTTAATCTTCCATGACTTAATCTACCTATAAAATTCAACAGCCAGTTGGTGAGGGAGCTAGAAAAGGACTGTAATCATTTTCTGTCCTGCTCTTCAGCTGTGATTTTGGCTTTCTGTTTAAAAGCTTCATGCCTGCACTGCAGTTTTCCTAACAGATGATACAGGTACTCGAATATTATTCAAAAATTACCTGCGGTCTCCTAATTCATCTATTAAAGTAGATTTATTACTGTCTTGTGTTCTCAACTACAACTGTACAGCGGTGGAATGTATTATATTTAGGCCTTTATGCTTCATTTGATCCTCAGAAAAAAACTAGTGTTCAAGGTACTGTATTATTTCTATGATTTTGAGGAGTCTGATAAACTGCTAATAATTTTAAAGATAATACCATTTAATAACTGTGGGATATGGATTGGAGAGCTCCTGATTACTTTTCTAATTACAAAGTATAAAAAGTATGCTGGTTGCATATAGAATAACATTCGGATGAACAAGAGTATTTTTTTTGTTTTTAGGTTGAGAGAAGCAATATCAGCAAATTATTGTAGAGAATGGATTAATAAATTTTTGATGATTATATTTGTGATACAAATCCAGCTGCGACACCAAGCCATGCTGTTGTTATTGACCTATATAATACTCTGCTGCAGAACAGATATCATAATTAAAATAGGCAACATCTTATGATATATTTTTGTAAAATTACTAGAGCATGGCTCATATGATAACCTTGCCAACAAGTTAGGAAAAAAGGAAGATACGTGGAAAATAGCTACCTAAACTCATACATTTTTATTTCAATTTCTGTGTAACCATTTCAATTTTCCCATTTCTGTAGAGACTTTCTAAAATGGGGTGAAGTTTTCCAAGAACATTAGTACTTATATTTATTTTCAAAAAAATGTTGATGAAGAATCAGACATATGCTAGCAATGTGCTGTATCAGTAGGTCCGGTTTCAGGACAAGAAATAGAAATGCAGAGGATTTTTTAAAAACTGCTTTCTAGAAAGAAAAAAAATGTATATTGTATTTGAGGTAGTCAGACTTTGTAGTGTTAAACAGCATTTTCTTGGAGAGGTCTTCTTATCTATCTTGAATTTCTCAAATCTATTTCTAAGCGTTGTATAAAAAACATATCTCTCAATATGTATATATTCATATCTACATATTGATATATGTTTTTATGCTCACTGTTCTTGCAATTAACAGTTTAATCAGAGAAGGATAATTAAACATTTATCTTATTTAAATCAATTAAGTATTTCTTTAAGGCACACTTTTGCACGCTACACAGGTATGGGATTGCAACCTTTGTTTTTTTTTGCTTTCTAATGCATTAAATTGCAGATGTTAAGAGCTTGGCAAATCATGTGCTGCTGCTGGTACTTTGCAAGTTCCAGATGCAATTATATTTAACTGTTCTAACCAGTGACAGAGTCTCCAGAAGAATCACCTCTATGTATTTCTCTTGGAACCACCAGAGAACACCTTTTGGCTCTCTGTTTTTTATCTAATTTCTCTTATTACTATTTGCATTTTTATAGTGTCCAAGAACCTGAACTAGGTAGGCATTGCTTTCAAGTTCTCCTGTATTATTCCTGCATAAGAACAATCTAGTATGAAATGTTTCCAGCACAGAGAAAGGTCACTTTACAAATTGTGTTGCACTGAGTGCAAGAGCAAGATATGCAGAGGTTTTTTATAGTAGCCAACTGTCCACATTTGAAAACTTTTCAAATATGAGTATTTTCAAAACACTATGCTTGGCACCCTGGGTCTTTTCTTCGTTTTTCCCTTATTGGGTTACTGCAGCAGAGTGGCTCACATCAGCATTAGGATATTGAAGTTCATTTGAGAGCACTCTGATGAATCAAGACATTCTTCTGGTTCACAGGCATTCATATTCTCTTGCAATTTTTAATGATTTCTAATATTGCACCAACTACCTATGCCATTATCCAGTGCCAATATGTTATCAGTTACATGGATTACTGCTTGTCTTGGATGGAATCAGTCTGTCCTGTTTTCTATACCTGCTTGCTTCAGAATAGTTGTCTTTACAGCTTGCCACATAGATCTGTATGTATTTGCATTTCTTTCTCTCCTATATGAATTTGCATTCGTGGATGTTGCCAGACTAACTCAGTAAATTTACTATTTTTCTAGTCTGAGTTAAATGATGGACAAGAGCAGATGATGGTTTCATATGGGAACTATTAAAATACACTGTTGATAAAACTGTTTTCATTTACCGGAAGCGTACAAGGAAATAAAATATCTCTCAGAAATGTTTTCCTGTAGATTTACTCCACTGAACTGAATCAGCAGAGAAAAATTAATAAATTTAGAAGTGCTTTATGAAGGATCCACTTACTCTCAAGGGTTCTGCTGGACTACCCTTAATCTATATTTAAAATGAGGCCTTGTTGACAGGGGTAGGTGAGTGGTGAAATACAAAAGAGACAAGAAAGACAGAATAGACATTTAGGGAAAATTTGAGGCAAAAATTGACAGAAAGCAGGGAGGAAACGGAAAAAAGGAGAAAGAGACTAAATAAAAAATACTTAAAAGTGACAAGAGAGAATATATGCAAGTTGAAAATCTCAGGATTTTGATTTCCACTTAGAGGGATGATATTTAATGCCCTAAGTCTCTAGACATCCTAGCAATAGATGGGCTTATCTTTTTTCATCTCTTTTTGCTTCAACACTGTGCTATGGGTTATAATTAAAGCTGGTCTAAGATAGCAACAAAACTGAATAAATTATTCATTGAAAACCAGCAACATTTTCTAAATAATGTATTCAATGAATAATATTCAACTAAAAATAGGTACAATATACACAGTATTCTGTGCAGACTCAGAGCTGGTCCTTGGCCCACATTTTATCACAACAAGTATGATGAAATTGGTTTGTTTCTTTTCTAGAGGGGACAAGCAAGAAAAAATATTTTTATTTCTAGCCTCACAAGATATGCTATATTAGAGCACTTTGTTGTTAAAATTTTAAAGTTCATTTCAGTATCCTAATGGGCAAAAATTAACTAATCCCTGCATGGAACTTGGTGGCAGCCTAGNAACCAGACCCAGCCCGCTCATTGCTGAATGTCTTCAGTCTTGCAAAACCTGGGAAATATTTAAGTAAATATTGGGTGATGAGGGATATTCCAGAAAGATGAAGGAGTACTGATACTGTGTCGGAATTCAGCAAGGCTGTTAGGTTGTGCCAAAAGNTATTTAAAATGAGGCCTTGTTGACAGGGGTAGGTGAGTGGTGAAATACAAAAGAGACAAGAAAGACAGAATAGACATTTAGGGAAAATTTGAGGCAAAAATTGACAGAAAGCAGGGAGGAAACGGAAAAAAGGAGAAAGAGACTAAATAAAAAATACTTAAAAGTGACAAGAGAGAACATATGCAAGTTGAAAATCTCAGGATTTTGATTTCCACTTAGAGGGATGATATTTAATGCCCTAAGTCTCTAGACATCCTAGCAATAGATGGGCTTATCTTTTTTCATCTCTTTTTGCTTCAACACTGTGCTATGGGTTATAATTAAAGCTGGTCTAAGATAGCAACAAAACTGAATAAATTATTCATTGAAAACCAGCAACATTTTCTAAATAATGTATTCAATGAATAATATTCAACTAAAAATAGGTACAATATACACAGTATTCTGTGCAGACTCAGAGCTGGTCCTTGGCCCACATTTTATCACAACAAGTATGATGAAATTGGTTTGTTTCTTTTCTAGAGGGGACAAGCAAGAAAAAATATTTTTATTTCTAGCCTCACAAGATATACTATATTAGAGCACTTTGTTGTTAAAATTTTAAAGTTCATTTCAGTATCCTAATGGGCAAAAATTAACTAATCCCTGCATGGAACTTGGTGGCAGCCTAGACATTGATGATAACAATATGATTATGGTAAGAAGAGGAAAATAAAGATCGTTCCAACCAGGTAAAAGTGTATTTGATGCTTCAGAAAAGCTTCCAACACCCAAAGAAAATTAAAAAAAAATTGTGAATACCAACAAAATGGTACATGGAAAATTTTGACTGGAAGTGAATATGAAAAAGGATTAGTCTAATAGATAGAAAACTGCATTGTCTTACTAAGTTATCTTTTTCTAAAAGTCCTTTGCAGCCCAGTGGCAACAGAAAGGACAGCAATTGTCAATGAAAACCAACAGGGAGAAAATGAAAAAGAGATGACATAAGAATTAAGAAATAAATATGGGAATATAAAGTACGGAGTATTTAAAGAAAGATCAAAGAAGCAGACTAAAAGGCAGTCTTTTGATCTAAGGCCTGTGAGCTTCCAAAAATACATTATAAGTAAAATATGTTTTGTCAATATTGTATATAAATATACAAAAATCACGTTTTGAAGATATTTAAAATTTATATATTAAAAAATGATGAAAAGAAGCCAGATATAATCAACACATATTTGAGTAAAACTAGTAAGTTGAGTATGCAGCTAGTGAGATAAGAAAGTCTATCTATTTTTTGCCAATCATTAATCTAAACACTAANGCAAAGGAAGGAGTGGTGGAATATAATATTTTCTTGGTTCTCCTATCCATAGGATATTTCTGGTGGGACCCCATCTTGCTTCCTTTGCTACAGCTCTAGTTAGAGAAGACAATGAATCAAACATGTAGCTTGGTTAGTTATTTTTTTATCAAGATTTTTAGGAAAACATGTCAAGTCAACCAAACACTTCTTAGCTAAAAGCAGATTTTTGCATACGTGGACATGGAAAACATACAAAGGAAAAAATATTATTTTTTCTTGATAGTGTCCTCATTTTAATTCTAAAAAAATACCTTCTTTTTTTTACTACATAGGCATGGAAATACATGTAGCGCTAATTGTCAGTTCTGAACCCTCAGGGTTATGTATCTCAGTGAGGCTGAGATACATAAAGTCATGTTTCATATTATATTCTGATAATTAGGAGTGTTCAAAGTACAAATTCAAATGTTAAATATATTCAGAACTGTCCCTTTCCCACTGCTTGATAAAAACTTGGGCATGTTATAACTAGTTTTACATTAACATTTACACAGTAATTACATTAAAAAAGTATGTGGTTTAGTGCTACTTTAAATAAATTCTTATTTTTAAAGATGCTATCAAAATACTCTTGTTCAAATGTGGGATGGTGAAGTAGGAATTATTTAAACAATACTGAATTTCATTGCCAATTAAGTTGAATACATTTTTGTGGCTTTATCACACAAAAGCTTAGTTGCCATTCTATACAGATGTCATCACCATTCTACTTGTCAGAACTTTCTGAAATAAAATCTATTAAGACCAGGAACACTGAAAGTAATTTAGGGAAAATACCTATGTTTTTCTTCATTCAAATTGCTTTTGTTAAAGCATTTGAAATAAATAGAACCTCTCAGAAGTTTCTTGTTCAGCAACAATCACTGTAATCTGCATCCATTATAATACTGTGTGTTGTACTCCTTTGACAGCAGAGCTAAGCAATCAATATGCTCCTTTCCAGCAATCTCTGCTGAACCAATCTCATATGGTTAATAGCTGAGACAGATGCATTCTATAAGAATTTCACAATTGTACCAAATGCACATTGGCCTCTTACAGCCTTCTGTTAGCAAGCAAATGCTTAAAGCAATACTGCAATACTGTCTTCCTTAGCTCTTAGCATAATTTAAATGGAAGAGCTAAAATCCATATTTTAAATCAAGAAGAAACAGTGATGTAGAGATGTAGTTTAAAATACATAAAAAGAAATTATTATATAAAACCAGCACTTTCAAAAATCTAAAATGTCAGTATATGCAAATACTTAGCTAAGATACCCAAACAAACTTAGCTTTATGTAGGCCATAAAGAACACAAACATCTCTATTTTATCTACAGCCCATGCTTCTAAGTGATATAGACTTTCTTTTACTAATCCATATATCTAGCTAACTGTATTTGTTCCTCTTTTGTAAATAATTTTCTTTGAAGTTTAATTGCCTTTTGTATTTATAATAATGTCTCATTGAATGTATAAAAATGTCAGATAATACTTAAGTCTACATAATATATCTGCCTAATGCCACAGCCATATGAGGCAGAGAAACTAACCCAAGATGCCCTGAAGTGGCTGTTAAACAAGCCTGTACATGATATGGAGGATTGAAGTATTTATCTCAGTTTTAAGGTGTTCGATAAATTTCATTTTTTTCCTAATATCTGCATGTGAAGGCTGGCATCACAGAATCATAGAACCACAAGATAATTGAGTCTGGAAGAGACTTCAGGAGGTCTCTAGTCCAATCTCCTGCCCAAGCAGGGTCAGATATGAGTTCAGACCAGGTTGTTCAGGGCTTGTCCATTCTGGTATTGAAAATACTAAAGATATAGAACATTAAACCTCTCTGGGCAGCCTGTGCTAGTTTTGTTCTTTTCATTTGGAAAAAGCTTTTGATTACATTCAGTTTGAGCTTCCCTTCTTTCAGGTTGTGCCCACTGCCTTTCAGCCTCTCACCACACACTTTTGTAAGCAGCCAAATCCATCTTCTTAATAAGCCCTTTGTAAAGTGCTGTGAGGTGTCTCCAGAGCGACTAAGCCAAGGTCCTTCACCTCTCCTTACAGGGAAAGAGGTCCATCCCGACCATTCTGGATGCCCTCACCCAACAAGGAAATCTCTTGTAATTAGGTAGTGCAAATCTCTGGAATTGCCCTGGTGGTGTAATATGCCACCCTGCTAAGGTACTTTAGATTTATTACATAAGGACATCTCAAGAACATTTGCAGTTCTTCCTTTTACTTCTAGTCTCTGTTCATCTGTGTTTACACCAGATTTTGATAAAGACTCTTGAGTACTGTTGCAATATAAATAATTAAATAATTTAATAATTAATAATTTTAATTATGCTAAAAGTAGAACTTTGAATGTACAGGGAAGGGAACACTGATATTCAATTTACTGTCAATCTGATTAGCAATCATGCCTTCTGGAAAAAACTATAAAATGAAAAGTTTAATCAATGTCATTCTTTTGGTAAAAGAGTTTGTGATTTTTTCATAATTTTTGCCCTTTTTTGGGGGAAAAAACCTCCCAAAATACTTATTTCTTACAAATTGCATTTTATTCTGATATGGCAGCTGCACGCAGAATGATCAATAGGTTTATGATGTCATTAAAGTCTGGCACCACAGACTAGCAAAAAATGTCTATTTTTATTTACTATTTGACTTACACTTCAATGTGTCATGTAGTGCTTAGAACCAAAATATTTGCACACTTAATTTGATTTGGCAGTTGCAGACAGTACAGATTATGTAAGGAAACAGAAATTAGAGTATTGCCAGTTTAGTAAACACTTTTCATGAGAAGTTTCAAAACCTTAATAAATTAATAATGTCAGAAACACAAAAGACTTCTAAATCCAAAAACATGAAATTGAAACTTTAGGCTATGGAAATTGACAAACTAAACTTTGTCATAAATAAGAGAATCAATGTAGCATTTTTCTCCTTTGAGAATTTTTACAGAGAAAAAATATCTGCAGTTATTGTCATGGATTAAATATTTATTTAAAACAGTGTACTGGAATTATCCTCCTCTCAAATTTTCCTAAAACCACTGGGTATACTGAGCTATTAAAAATTGTTACAGTGGGTTTTAGTTCATTTCAGAGAAGTTATTCATTCTGCTAGAGAACTTATTGCTTTGCTGTCATATTGGAGTTATATTTTCTGCCAACTTGCTTATTAATTTCTAAACTCTCATGCACCTTTTTCTCAAATATGCAAATATTGATTAGAATTTTCAATAGAAAAAGGGCATTTGCATGTAATTGTTGCAGATTACCCAAATGACAAGCTCATTATTGGTGGAAATAAATATTCCTTGAATTTTAGAGGTCAAAAATAAGTTTGTCATTGCAACCATCTTCTGTTTGCTCCGAAATGATAAGGCATGATCAAACATCCTATTTTGACCAACTACAACAACAACAAAAAAGCTATATTTCTCTCATTATTAATAATCTTCTTCATATCATACAGACTATTTAAAATAATATCTTTACCACTGTTTAATAGTATCTGTCAATGTTTACCATTTAATCAAAGAACTATAACTCATATACCTATCTTCCAGAAAAATTCTACTTCTTTCTGATTCATTTTAAAATAAATTAATTCACAGAAAGTTGAATTCACTGAATCAGGATGGTGCTTTTACACCTTGCTTGATATCCAGTCCAAAGCCATATTCTCCTGAATGCTTTGTTCCTCCTTCCTCCCCGTTGTAACCTGTGAACACATCTATGAAGGTGCTGGCAATGTACCAGAATAAATAGGAATGTTCAGTGTGCTTTGTCTCAGCCTCGACCTACAAAGGCCATTAAGTTTCCAAATTATATGTTTCAACCTGTTAACCATGAAGCATTAAATTATGTTCCATTATTAACATTTTTTTAGCCCAGATATTCAACATTTATGGGCATCAAGGTGTAGACAGAAATGTTGAGATGACCTGTGTTGCACAACATAACCATCCAGAAAGAGAGGTATAAAATTTGGGGATAGAAATTAAATTTGTTATCACTTAGGAAGAAGGAGATTACGGAGAATTCTTTACTGAGGATCAAAATTAAATACCTGTTACACTGCAAAACTGGTTGCGAGAGTATTAGGAATTTGAAGGTTTACTGAGCTCTAGGGATAAGATAGAATTAAAAGACTCTTCCAGGATAAAAAATAAACTAACTGAGAAGGCAGGTTTGATAACCATCTATAAACCTAGCCATGCAGTGGTAAACAAAAAGTCACAATTTTGCTATAGAGCATGGTAAACAAAAAGTCATAATCTCCCCACAGGCCACCCTCACAACTTGACACTCAGGAACACTACTGAAATAGTGTCTCAAAGTTTTACACATCTTCAGGGGAGAGACCTATCCAGACAAAAAAAACAATCCTAGAAATGGTCAATCTCATTTAACTTTAGTTATCTAAAATCAGGTGTCTAATTTTTTCATCCCAGGACCCAAGCATTAAGAACAGTTTATCTCATCTATTTTAGGACCCCTATTTCACAAGGACCTTTGTTCAGGTGAGAATTATTTCTTCATTGACTGTAAAGGCAGTTCAAAGTGAGTAGTCCAATAGTCTACAGCCAAATGTATTTTTGGATGGTTGAATCAGGGCGAGGAGATCAATCCATTAACTATGATTCTCTTATGGTAGAGCAATATGGTGAAATAATTTTCACCATGGATCTGTAGGTGCATAGTTTTGAGACTCAGCAGTTTCCTATGAGATATGCAGGTACTAGGCAGACGTTTGTAGGGATTTTATATAGGGAAATGTCTGCAGTGGTACAGGAGCTGAACACCTCAGGTAGAGCGGTAAATTCTCATAACACCCAAGGCTCACAAAATGTGTGTATGTGTATCTCTGTGTGTGTCTGGATACGTAAATTTGCAGATAGCCACCCTTGTCTGTCACTTATCATGCACAGTTGTAGATTCAGAAAAAGGCATAAAAGTGTTGAAAATTCCTGGTCTCCTCAAAGCATTTGTCTTGACAGAAAACTTTGATCAATGCTGAGGAAGAGAGTGCATCTTGCCTGTGGAATTTGTGGCTGATGCCATGGGGAATTATAAGATTTTCTTTGTTGTTTTTATTACAGTGCCATCTGGGACAACCAGGCTTGGAGCTGGAGCCTTCTGTGGCAAGTTGCATGCAAACAGCCAGAAGGTGTCTGCCCTGCATTTATTATAATTTAAATTAAAATAAAAAGGACAGCATATATATATATGTAGAGAGAGAGAGAGACAGACAGACAGACAGACAGAAAAAGGAAATCAATTTAAAAAAAGGGGGAAGGGAGAGGACAGTGAGGTAATACCACTTCAGTAGCCAAAATATCAATTTTGGCATTGCAGCAAAGGAGAAGATTCCCGAGACAAGGATGCTGGATGCTCATAGGTAACCATCTCCCAACATATGAGAGATCCTGAAAGTAAGTATGAAGGTATTTTGAAATCCAAGTAACTGAGATACACATCGATGAGGTCAGAATGTGGCTTAAGGCAAGGAAGAATGAGATCTCCTGAAAGATAATGCCTAACACGAGCATAAGCTGTGTTGAGCTTTGACAGTAACAACAGGTATTTAATGAGGTTCATTCAACTGGACAGATACTATGTTCAAACACATTCAAACAAATGTGTTTATTGCCATATAGATATAATTGTTTCTTGTCTTTCAATTACTGAAAGAGGAAATCTACAAAACCAGTACCTTGAAAGCATTTCAGCTTGTTTGTGACTTGTATAATCACTAGCTAGTTATCATGCTCTGAAATTTGTTTTGCAGAAATAAAGAAATAGTTACATAATTGAAGGATGATTAACTGGGCCAACTCCAATAGCTTCATTATAAACCAAGAGTGAAAACATTAAAGTTTTTTTAAAACTTACTGAATATCTGTTCTGGTCTTCAGAGTTTCTTTATAGAAAGCCTGACAGCATGACAATCCATTTAATGGCCTTGAATTGGAAGCTGCTCCATCACTGTTAGATTTTGTGCCATTTAATCAGTTATACCCTCAAGAACATCCTGCAACACAAATGACACAAGGTAATTCAAAGCTGTTAGATAAGGGGGACCGAGGCAGTAAAAGCTTGGGGCTGAATTTTTGAAATACGCCTCCTCTATGTGTTGGACAATTTTGACACAAAAAGCCATGCACATCTGAAAAAAGGGAATACTATAGAGGCCCTTCAGAAAATTACAAGCAGTGCTTCTGCAGGGTGAACTTCTGATTTTGTGTCTGTAAGTAAAGCAATAGATTAGCATGGAATGTCTAATATCAAATAGAATATAAGGAATTACCTGCTTTACTACCAATGGCTTTAGTACAACAGAGACAGACTATTATACTCTAATAAAATCATAACAGAAGGCATTCTGTTGCCTTTCTCCTTTTTTTTTTCTCTGAATTCTTTAGCCTTTATTAATGACAGAGGGAAAATAGTCAGAGGTGTAAGATTAGATGTCTGTAAAATGTTAAAACAGAGTAAATTTATTTTTATTTCTTTGTTAAAATTCTTCTCTGATTGTTAAAATTGTACAAACATTGTACAATTGAACAAACATATAAAGTAAGCAGCAGTGGCTGAAATAGCACCGTCCATTTTGCAAGTTGTCATTCTCTCAGTCTGAACTTCCATGGCTCTTTTAAGAGTACTGTGTGCTCTAAAGTATGATGAAATCTGATTTAATTGACAGGACTTTGATTAATAAAACTGAAATGTCAAGTTATTTAAGATTAATAAGTCGCTTAACTTTCACTGGCATTACCAACAGTAGTTCAAACAGTGAAAGCACTGGAAATTGTTTTAGGTGGTATTTGTCCTCATTTTAAAATGAAAAGCAAATTAAATTAATATTATCTTCTACAGTGTAGTTATTTTTCACATCTGAGCGAGGAAGGAAGGTGAAACAGGGAATTAAACAAAGGTGATGAAGACATACTTGGCCCTGGCATGAACAGAATATGCAACTTTACCTTAGTTTGCTGTATCTCAGGTTCTAGAAAAAAGCAGGTGAGGCCTGTGGTCTTGCTGTTCATCACAGATCAGAATAAAATGTACCTTTTGAAGACCTGGTGTAGTTCACTGTATGTTCACAATAGCAAGCAGTTGTGTTAGTCAAGTGGAGGAGCTTCTGCCTGCCAACACAGCTGCAGCTCCAGCCCATCCAAAGAGTGTCATTTGAGTTTGCACCTGCTAGAAGAGCCAAAAGCACTGACTGGCAGGAGGGAATTGCAACACACAGAGCTCACATTCAGGACTGAATGTATTTCAAGAAGAGGACACCATACTTGGTAGCATGACCAGATTGTCCCTGCTTAGCTCCTTGTAGAGACTGTGGGGTCCAGAGGAGCTGCACAGGGAGCCCACCTTGGTGCCCTGCCATCATCTGGCTGTCGTGGTGCTGTGGAGCTTGGGTGTACACTGTGATGTGCCAATGGCTCTGGTATCGAGGAGACAAGAAGTAGGCATGAAGAGTGGCATGGAAAATCAACTATTATTATCTAAAATTTACTTGTTCTTTTACCTTGTATTTATAGGTTTGATGTTAAATCTCCAGAAATAAAAGGAAATCATGAAATGTAGGCCAAAAACCAGAAAATCTCACATTTTACTTCATTAAAAATATTGAATTACATAAACAACAAATGCTGGCATAATCAATCTGATTATACAGTCATATAGATCAATGTCTTACTTGCCAATTAGTATCACTTATTGATTTGACATCATTGTCTTCATAGGCAGTTCTTAACATTCATGTAATTATAAATTAACACACACTGTGGCAAAACTATACACTTCTGCATATTCTTTGTTATATTAGTATGGAATATTGCTGGGTGGTGGATTGCTAAAGCAGCAAAAAGGGTGGTTTCTATGACAGCATTTTTTTTTGCTGCTCATAGATACTTGAACAAGATTTGGCTCTGAAGTAATACCAGGTATATGAATTACAAGACCTATATAATTTTCTGTATTGGGAACAGCAGTTAGTGGGTAACTATTGAACTAGTAAAAACAAAAGGGATCAGAAAGCCAACATGGCCATATCATCACTAGGCTTCATCCATTTCTGAACACAGCCTTGTGCCTTATATCTTTTAACTGTCTGGAAAAAGACTGGACTGCTGATGGTTTGACTTTGTAGTTATGCAGCAGCAGCATCACACGGCACTGTCCAGTGTTTCCACATGTAGGAACTTCCACTGTGCCATTTTGACTGTATTGATGTGTTTGGTGTGCACCTACAGTAGACCAGAAGTGCTAATGAAGAAGTGATATTTTTTAATGAGCATTTTCCTAGTATTGACTCACCTGAGGTTCCTTAAATCTCCAAAAGTTTCTGACAAACTATAATTGCATTGTTTATGTGCATACTAGCAGTGGAGCATTATGGTAGGCTTGATATTTCCTTGATGCTAGAGAAAAATGCTAAAATAAGACTCACTTTTTGCGGCCAAAAAAAATGTAAGGGACATAAACACGTTAGAAGCATGATAGGACCACACTGAATGGGTGTGTGCACCCACTCTTTGTTCTTCTCCAGGAGTATTAAGAGCTGGTTTATCTGGCGCACTGGCAACTGCTGCATGGAGCACTCTTGTAGGTCACATTTTGGCTTTGGAAATTATTTTATTCTTAGAGCTCTCATGCTTGGACATTCATCAAAGTTTAGACATGCCCCTTGTAAGTTTGGTGAGCATCGTGGAACAGACAGGAAAAAATGTGCTTTGGTAATGTAGTTTTTAGAAGGCAAATATTGCTGCACAGAAAAAAAGAAGATGGAGTTATGAAATGCTGTAAGTTTTGTAAATTTTATCACCTCAAACCCTGTCTAATCTGTATGAGGACAGAAGTACTTCTGTGTCTCTGTCTGTGCTTATTCAAGCACTTTCAGTATTTTCTAAGGTACTAGAGAAAGAAATAATAGCAATCACTGCATGTTATCATGTGCTTTATACTAAAACCAACAGAAATCAGCTGGTGTGTAGAACGGGCAGTCTTATTTTGAAAAATACAGCAACATGGAAGCATTCAGTTTATTGATCCTGTCTCTCCATTATCCTTCTCATTGGTCCTTCTTTGTCTGCATTATAAGCAGTGAAGCAGATAAAGACAGTGTCAGAAACATTCATAATAACTCTGAGACCAAATCCCATGCAACAGAAGAAATATTCCAGTGGGATTTTTTTGTTGTTGTTGGAACTTTTTGTGTTCTGAAATGCAGATTTTTGATTGTAATCTTTATATTAAAATGATCTTCACTTTAGCAAGTATATTCTACACATGCTACAAGTAAAAGAGTTTTTTACCAGCAATACCAGGGAGTTTTTCTCTCCCTCTAATTCCCACCAGTGTGGGAATGCTCAACCCAGTGAAGTAAGGGAGATGTGGAAATAAGATAGACTCTGTGAGCAGTCCAGATAAATTCTCCTCAAATGTTTTTACAATTAAGTCCACTTTGCTGGATTTATGAACCAGAAAGTTGAAGGGGTTCCTTAAAGGGCTCTCCCTAGCTCATGACAGTTTTGCAGTCTGCTATTAGAAATAAACTTACACCAAGTTGTTTGCCTAGTTGTACTAAAGAGAGTCAAGAAAGTTTTAAAATTGGAACCTAACAGTAAGGAAATGCTCATAAGAAGCAGCTGAAGAACTGTCCCAGTTGTGATGTAGAGGCAGAATATTCCTGTCCTGGAATCATCTGGAAGGAAAGATGAAACCTCATGAGAAAGGTGGAAAAAATGCTTGTAAGTGCCAAGATCACAAAGGATTAAATTAAAAAGCTTGTCAATATTCAGAAGTTTAATAAAATGGCTGAGTCAATATCAGCCCATTTCTTTGGTCCTTTCAGTACATTTCAGTCACTCCCTTTTTAAAATTAGATCATTTGTATTTTCTCCAGATTTAGCAAATCTCTATCTATTTTATGTTTGAATTACCCTCTGTTTGCTAACTGTACTTGTTTTCCCCAGGATGTGTCATTTACCCTTTTTTTTTTGTTCCCTATAGAACTTTTTACACTGACATCTTGTTCCTGCCTCAATTTGTGGTGTTTTACATAATCTTTCTAACGTTCTGCAAATGTGTATATGTAGTATTTCTGAAGATATGAGAAGTGAGTAGGGCCTAGCAAATTAACACCACTAATGAATTGTTGTATAAGTTAGATAGAACTCTGTTAGTCATAGACCACTGAAAGGCTCAGACAAAAGATTTTTCAGTGTTTAAAGGCTTTTGAAGAACCAATTTTGGAAATGCTGAAGCCAGTGTTACTTCACAGGTTGGAAACCTGAATTCTGAATATATGCCCCTATTGAAACATGGGATGAAGAAATCTTCTGCTTCTGTTTTCAACTCCATGTAACAGAATATTTGGTTTTGGGCAGAGGTTTTAGGAAGGAGAGGTTATTTTTTATTCAGAACACAGTTACATAAAGTTAAAGAACACTAGATATAGAGATTTTAATCTCTATGGTATTAAATCTATCTATCTATCTATCTATCATCTATCTATCTATCTACCTATTTTCTTAACGTTTTACATTTTCAAAAGTAGACTTGTCTTTTTGTGTTGTACGTCAGTCTTTATAAAAAAAGAGAAACGTTTTTAGAATGTATTTGAACAAAATATTACACACCTAGCCAGAACAGAATTTAAAAAATCAAACTGTCATGCTTCTTTCTTGTTATTATAAAAGGAAATTTGACAATGTCATTTTGAGCAGTCAAGGTGGCTAAGACTTTAGTGGTCCATGTAGATTTCTTATGGAGTAATGCATATGAAATTGATTTTATCTAGACTATTGTACATAGTAACTCAAAATTACCTGCCCAAAGCGTAATCACTCTCTTCATTTCTGCACTGCTTGCAAGTATTCCTAGGGAAAAATTGCAGGTATGCTGTGTGATTATATAGCACACACTGAACTCTGGCACCCCTCAAACAGTCCAACAGACCTTCATGAAATATCAGCAACACCTGCAATTTGTTAAAAGTCCATTATGTTCTTTTAACCAAAATACCCTGTGGCTAGAATATAGCCACACAAACAAATTCATCCTTATGGACAAAAATTTCTGAAGAGTCCCTTTTCATAATAATTCACCTTACTGTAATAGTGATAGCACATTACAAGCACCTACTCCCCCTGTACTAACAGGAGGTGTTCTGGATTTTCTGGTGTAAAATAACTTGCAGAAGCAGGTTTCCACATTATTTGAACACTGATGGGGTCGCACTGGTCATTCTCTTTTTAATCTAATATAAAAGAGAATTACATGTGGTGGACCAGCTGCAGACTAAGTGTCGTCCCTCACCCATTGTTTGGTTGACAGTTCCATTGTCCCTAGGGAAAAGGGTTGTCAAGGGACATCCCACCTGGGAAGACATATTTGGTCTCTACTGATGTTAGAAAATTCAAAGTAATGAATGACCTAAAAAATAGGGTTTAAAAAAAAGTAAAGAAGTTTCTTTTTTGGTTTTTCTCTATTCACTGGATATTCAGGGAAGTTAAAACGACAGTGCAAGAACGAGTTTTTACCAACATGCTTTACTAGGAATACAGGCACCTGCAACCTAACACAGAAGAGGGTTTGAAGTTATTAAAGTCTGGGAGTCAAAAATTGAAAAGATCTCCAAATTCATGTCCTAATCTGTTGGGGTTGACCTCTTTCCCTTGTCAACTACAAGTGCCAGAAGAAAAGATTTGAAAAGGTTTCAGTTTTGTCCTTTGTTGTAAGCACTGGATCCAAAATCCCAAATTATATTTATCTCCAGACTGAAACATCTAGAAATATCTGTTCCCTAGAAATAGGCTGTTGACAGGATTCAGTTGCCTGAGCTTCCTCATCTGGTAACATTTTCCAGTGCCCAGGGATATTCCATGTACTTCCCAGGTAGCTCTTCTACAAAGGTGTGAGTCTTGAGTGGAGTCCAGTGCATCAAACAACCCTGTATGGATGCACTGACACCACAGGAATCTCAAAAGGAACTCAAAATCTCACATTAAGCCTTTGGCCATCAGAGGCCATGTAGTCTAGAGAACAGCTCATGTTGTCCTGAAGTGGATTCTGAGTGCAGGACTTCTCACAGTCCATGCTCTGCTGACAAGATGTTAGATGCACTCACCCTTGAGAGCATCTAAGGTAGAAGCTACTGCACAGGTGGGAGAGGATCTAAAGCAGACTGATGCTCTGACAGAGCAGAACTAAGCACATATCAGGTAGCAGTGAACACGTGTGGGCAGCAGAACCAAACCCAGCATTTGACTCACTGTAATGGGAGAGTCTGGACAGTGCACGTTTAGATACCTGTGCTAAGGTGTCATAGTCATGAAGTTAATACATTTCTAAAGGCCTGCACAAGTTTGTGCTCAGTAGGACTATCTTGTTAAAGTCATCTTCTGTTACTCAGCTGCAAGTAATGCTTTGGCAGTCCAAGGGAGCAATCATTCTTACAATGCTTTCTGTGTCATTGCTCTTAGGAAAATTTTTCTTGGAGCTGGTAATGAGAACACCCTCCAGGATAATGGAAAACTGTGTGTGGAAATGTTCCATGGATGCCAGAGGTCAGCATCTGTTTTCTGGGTTTTCTTGCCCTGGTATTGAATCTGTAGTTGAATCTTTTTGTGCCTAAACTGAGCAAGCTAATGGAACCATGCCAGCTTACTGCTGTGCAAATAGCAGGCAACTACAGACTGATAATGTACTGTAGCATGCTTCTCTGTGGCCTCAGAAAAATCTAAGGATGCACTTCAAAGCTGATGGTCACATTTTCTTGGTAGATTTTTTATAAATAGGTCGGTGTTCTTATAACTAAATCAAGTCTGTGCTATATCACCTACCCATGGTGTGCGTGGTACATCATTATTTACATCATAACTCACCCCAGGCAAAACCACAGCTAGTGAAACTAGGGTAAAACTAGTGTAATACTACCAATCAAATGTCTACTACAGCGCTGCTCCAAGCAGGAAAACATTACAGGGATGAATGGGAAACTTTAAAAATTTCTCATTTACTATATGTTGATGTTGTATATAGGGAATATGAGAAGAACATGGACTGTTAGAATGTGTCCAGGGGAGGGATGGTCAGAGCACTGAACATTTCTGTGAAGACAATGAGGGAATTAAGCACCTTCCAGTACTTAAAGGGCACTACAGGAAAACATGTAATGTTAGGAAAAGGGGAAATGGCTTTAAACTGAGTCTATCATATAACATACCTAGCATATACTAACTTTGTATATTGTGAAGTAAACTAAGGACAGGAAGCATAATTTGGTTAATGAGGATTCTGCCTCTAAATGGTTCTTTGCACTGAATCACTTCAAAATCCACCAGAATCACTTCAAAATCCACCTGGCAGTACAAATTTCCTGACTGCCTCCAAGCCAGGTTGCCAGGTTTGGATGACAGGAAAGTACTTGCCCATACCAAGCCAGTGTCCTCCTGCATACAGACATCCTGTGCTGGGGAGATTGAACCTTGAGGAAAATATTTTGAACATTTTTAAAAATAGCATCTTGCTTCTTATTCTTCTCTGCCAAAAAAAATTACTAGCGTTTTCCCTATGTAAAAACTCCAATAGCATTGCTATTGGGAACTTAGCTGCTCTGAATCTGAAAATCCACCCAATAAATCCAATAAAGAAAACTACAGAGGAGCAGAAAAGCAGGTGTTATTCTAATACACTTTAGGCACATGGCCAGGCAACTTTCATGTAGTTACAGGGAGATGGACAAGATGACCTAGACTATATGTCTTTTCTTCCCTATGCTATGGTTCTATAATTACCTCAGACAAAATCATGCTCTCTTCAGGCTGCAAGTGGTGCCAAATGTTATCAGTATGGAAAGGCAGGACATTTAAACCACTCAAGCAGGTGAAGTCAGTCACTGATATTATTTTCCTGAGTGCTGATAACGGCTGCTCAGCTAATCTGGTTCATAGACTGCTTTGCTATTTTGTAATGATATTTGCACCCCTGGAAGACAGCCACAAGCTATTGAAATGATGCTTGATAATGTTTCTGTACCAGTTCTACTTCAATTGACCTGACTTCAGTGTTATCAAAATGTTCAGTTTATAGAACCTAAGCCATATTTGTGCCTCCTTGATGGAAAAGAAAAATCAGTCCCTAAACACAGTGACCTTATTGTGTAAGTTACAGATGACTCTTTTCCTGAGTGCAAGAGGGGAAAAATTCACTTTGGGGTCTCAAATACTTTTCACTGCTATTTTAAAGCTACAGGCTGCTAATGGATTGTTCTTCACTTCTACACAGAGCAACCCTAGTGTTTAACCCCATCTTCTTGATGACAGGCTGAATGCAGGGTGGACCATGGAGTGAGTTTTTTAACATAACTCAGCAAGCTATTGTTCCTATTTTTAACATAAACCCCTCAAATCTGGAAAGGTAGAGAGGAGTCTAACAACACAACTGTCACCCAAGGAAGGGGTGTACAATACAATACGTTTACAAATGCCCCACTGGTATGTAGCAAAATCTTTGTGCTCTGCTGAGTTTGGGTCAATCAGGGCCAAATGTGGTAGAGAATCTGGCAGGGGAGGTTACAAAAGGGGATCATAAGCTGTTCTGACAACCATGTAGCCAGGCCTTGTCTATATGAAGAAGTAATTCGGTTTAGTAGGAGTGGATCTGTGAATTGAAAGAATTTGTTTTGAGACACCTGTATCAACCTTGTTCAGACATTTTGCTTTGGACAAGATTTAGGCTGCTGACTAGGAGCAGTGGTCCCCAGTACACACCTGGCTCAAAGGTGTTTGCAGGATAAGACATTAGTCTGCAGCTTTATGTTTCCGTTGTGATTGAGGCACATTTAGCATGTACTCTGGGCAGTCCTTACACTGCAGTTTTCCTTGAAAGAAAGCCAGCTGCACACACCAAATCTGCTTCATGAACCAAGCCAAACCGCAGGAAAAGGAGAAGGCTTTTGAGTTTGCTTCAGAAGCTTGCTATTACTCTGATCCAGTAAGGCAGAGGTGGCCACATTCCCCGAAGAACCCTTGCTTGGCAGCTGGTTGGCTTTTTTATTATTATTTTTAGTATAAATAGATTAAAAAATTAAATAAAACACGTAGCCTCAAATATAGATATTTTCATTTTCTCAAGCCTGCACTGCAACTAATTTCCTTTTGCCTTCAGAATCTCAAACCTCTTGTATGACGTGCCCTGGCTGAACTACAGATGGTGTTATACCAGAGCAATGATTACACTGTACTTAAACACAAGGTTCCAGAATCTGTTAAGAGCATGTGAGCAGCTTTTGTGATCCTGGAGCCCAACCAACCCCAAATGTCCTCAACAATTCAAGGGACTAGAAGAAAGAAGCCTTAGAAGCCTTATTTCAATGAAGCCAAGGTGAATGCAAACATGGAAGCCATAAATTGTGCATAAATTCAGAATTCCCTTCTGGTTCTTTTGGATGTATTAGCGAACAATGAGGAAATATGCTTAAACTCCACTTAAAGCTGTGGCTAATTCAGACAAGGTCCATCCTTTGCCTTTCCTCCAGTACTTTTGAAATTTTTTTAAGTCTGCACACTGACACATTGTAAATGGAATTCAACCCAGTGCAGAACATTAGTCAAGCTCCTAAATTTTGCTCAAGGCGGGGCAGAGAATCATAAGTAGGTTTTCTCTGCAGGGTTGAATTTATTCCAAAATTAGATGCCAGTGTCACATCATTACATTTCAGGACAATACAACTATTTGCAGAGTACTGGATCTGAGCAGAAATTAAGTAACTTCAGAAAATGTCTTGGAGGGCAATCAGTGTTTTAAAAACCTAAATTTTTTTGTTTGATTGATATATAACAAATTTTATGGGCAGGAGTATAATTTCTGAATTAAATAATGCCTGAAATGGGCTGGGTTTGTGCCTGTTGTATGACTATCTTGTTTGCTTTGTCACTTTAATTTTCCATTATTTTATTGTATGCTGACTACTTTTTTGTTTATTGAAAATATAAGCATGACATTAATTTCATTATCCTATTCTGCATGCAAGCATGTATTACATTTGCAAATGAAGAAGTGGTAAGGGGAAGCAAATTCAGTAAGAGAGTTTATTATGTATGCATAACCAAGCAAGTGCTTGTTTTAGAACAGTACATCTTGAACAGTTATGATAAGGATTGCCAGGATTTAACTATGACTTTTACAAATAGAAATTTCTAAGAAGTATCTACTGAAGAAAATACTTTAGTTCATGGACCTCAGCATGTTTTATCTTGAGTAGCAGCCAAAGTTGTTATAATTATTATTAGACTGAGTTAAAATCTGAAACAGAGAAACTGGGGACAAATGTATTATTAAAAGATAAACTTGTCATGAACTCTCATTATTGTAAGTAGCCTCTCTTCAGTAAAAATGAAATGAGCTGAAAAAAGACATTTTTCAACATTAACCATAAAATCAAAAAATATGAAAGCAAGATTTTTTTTACATTTAAAATAATTTCAAATACTCGTTCCCATTAACTTTGCACTCTGCTGTAAATTTCAAGATATTAAGACTGTACAAGAAGCCATGCCACTGTATGTTTACTTGAAGTGATTTATGAAAATACACATTATTAGGACAGCCAAATTGGTAGCAGGGATAGTAGTAACACTATTCCTCCTTCTAGAAGAGTATAATATTGAGACATTATTGAGTGATGCCAAGTTCTTATCACTTATGTACAAAAATATCATATACAAATTCAAAATATTAATAACAGCCAAAAATCTAGTAATGTAATATTAACATTAATTTGATATTATATAGAGCATATTTACATCACTATTTTACTACTGTTGTAGTACTATAATAATATGATGTATGTAATATATATATATGTATTAGATGGAACTATAAAATAGTTTTGTAGTTATGTTATATTTACAACACTACAGACACTAAACAGAGAAATGTTGAAGAATGTGTATCAACCTGTTGAGGTTTCTTTTCAGTTAGGTAATTAGCATGAAGATTTTCTTTCCATGGTTTTGTTTTCCCTTGCCCATTTCCTCTTGTGCTTTGTCATTTGTTTCTTTATTTCCCATTCACCTCCTTTATCACATTTTTCCATGATTTCTAGGTATCTTCACTCACTAAAATTACTGAAGTTGAAGTCATGCAGTTTGCTGGGCTAAGGCTGGAACATGGGGTGCTATTTCTGGCACAGCCACAAACCTACCAGCAAATCTTATTCCTGTCATTCAGTGCTTGCTTTCACATTCTCCATGGTGCTGGAAGCGTACAGTGTTGTACTGAACTCCTTTGTCCTCCTGGTGATTAGAAAAGGGACATGAATCAATGTAGTACCACGTTCCCAAATTGTACAGAAAATTCACCTGTTTAATGGGCAAGACATGAAAGAGAGGCCAAGTTTGCAAGGAACTCCTTAGCTATTTAACTTCAGGAAGGCATCCCAATCCCTGAGGCAGAACACATAAAGGCCCATTTCTTCTGTTATTTCCAAATGATATCTCATTCAACATGCTGGGTTTACACTGGGCTCACAAGTGACAGCTGTGATGGCTGATGCAGCCCTACAGGTTCCAGAAAGGTGCATACAGGCCCAGTGCGGTGAAGTTGAGCAGGGTGAAACCAAAGTTCTGGCACTGTACTCATTGTGGAAGGCGGTCAAGTTCCAGAATGTTGTTTTGAATAATAAATATAAGTTTTTGCAACTGTTTGACAAATTGTCTTAAAGACAGAGATGACCATATATATCACCTATGGATATAGTGGGGTTTTTATTTCTCTCTGTTAAACATATAGAGAAATTAAGACAAAACTTGTCTGAGTTGTTCTTCTAGAATAGGATAAGTATTTTGAATATACGAAAATATCTTATCTGAATTCATAACCAGAATTTTCTGCATAGAGGTCACTGAATATGGCTAAGTGTCCAGCAATTAAAAGATGTGTTCCTCACAAATGGGGACAAAGAAAATTTTCAGGCTAGCAGTAACTGCTATTGTGAAGTTTGAATCTCACTTGATCACACCTGTCATAATGCAAATGAAGTCCTGGTTGCTTTTAAATTACCACAGGCTTAACGTCCTGAATAAACTAGTCAAAGCCCTAATGAATCGAGTCAGAATTTCTGCTTTTAGAAATTTCCTGTGGCACAGTACTTGTACTAAAAAAAGAGTGGAGACTATCTCTAAATACAGGCAATGAGACCTAACAAAAATATTATTTCCTGTTAATTTCTACGGTACACTTGTGTTATTCCCCAGATGTGTGTTGTGAATACTTACACTAGTGAGAATGCATGTTCCATCAGATAGCTGTTGACATTAGTGTGAGCCAGCTCAGAACAATCCAGCTACGCATTAATATAGCAAATCTGATAATGGCTAATATTCTGTTGGATCTTCCAGACGGTATATTGACAATGTAGCAAAAAGCTGTTCAGGGATGAAAGTTAAGTGCATTAGACCCAAATCATCAGCCATGGAAATGCACTAGAATAGGGTGCTTTGAACCGAAATGTAAGTGGTGAAGTGTTGGTTGGAGGGATACAAAATAACGAGGTTTAGAAACCCTGGCAGTAGAAAGTTTGCGCAGAAGGCAAATAATTACAAGAAAAACACCATATAAAGTAATTCCCCCAGGGGTATTACTTGTATTGCTATGCCAAGTTGTTGGGGCTTTTCTGCACATCCACATTAATTCTTTGTTAAACTTTTCATTCATATTCTAAGTCTGAACTCAGTCAGAATTACACAACAGTTTATTAATTGCTTTCAGACTGATTATGGGTACAAGCATGACTTTACACAAATCACTGAGTGTGGTCCTCAGACCCTCTTGTGCAGCTCAGTGAATTCTCAGTGTACTAGAGGACTGCATTGCTGCAAGAATCACAGAGTTGTATAATATCTCGGGTTTGAAGAGGCCCAGAAGGATGATCAAGCCCAGCTCCTGCTCTTTTCAGGACTATGAGAAAATAAACCCTGTGACTGAGTGTCCATATGAAAATGCTGTTCCTCTGTTTCTGCTTTCATACATACACTTATGTAACCAAGTATCATTCAAGTGAAGTCAGTGGCAAACCACTGAGATTATATTCATGTTTTTGTTTGTTGCATTTTTGTTAAGAACAGACAGTTTACTATATAGGTTTCAAATACTGAAAGGAAAAGTCTCATCATTAATTTATTGAGTCATCTATTTTAATTAGATCAAAAGTTAGAGAGCTCACACACTTGTATTCATATTCATTAAGGAAATGCACCATTATCTAATAAGATTGTGCATTTTTTCATGACACAAATTGTTGGACTAACAGGTTATAAAAATCAAAGTTAGGAACTACTTTTGTTCACTTATGTTGCATTAAAATCATTAAATATTCAACACAGAATCACAGTTAAAAATAAAGAAAAAATCAGAGAGTCTGTAATGGATATAAATTCTGTCATTTCTTTAAGACTCATTCTTTGGAAATATGACACAGTAAGGCAAGAAATTTAATGATGGTACTCTTGGAGCTGAGAACTCCCCATTTGTATTTATATAAGTGATGGTGAAGCCAGAAATACTCTTCCAAGTTGAGAGATGCCAGCCTGTCTCATTTTTCTGAAATCAAGCACCCCTACATTGCCCTGTGTTCAGTAAATTCATGGGATTAATGGACACCCCAGGAGACCTCATTTTGCAGCATCAAGCAGCAATCAGCTGCTTGAGTTGTTGTCTCAGGAAGCCTCAGGTCTCCACAGCAGCTCTAGAAGTGCTCATTACGCCTGGGTAACATATTCCCAACCAAGTACTTGTGACAGAATTAGCTTTAGGTTATATAGTTTATTCATTTGAGGGAAGATGAGGATGGATCATCTTTTATTTGTTCAACAAAGTATCTGTTTAAGATCTTTTGTGTCCCAGACACTGACATTTTATTTTAAATTGCACGTTGCATTATACAGTTCTGTTCCTAATACCAACAACCATACATGATGAATTCAAGAACACAGTGTATGTTTGCTATCAATTTTGTAACATATTAGTATTTTACTCACAAAATACCACAGCAGGAAGAAAAAAGTAGTCTGTTAAACAGCTATTTTCCTCTTCCACATCTTGATTTGTTTTGGGTTTTTTTTTCCAAATCTGTCTCTGCAAGGATGCACTCACCCTCTTTTCTATTAATTTTAATAATCTCAGTAAATCCCCCTGGATCTAAATTGTATCTTCCTTTTTGTTTGTTTTGTTTTCTCATTAATTAAACTTGTTACAGCTGGATGTTAGAGTCTCATTAGAATCAGTTTCAAATCTTCCATTGAGTCCAGCCATGCTGGGCCATGCTAGAGCCTGGGCTGGAGATGGAGGCAGCAACAGCTGTGGTTTGTTACAGCTTCTGGGGAGGAACTTCACCAAAACGTGAGGACAGGGTGGAGCATTTTAGGCCAACATTTTTTGATAGCCCTTCATGCCCCTTTGCAACGTGTCCTTAACCTGGGTGATAGCAGTGAAAGAGAAGCTGGTAAGTGGCACAAGGTGTCACAACAGATCGTGAGCATGGTGGTTTCTCCACATTCTCATGAAGGCCAGGGATTTGCTCTGAAGATATCTTCTGGCTACTTTTTTTTTTCCTATGAATGAGTAATTAAAACTACTGCAAACTTACAGCTGATTAATGAAGATCACTACCAATCATGCAGTCTGGTAAACACAGAAACTGGCAGGAAGGACCAGGATTCTGTCTCTGCCTTGGGTTGTAATGTGAAGGAAAGGAAGGACCAAAAAAAAAAAACCAAGGCAAGAGAACAAAGATGTGAAGTCATGCAGGATCATCTGTAAATTAAACAGGATACCATGGGATATAAAGATTTTGTTGAGTACCCCTGGAGACGTACACTGAGTATGAAAACTGAAGAAAATCACTTGGCACTGGATACCAAGACTCCTTCCAGGCAGTTATTTCCTGCATCATGGCTGAAGAATATGGAATGACAGAGAATTTAACTTTGGAAATTGCCATAAGGGTGCCATTAATCTACAAGTTGAGTGTTCAGTTGTACCTAAAAATCAACTCATTTTAATTGCCATGTGTGCTGCAGGGTGAGTTTCAATCCATAAGCACTTGGCTAAAATAGAGGTAGAAACAGTATTCCTTCCTTCCTTCCTTCCTTCCTTCCTTCCTTCCTTCCTTCCTTCCTTCCTCTTTCTGTCTTTCCACCCTCTGTTTCTGCCACACTCACGTCTTTCCTATCTCATTCCCTCTCTCCCTCCCATGCATTTTTTCCAATCAGAATGCAAATATTATACTTTCACCTAAATGAAAAGATTCTTTTTTGCTTTATGTCAAGTCATTGAGATGTAGCTTGTATGAAATTGCAGAGTTAACAAAAGTACATAGAATTTTATAACTCACATGAATGTATTTGGGGAGCTGCAGAAGAAGGAGGATACATGCATGTGTAAGTAAACTTTGTTTTTCCATTTGGACTTCATAGACCAATTTGGAATTCTTTCTTTTTCCCTTGGATAACTTCAGATGCTGAAAAAAACCCAAAG
>VXBB01001716.1:582235-603690 GCA_013399915.1 Illadopsis cleaveri
AAACAATAACAATATTAATAATAATAACAATAATAATGGATACATGAAAAGCTAATGTGCAAAAATACCCTGATTTCTGGTTAAAAAATTGTCATCAAATGCTACACAATGCAACAATGATGCAGTATCTAATAGATGAGTTTTAGGTGAAGGTGAATGGTATAAATATAATTCAACTGTATGATTAATGCTTATCCTGTAAGACATTTTCTGAAGTAGATTGCAAATATACATAATATAAGAAATAAATTGACTAATCTGGATTTATTCATAGTTTATTAATATTTCATCATAAAATTAAAAATTATTCTCTGTTGCCATAAGCAAAGAAACCAACTGATATTAGACATATTGCATCATTTATGATATTGAATAAGACTACAGGAACTGGTTTTAATATTGTGGTATCTGCAAAGAAAGAGTCCAAAAATGCTGATAGAGAGAGATTTAAATGTTTAATGCCATTGTTATTAAAGACTATAAAATGCTATCTGATATGATTAGCCTGTATTTTTTTAAAAAGGCACTTAATAAAAATGGTTCTAACAACCATATATAAATTGTGTGATAACTATTACTATGCTCATATCAAATGCTGTAATTCCTACAAAATTTCCTAAACAATGATCAAAATCATTGTTGCAAAGTGCTTTTAGCTAGCTCAAATATGAAAGACACTACATATAAGTTTTGTTCCATTGTGTTTTATAGAGGAAGCCTTTAGGTTAAAATGTAAAAGATCTTTAAAAATGTCAAGTGCATTTAATCTGAAAAGAAGTGACACACAAAGAAATATATCACATCAATCCATTACATGCAGTGCTAGAACACACATTGTGCTCTAAAAATCGCCAAGTGGAAAAGCAAGAATGGTAAGACATAAACGGAGGACTGACTCTTCAGATTAATTGATAATACCTCACTCATCAGAAAAGGAGTAAAAGAAATGATCACCTGAGAGGAGGAGAGAGAAAGTAGTATGAATCAGTGAACAAATTGAAGGAATTGACTTTGAATAGAAGGCAGACAAAAATGTCACAATCAGATTCACTGAAGGACTCACATTTGTGCAGAAAAGCAGGACTATAAGGAAAAAGTGAATGATGGGGGTTTTTTTTCTTCTTCTCTATAACAGGAACAGTTCTACTGTCCAACTTAAAAAACCCATTTCTATTCTATCTTAATTTTTCCACAGCCATATTGACATGTGAGATCAGTGAACCATAACTGCAGACTAGCTGGAAATATATTGAGATCCTCTATAATTTTTCTATCTTTTTATTCTTATCCATAAAGCTCTTAGAATTTTCTTTTAAATTCCTAGAATATAATCTTATCTTTAAAAATCCCACATCTGTTTCCAGTTACCCCAGAAATTGTTTCAGCCTCTACCACCAGTAATTTTGACAGTTCTGATGCCCTTTGTGTTCCCAGACTCTCAAGTCATATGTCTTCATCTTCTTAGGGCTGTTGCTCTAGTTACTGAATTGCAACATTTTTTTTTGTTCTTTAATGGCAGCATTTGTATTTTGAAATTGTTCTTTAATGACTTTCTGCTTGAAAACTCCTTCAAAGCAATAAGTCAAATGCTAATGCTAGCATTAATATGGGGCATAGATTAACAATGAGGCCTAGAGATAAAAATCAAGCAGCAAGACATTAATCATTAAGCAGATTTAGTATAACTTCAGATTTTCCTAAATCTTGAAATCAAATTTAGTCAACCAAATCACATCATATATTCCCCCTCATAAATATATCATGCTTCATTTTAAAATGACACCTGCAACTTCAATGTGAAAATTGTCCTCTAGTCTCTTCCACTGATGATGAGAAACCTTATGGATTCCAGCCTAAATATATTGAAGGATTTATATGTATCATTGGTTCTTTATGCCTGAGTGTATTTCCCAGTCTATTTGGAAACTGTGTATTTGCTGTATTCAATTTAATTTCTTCTTTAATCTGCATCTCAGTAGTTGGTTAATACATGGGAACAGATCCTTTACCACCTTCTTTTACAGTTGGGGGTTGTCCTTGCTAAGGTGCAGGACCTCACATTTGGCATTGTTGAACCTCTTAAGGTTCACATGCACCCACTTGTTGAGTTTGTCCAGTTCTCTCTGGATGGCATCCCAATCCTCAGGCATGTCAACCCCACCACCAGCTTCTTGTCATCTGCAAGCTTTCTGTAGGTGCACTTGATCCCACTGTCATCTATGATGCTAGTGAACAGCATTGGTCCTAATATGGACCTGTGGGGACAATACTCATCACTGATCTCCATTTTACCCCTTGATTTTCTCAAATTGAACATTTATGTTATTTCCACTCTATTTTTAAAATCCTCTTTAAGCTGGCTTTATCCTAGAACTCTTATTTCCACACTGCATGTAATTCCAGGCAGTTTTTCTCAGTTAAATAAATTGTATTTTGATAATTATTCTGTCATGTTTTAACCCCAGTTGAAAACTAAACTACTATGAAGAAAATTAACTCTATCCCAACCAAAACCAGTACACACTTCCTTTTAGATATGTCCCTTTGCAATATGAAATTATATAAACCCTAAAATTTGATTAATTGTATATTTTTCTAAAAATTAAACTGAAAACATAAAATATGTAACTTACAGTTAAGTTCCTAATTACCTTTGCAGGTCAACTCTTGATCACATTTTCAGAAAATCAGCAGCTCCCTCAATTCCACCAGTTTCTGAAAATGAGGAGAAAAATGTTGAATCACATTGAGAGGTTTGAAAAATGCCTTCTATATCCACAACAAAGAGTTTTAGTGGTTGTATGCTCCATTTATAATGTTGAAAATGAGTATAGAAAATCTCTAAGTCCAATTCCTTTATGAAGTTACCAGGAGTCACCACTTGTCTTAGAAAAAAGAAAGATTTTCTGAAGATCTGAATAGATCTGCTCATGTTCTTAGAATTCTTACGTCCTATAAGGTTTGTTCCAGCCAGCAGTGATGATTTTTGATAGTAAATAGATTAGGAATTGGTTTACATGTTTTATTAGTCCCAGCAGGGTTGTACTCTGAGAGGCATGTAAAACCTGCTAAAAGCATTGCACTTCTCAGCATTCTAGCAGCAAATGGATGTGCATATGATTGAAAATGTTGCAGTAATTGGCTGAGTGTGAAAAATATGAAGATGTATTTATTTGCAGAAGTTAGGTGTTGCCCTCTATGAGTCAGCTGAGAATGGCAGCATTTACTGCCTTTGAAGAAAAATCCTTTGCAGGAGATAGCTCTGTAAATCCTCACTCTAGATCCCACAGTGGCTGAAACTATGCATTGAGTTTTCAAAGTGGAGAATGGTAGAACATATGTGAGATAAATGAAAATGTTCTGTACTGCCAGCTATTTCAGATGAACAAATCACTTGCTTTTTATTCTATCTCCACAGCTAAACTTCCCTAGGAAAGTCTTTAGGTAAGAGAACAGCCTTCTCCAGGGAGAAAAAAAAGAGACCTTTCAGGGAAAAGTTCATTAATTTCAACCAACCTGACGTTCAGTTACATATCTTAATATCAGGACATTTTTGTGATACTCAAGCCTCACACTGCACACAAGTACTTTGATTACTTCCTGCATTCTATCACCTGCCTGCTGAGTTTTAAAGATCTTTTAAAATCTGTCTCACTCTAGCTGCAGAAGAAAATATATAAGGACATAAAAATTATGTACAGGTATCCCTAAAACTGGTGAATTTGGAAGATGTATGAACAAGCACTCAAAATGAAGGTTCTATGACTGCTGTTTCTACACATCTATGCACAGCTGACCACTCAGAGATGTTCCACACCCACCTAGGCAGTTCTATAAATTTCCCTCAAAAATGTTATTTACAAGTGCTCACATTAATGATCCAATGAAAATACAAATTACAGATTGAGGACTAGTTTGCTTAATTTAGGCATGTAACTTACTTTTAAACCTCTTATCCCTACACTTCTGCTCAAAATCTCTCAAGTAGATCTATGTCTTTCTCAAATTGTAGGGAGCAAACTGACTCAAAGCCTACATCTACACTTTGGTCTTCCCCAAAAAGCACACACACCCCAGGGCAAACTGTCCATATGCCCATAGTGCCCTAAGTATCCTCAAGTCTGTCTGGTACTGTTAGGTGTAATTATTGTATTTGCTTTTATTTCAGTCTGTATGAAGAAGTCTAAGGGCTATATTAAACTGTTGCTGGGGTAGTTGTTTTGTGACATGACGCTGCATGTGTTTTTATGGCCTGCAAATGTTGCTTTCTTTGAGAAAAATCATTAGGGTTTTCATAAGACTGTACAGGGCATGGAGAGGTTGGTGTCTCATCCTTGCTGCCTGTGGAGTGTGGTTGCTGCACTGAATGCTATTCTTCAACAGCAATCATTATTATCTCAAAAGGAACTCTGAAATTAAAAAGCCCTGGAATGAACTATCACATGCAGAGTGGGGAGGATACAGGGCCAGATTCTAGAAGCCATGTCATTTACTAGTGTAGATGTACCAAATAGTATTTTACAGCTGACCTTTCACCAATACTGAATCAAGTGGAATAATCACCCTCAGCATCTTACTTATAACATTACTATTAACATGTCAGAATGTGATTTGCCTTGACTTTCTTTGTTGACTTTCATTTGATTTCTGTTCCACTCTAACTCTTGGACCTTTTCCCTTGCATTTGCATGTACTTAGCTATTCCCAATCTTGTATTGATGAATGTGATTTTTCCCTCCAAAGTGCAGCATTTGACACACATCTTACTGAATTTTATCTTGCTGATTTAAGATCATATCTGAAGATTATTACAGTATTTTCAATCTTGATCCTGGTCCCTAAAGCATTTGTATGCCCTATGCTGTTAATTAGTATCATTCATAGATTTCATACATGATCACAATTAATTTTTTCATCTAAATTACTAATGAAAAATGAAAATATATTTAAAAGTCTTAGATGGAGACTGCAATCTGTAGCTAATTCATGTGCTTATATTTGTCCTATTTCTCCTTTAACCTCTAGCCTTGAGAACCCCCAAGAGGCACTTCAGTAGTTGCATAAGTATTTAAAACTTGTATTCATATCTAATCTGGCTCACAAAATTGTATTTAAGTTACCAAACTCTGATTGCTTATGTCCCCAAAGAGGGAGCATTCTATCACTTACTGAGCTCTGCATTAATGTGAGTTACCTGTTCTGTCTCTAATTTTGCATTCCAATTTAGAAATAGGTAATCAAATGCGGGCTAATGATGTTATATTTTTCTCATATTCTATTACAAGCAACATGCATTCACTCCACTATATTTATAGAAATCCATGGGTTTGTAGAAAATTGCCTCTGCAAGTTTTATTGTATCAAGTGACCTACTTTTCACCTTAGTCCATTTGAACATAGCAGATGCATTTACTATCAGTTACTGAGACAAGAAATGTGGTATTTTTTTGTCTAGGTCAGCATACTTTAATGGCCACGTAGTCTATTAAATATCTATTACAGACTCTGGATTTAATAAATGATTTCTAATTGACTAAATGTCAGTGGCAACATTCAAGAAAACTCAGTTACATGGGATTTTTCATTGATTTTCCCTATATTAGAAAACGAAATGTCAGCTACCATTAATTGCATTTTCACAATACGAATCATACTGAAAAGCAGCTGCTAAGTGAAAGCACTTCTAGCCTAACATGCTAGAGAAGTGTTTTTTTAAATTAATCCAATATGTAAACAATTATTACAGTTATGTGTCTCTGTGGGTCAAATTGATGTGAATGTAATTACAATCTATAATATGGAACCATTTTGCAGGCTTCTAGAAAAAATGCATTCAGAGACATATTCTGCACATGTTTATCCTTATACACTACACTGTCTGCATCCAGTACCACAGAAGTTGATTAATCCACAATTTCTAGGAGTTCTTACCTCCAAGGATGGGATCACCCCTTACATCAGCTTGCACCACTGTTGTCCATGACTCAAAGACAGAACTGATAACTTATATTGTCTTATACATGTGTCTAGCCAGGCTACGGGCCATTACTAAGGAAGATATGATCCAGAATAAAGTTTATGAGACTGGTACACATATATTCCTTACCATTGAAGATCCACAGTTCAAAATGTGTTGGTGCATCTTTCCTGCCTGCCTGCCTGCCTGTGTCTGCATTTGTGTGATCAGACCTTCATGATCCCATATGCTTTCTGCAGGTGTAATTCCAAAGATTTTCATTCACGATCACGTTTGTCATGCCAGAATTGACCATCAGTCTACACAATCCCAGTGAGATGATATTAGAAGTATGTGAAAATTCATTTGACTATGCACAATTTACAGTAGTGCTAGAAGTTCTTATGTCTTTGTAGGGACGGGAAAATCCATGACCTTTCTAAAGTATGTGATGTGGCATTCAATTTCCCTGCATCTGATCGATAAGCAAGCAGGAAGTCATATATTTTGCCATGATAGACAAGCATAATTAAGCAATAAGGCAATGGAGGTAGTTGTGATTATCTTAGGACGCACCTGGGAGCTGCCTTGTTGCTATTTTAAAACATCTTTATGTGAAGGGAACTGTATTAATTTCTGCTGAGAAAAATAAAGTTGGCAGTTTGGAATGCTCATGAGCAGCAGTTTCAGTTGTGCTTTACAGACAGCAGTGTCGTGCATTCACCCCAAACAATTAGGCTTCTCCTTCAGCAGAAGGAATGATGGAGCAGGTTGTAAACATTTAATTGACAGTTCAGACCAAGCAAAAAAACCAAAAAAACAAAGAAGAAACCCCAACAACAACAACAAAAAAAGCACAATTCCTCCTGCAAAACAATTATGCTTTGGCTGGCTTCCAATGAGTGCAAAACTTACATTTTTAGCAGTTTAGAATAAAAATATATTGCCTCCAACACGACTTTCAGGAAAGACATCTCTGCATAATTAATACTATTGCATCCACATTCTAATTTATGCACTTTAATTATATCAAAGGCCTGGTGAATAATTAATGCTAGCAAAACAATGGGTCTGAAGCATAAACTGAAAAGTATCACTTTTTAATGGGCTCTGTAAATTTAAATAACTAATGAAAGCTATTTAACTATTTGATTGTGAGAATATTTCTCCCTGATACAATCAAGGATTAACTACCATAATTGAGCAGCCCCTTGAGTGGAGAAATATTAGCTCAGGTTAGTTGTTTTCTGAGTGTACTATAGTATATTGACCCACCTGAGCTATATGCTTGCAGGAAAGAGATTTATTTGCTTCCTCTAGGAGGAATTCCATGTCATTGATATCATCTATAAGATGATACCAATCAAAATTCTGGGCACAATGTTCCCCTTTGACCTCCTGTCTTCAAGTAGGTCAGTTCATGCAAGTTTCACGGGGAGATTTAGAATTGAATCTAAAGAAATACAACATAGAATTTATTATCTTTGAGTTCAGCAATCTAAGAATTAAGGATGTAGGCCAGGTTAGTAATTTAGAGCATTGCAGTGGTCAGAGAGAGATAGAACCTCTGGAGGATTTAATCTCATCTTAAAATGGGGTTTTTGAAATAGATGGGATTAATAACCATTTGGCAGTGTCTAGCATTTTTCTGTTTTTCACAGAAGAAGCTTAGGATACTGTCTTACCCATGCACCTAACTTCTAGACAGTCAAGTTTAGATGAAGTTAATCTCACCAGCAAAGGCAGCCTCTAAAACTGTGGTGGAAAAATGACCTACTCACACCAATCTGAGGGTGTAAAGGCCAGGGCAAAACAGAAGGGCTCACAGCACAGAGCTGTGCAAAGTTCAGTGTGTCACACTGACAACCAGCATCGGTGCTTGGCCAAGTCTCAGATTTGAATTGTGTCACTCATTAAGAAAGTCCTTCCTCCTCTGAAGGGCTCAAAATGCAGGTTCATGTTAATCTGCCATACCCAAACACCAGCCTCCACCCTGCTGTGGTCCCTGGAGCTGTGCTGGGCAGTGTGATGTGCTAAGAGCAGGCTGTCCCAGGTGGGCAGCGTGTCCTGGCTTTCGTGTACTCTGAGTTTGTCACGCAAAGAGTGGTGAAAGCATGTGGACACCAGGCACCACTGACTGCATGGCATGGAAAGCCTGGCAAGCAGAAAGTACTCGTTTCTTTAGGAGAATAAAATGGTACAGCAAATGATGAATTACTGCAATCCCTGGCAATATATTACATACACTCAAGAAATATCAGCTTGTCAATATGAATATAAAATGAATAGCTTCTACCAACTTTTTTGTTCTTGTTTTCCATGTCAGAAATTTGCGCTTTAATGCAAAATGTTTAAGGAAATGTCATAATAATAATAACAGTATAATGAAGGACTTCTAAAAGAAATAACATTGACAAAGACTGCTGCCAATTTTGCATTTCAGACCCTTTATCTAAATGCATTAATTTGAACGCAGTAATGTTTGGCTCATATGTTTGAAATTTTTTCTTTTTACCTAATATTTTGTATTAAATTGAAGTATTTGACTCTCCATAGCACTCACTTGTGTCACTGGGGAGACATTGAAGGTAACTATGTAGGAACTAATTGTGTTTTCCCTGTTTTCAGCTGTGTTTTCACGAGCCTGGACACGAGTTTGTGCTCTTCTCAGTGCTTGTGGCCTGTGTCAGATAGGCGAGACTTACTTTCAGTTTGGTTAGGCTAGGTGGTGTGTCCCTTCATGCAGATGTCAGGAAGGACAGGGAAGAACAGAAAAGGCTCTTGCAGAGGTGGCTCTGCTCCAGGGAAATCTCAGCCAGCCATAGCAATCTGCTGCCTGGCCCAGTGAATATTTCATAGAAGTCAGAAAGAAGAACACAAAAGAAAATCTGTCATAGTACCAGATTAAACCAGTTTATTTCTTGTGAGCAACAGTACTTGAAAGAGCAGACAGACATTGGGGCAATCTGGGGCTGATGTCAGAGTTAACAGGCTAGCACTGGGGCCTTACTTGTCCTTCACTGCTCAGTTTTCCTGCCCAGGAGCTAGGCAGTATCCTAATGGTACTCCTCTGCACCTCATTCCTCTCTACTTTTCTTACTGCAGAACCTACAATGAGCAGTAAGAAAAATTCCCCAAGAAACAACTCCTTTATTGAATCCCATTTAAGATGAAAAACTCCTTAGCATGTTTGGGATGGAGTCTGGTTTCCAGCTGTCCAGTGCTTGTAACGTGGCTGCTGAGCAGAGCTGCTGAAGCAGGAGTTCATGGTCCCAGCTGAAGTGCCCCCCTTTGCTTCTGCCTTTGCAGGACTACGCTGAGAAGGAGAGAGCTGCAGCTAGGGCCCTGGAGGATGTGAAGGCCAACTTCTACTGTGAACTATGTGACAAGCAGTACCACAAACACCAGGAATTTGACAACCACATCAATTCTTATGACCACGCTCACAAGCAGGTAAACGTGATAAATGTCTTGTGTGTTACAATGGTCACTCTTCCCTCCTCATTGATTGTGGGAGGTTTCTAAATTCACCCAAGTAGAAGACAATTCATCATTCAATGCTTTCAACTTTCAACATGCCACTTTCCATTAAAATAAGATGGAAAATATTCCTTTTTATCACAATTTTTTTTAAGCCACTCTGACTGAAAGACCTCCAGTTGTAGCTTTAGATACGTGCTCAATACTGATGTCTGCACTTAATTTGATATATTTAAATGTGAAATTACTTAAAAACCACAGGCAGGGAGAAGGACCACTTCCTCAAATGACTGGGCCCCTCTTTTGACCCTCCCAGTCATGGAAAAGCCTCTATTCTTCATGCTTTTATCAGAAGGCATATGACCATGTTGTTTCAAGCTAGTTGTGCTGTTTCAGGGGCAGAAAAGAATTTGTCTATTTTTTTTTAAAGTATATGTTTCTGGAGTTAAAATCTATATCTCATAATGTTTCTCAGCTGAAATACATTTTGCCTTGCATGCAGAACATGATACAAAATAATCCCTAATGTGATGTTGGATTCCTGGAAAAAATAATAAATACTAATTTTTTATCATTTTTTTGGTAATAATTTTATCACATTTGTATGTGGTAGGTATATTCTACCCATATGTGCCTATTAAATTTATTTCCTGCATCCCGATTTTCCTCCAATTTTAGCAAAATCCATATTTCAGTTGGCAATGTGGACGGAAAACACAAATTATTCATATAAACACTTCAGAATTTAAAGAAAATAGTTTGCAAAGTCCAAGAATGAACATTTCTGAACCTCTGAAGTGAGGGATCACATCTGCTGACCTGGCATGCTAAGCACACATAACTGGATTCCAAAGATGGATCTTTTTCTCCTGTATTTCTGCTACTGCTTGCATTTAAGTGTTCATGTATTGCGTGCATCCAAGCTGCCAGGGAATTAGCTGTCCTCTGTGTGATCACACTTGTGGGTTCACGGGGGTCGGGAGATACGTCAAAAATATGTGAAACCATAAGAAATTGCAGGTATTTTTGACAGAGGATTAGAAATAATAATGTTGAACAAAATGAGCAACGCTAAAGGCAAAACTCGGTCTCCCTGAAAGCAATCTTATTGTCTTCTGCAGTATCACAGAGGATGTAAATCACCCTGGAATTTTCTGTTCATCTATCACAGCACTTCATTAAAAAACTGCCTAAGGTCTGCCCACTCATCAAATGCTGAACCATCCTGCTGAATTCAAGCACCCCAGTCTTGAATACCCATGGGAAATAATGGGATTCTTTTGTCCCATCACTCCCAAACCAGAGTTATGCATTTAAATCAAAAGCAGTTCCTCTCATTAATGTTCCATTAATTAATCCATTTTTTAAATAATAATATAAAACAAAAGCTTTTGCAGATCCTAAACCTGTGACTCTAATCCCTATAAATCCCCATTTGCTGCACTAAAATTTTTTTCACCCTTCAGCTGTTTCTTTAAGTAATCAGAAATGCATCTGAATTCAAATGGAGCCATTTGTGCTCTTTCCTCTTCACACACTCCCCCTGCAAAAAGCAGTTTATGCTAAACCAAGAAGCCTGCTTCATGCACCAGCTATGATTGGGTTGTTGGGCAGGGAAGCTTTTGGCAGGTTTCTGTTATAAAAGGGCTTGTTTAAGCAATAAAACTCTTCTTAATTTTCAGATAAATTTACTGCTTTAAAAGCTGCCAGACATAGTGCTGGAAACTAAGAGTCTGCACAGAAATGCACGACACATACAGAATACCAACTGGCAGTGCAAGCTCACCCCATCCTGCCCTTTCAGATGTAGTTCAGAGGCTCAGTTAGTGCAAGATGAGCTGGATACCCTTTTGATGTGACAGGGTAATTCAGTTTCTTCTCCTCTCTCCCTTCTTACCTGGTCAGCCAAGTCTGGGAAAAGCATTAGTTTGCCTCTAGGAATAGTGTAGGTGTACCCTTTTCTCTGACTTTTATAGTCAGTCACAGAAAAGCCTCTATTCTTCATGCTTTTATCAACGTATTCTTAAATTTTATTTTTTTTTTTAATTAATTTATGGTTTCCTGTGGGTTTAGTTAGCTTACTTCCAAAATGTTTATTCTGGGAGGGACATTAGCCACCCACAAAAGCTTCTTCCTCTGAAGGTATGTTTTCTGTTTCCCAGCAGTAATTTGAGGGTAGCTTTAGTAATCTGCATGGATATGTTCTAAACATCATTTTCCTAATGGAGAGTAAATTAAAATGAGACACGCTTTGCATCTCAGTAACAATACAGTATAGTCCTCCCATGTGATTTCCCACTTAAATGCTACCACTTCACAGTTTGTATTAAAGTGGAAATGATGTTTAGAGAAGATAGAAAGGCAGAAAAAAGGATACTGCTCTGAGTGCTTAATCATAAGTTTTTTGTTTGTCTTGCAGAGGAAACAGATTTTATTCAGAGAATTGTGGCTTTAATCTCCAAATATTATGGTTTCATAAAATTAATTTTGCGATCCATTTTCTTATAGATGATTTCAAGCAGTTGTTATAGCAGGAAGTGTTGAGTCCTGGGCCTAGCAGTTGGCATACCAGCCCTCCCTGTCCTCAGAGCCTGCAAAATGTTATTATGACAGCCTGGCCTTGTTTGCATAAATGGTCTTTCTGCTGTCTTTCTGTGTTAGATTATTCTCAAGCATAATTCTAAAGTATATGCAGACACATTTTCTCTCACTCTCTCCACTTGCTACATACCTTCAAACTTATAGACATAAAAATATGATGTATTTGTACACGTATATGCATAAAATTTTGACAAACCATCAAAGATCAATGCCTATATCTTCATTATCTTCTAACTGTAATGACCCTATAAAGTTCTAATATTATTTATCTATTTTTGAGTTACACTGTCTCACTATTAGGCAACTCTTATTTCTTTGGTTGTCTTGTCAGCCTTAGTCTCAACATCTTTCCTGACACACTACAAGAATTTATCATTGATAATAGCTACCACTGGAAATTAATTTCTTTCAGTGCAGGGCTGGACAAAGTGAACACAGAAAATCTATCTGATTAGAAGTTTTGCACTCCTGCCCACCTTTACCTGAGCCCTCTGTTGTGAAACCTGACACTTAACAAGGCTGGGGCAGGAGTGCAAGTGACTTCCCTGGGGGAACCTAATCTTTCATCACTGTGCATACATCTCTCATTGGCCCACCACATACCACCTAAGCCACTTGAAATCACAGCTTTTTTCCTTTGTGTTTTTTCCCTACGACTTTACAAAGTTCAGGGCAGCAGTCATGGGGAGTGGCCCATCTGATAAATCTGCAGTTTCTCTCCTCAAGCATCAAGGTGAAGGACACTTGCTCTCCCTTGCTCACTGCATTCTCTGCAGCAAAAGTTAACTGCATCAGAACGGAGTGCCTTGGCTCTGCTGAAGCTGTCTGAACACTGAAAAGCACAAGGGTCCTGGTGTGAATTCATTCAAAAGTGATCAGGATATAGATAACCAAGATAGGCTACTACCTGAAAATGTAATATATGTGGGAGTAGGCTAAATTGAAAATGATATATAGGTGTAGTTCTTTTTAACCATGTTGTGTGCATCTTTAAAATGAAGCCAAACTTGAGCAGAGATGTCTATTTGGTTGACATTGTTAAATGGAATCTTTTAATAACTCCAGTTCATGCATGGTGTCATTCATTCAGTTAACATCAAAGTAGTTGGAGCTTTCTATTTTTTGTATAAATAATCCATAGCAATCAGCAAGGCCTTTAGATGTCAGCAAATGAGAAAATCACAAATCTGTTCCATGTACTGCAATATTATAATTGTGATAATAATAATGATAATAACAATTATAAGCAGCAAAGAAAAACAAGACTGTATTGCCATCTTGGGGTTTCTGATGACAAAGCAAGTCCTTAGTTTTGTTGTCAAAATGTAACCATTCAGTTAAATGCATCACGTTCTCTCATATGATGAAAAATACACAAACTAACAAAAACCTATAAAAAGCACCTCACAACATAAATTTCAGTGTCCTTGAAGCAGACAGTACTATGTAAGCAAACAGAAGTTTCAGTCTACTCTAGTTTACATGCTTATACCTGTATTTTAGTATTTACATCCATGCATACTAGCATTTGGCAATATTTTTGGCATGAGAGCCTGATTTAGTGTGTACAGCTGTTGGCACTTACTGTTAAGCCTTTATGGTGCTTCTGGATTTAAACTCTAATTCAGGCAGAGATTTAGTTCCTGTTAAACATCAAAGCTAGCAAATATGCTTACATTTTAGCTAGCATTGCTGCTACCACCCAGAAAATGCACTGATAAGTTAACGCAGAGAAAGCTCCAGGAATGAGTGTAAATGCTGAGATCTTGTTAGTTTATCTTGAGGATATTTTTTCCAGCATCTCCATGTTTACTGGTGGAAAAGTAAGTCTTGTCTTTTGGTGCCAAGGTAAACCTGTATTACGCAAACAATTTTCATTTGGAGGAAAAAGAAACTGGATTGGCAAATATCTGAGGACTTTCACCTTAGGATGTGGGAAATTAGGCAAGCATAATAAGACACCTTCTTATGGACAAAGGAACACATATTCAACTGTAAGAACACACTAATCACAGAGAGGACTATACCAACATGAAGGTCCCCTACCATGTGTGCTTGTGTAGTCTCTGCTTTTTTCCCTTGAGGCACAGGTGGACCCACAGCTCCTCTGGTGCTCCATGCAGGCAGGCTGAAGTCCTTCCCTGTAGCCCTACTCCTGACCCTCTGCATCAGGACTTTGGCCTTTACAAAGCTGACCCTCCAAAAGCAGGACACTGGTCATCACTTTGTAGGGCCAAGTCTTGCCTCTCCGCAGGAAGCAACTTGAGTGCTAAAAGACCTCATAATTTCTTGCTTTCAGTTAGCAAGTGGTGCTGCTTCTGTAATGCACAAAAAATCACCATGGGTTGATGCTTGTCAAGAAATATATGCATGCTTGGAACAAAACTTTCACATTTCCTACATCCCTAGTAAGGTTAAAGAAAAGAAGTTAAACAAGAGATACAGTAATATGATGTTAGATTCCCGCAAACAGCTGGTTTATAAGTGGACTTGAAATGATGCAAGAATTTTGTATATGTTGTAGTTACTGTCATCCTTAAGTGCCAATGGACTTCTATGCTCCAAAGTAACTATCACATACACAAATTGTAATATATGTGCAATTTAGAGGGTTTAAAATTAGGCCATCATGAAAACTGTGAATTTTCTAAGAGGTATCCCTTTTAGCAGCCCCCTCAAAAAAAAAAAAAAGTTAAAATATTTAAATGCCTAAAATGAAGACTGCTTATATGTTTTACAGGGAGGGGTGTCAGAGATGAAAGTTATTACTATCTATATTTTCCATCTCCAAAATATTTACCATACATATCTTTAGTCAGATTGGATGCTTTTGACACATACATCAAAATATTGACATTATGATTCAATATAGTCAACAGTTTCTCAGATTTTTTCCACAAAGTATTCTTTAATTTCCGTGGAATGCCTGCTTATTTGTAACTTTAGACAAATCTGTTACCAGTTTATATTTTTACTATCTGCACTATACTATTCAGAATAATCACCTCTTCCAGTATGACATTTGTCAGACACTTTTGGCTCTTTGCAACATTTTTTTTTTCTCTTGAATTTGGGGTATGGATGCTTTGGAATTGTCAACTGTTTATTTATTTATTTATTAATCTACAATACAAACAACAATTCGATTTTCAGTGCTCTATTGTTCTAAGCACATCTTTCTCTTCCCTTGGAAAAACTATACTTTTGATGTTTCTAGTCTAGTCTAGTTTCTTTTTATATGAAGACTAAAGCTAAAAGCAAAGAATTAATTTCTATAGTCCATCCTATCGTTTCGGTGTCTTTTTGCCTTAAAGACACACTTTTTTCTTGCTCATTGTGAAACTAGCAATTTTCTTATTGCTACTTATTCCCATGCCATTTATTACATTCTCTAATTTCGGTTATAGCTTCACACTTTCTTAGCTGTTCATCATACACTGATTTTCGTGTATATTCTTGCTCATATTTCCAAAAATTACTTCCACTCTGACTGTAACTGTTCCCAAAGAGCACGTTTTTGAGAGTTTCTTGCTAAATAGTTATGCTTTTCTCACACTGCCTTTTCTGTAATTAAATTTAAAAGTTTTTCTCACTCTTTCAGAATTTGTTCCTGTGAATTAACCCCTTTCATTCATCATTCTTGTATCTAAATTTGTTTTGATTACAAACTAGATTACCCCAATGGTACTGATTTGTTAGATACAGAACTGATTTTGATGCTTATCATTAAGGTTTAGAAACACTTTGCATTTTAAGAACAACCTATCCATTGCTCTTGGTTACAGCGCTGAAATCTTGTTTATGGATCACAAGCTTTAGCAAATAAGAGTAAACATCCATAGTATTTGCAAAGTCAGGAGTAAAGAAGTGAGAAAGCTTCAGAATCAATACTGGTGGGACACCTTAATGTGATACTTTTATGTATCTGTCCTTTAACGAAATCTTTAATCTCAGGTTGCATGTTTTCACTGAGGAAATGTCCCTGACTCAATACTTTAGAATTTAATCCATTTTGAGCAAGGGATGCAGCTGCTGCCTGCGAAAGAACAGATGATGTGAAATGAGGGGGAAACAGAAGGAGAACAAGTGGGTTTGGGAAGCAGTTACGGAAATAAGTATGGACAGAAACTGCAAGAACAGCAAGGCATGGAATTACCACTCAGAAATTAGAAGACAATGGAGAAGAAAGAGCTACAAGAGGAAGGACCAGGATAAATAATCAGTAAATGAGGAGAAATGTCAGGATAAAGCACAGCAGAAAATTCTCAATGTCAGCCACTTAGTGCCACCAATGTCTAAGTCATTGCATTTAGAGATGAGGAATTGAGTGAATAGGCCACATTTCACAACTCTAATTCTGTTAAAGAGACTACCATAGCTTTTGTATTGGCACACAGTGTTGTACTGAAAATAATACAAAGGACATACACAACATAAAACAATGGCTGGGATCTGGAAAAAAAGCAAAGAAGGGAAAGCATAATGATGTTTTCATATACATTTTCATCTTTTACTACTGCTGGATAATATAAGACCAACATTTTCTTGTCCTGAATGCTTCTTTCTGTTATTTAGACACAGAGAAACCCTGCCTTTCAGAAAACATGTTTGCATCACAACTGCTGTGCTTCTGAGCACCTGCAATCCAGCAATTTTGAAATGCTGAAGTAGCAGTTCAGGGGAACAGACAATCAGGTTGTGTCACATCACAGAAACTAATGCAAATAAGAGTAACACAAAGCAAAACAGGATGACATCAACATTTAAGTAAAGGAATAGTGTACAATATATGCACAAAAGCAGGACATAAACAACACCATAATTCTGTGGTTTCGCTGTATTAAAAACATCTGTTTTCCCAGTTTGAAATTTTCTTAAAATGAATGTTGCTTTATAATATCATGCAATATTTTCTTAAATGGCGTGAGGGGAGGCTTGTATTTATAGGACTGCTACACAGAGATGCTTCAACTGTACACCAGAGCAAGTGCATGTACCAGAGTAGCTCCAGAGCAGCAGAAGCAGCATTATCAAATACCACTGAGCACACTGGTGATTAGGAGTGACTCGAGGCAACACATTCCAAAGAAATGTCACCAGAAACGATTCTGTATTTTAAACTTACCAGTCTGTGCAGATCAGTGAGCTTTATAAAGAACGGTTAAACTTGCTGCCCTGCCAATGTTTTGCTGCTTTCTTATTACTCAGTGATAAAGTAAATAAATTGGCAGTATTCATCCTTTTTAAATTGCATGTTACCTAGAATAATGAGATTCCTATCATCATTAGCCCTCAAAAAAATTCTTGCCAATAATGCAGAGATTCTTTTAAATTTAGTGTCTTGATAAGCTAAATTGTTAAATGCTAGATGCAATGGAATTACATTTGGTGTTCTTTAGAATGAATGTTCATTAATATGTAAATTAGCAATTTAACCCTCTTTAAATTGGAAAAATCCCCATGGGACACCCAATTTCATAGCTGTTAATGATGGTCCAATGACTGTAGAATATTTCTTAAGCATTTCATTATATAAGGAATTACAAAAGTGTACTATCAGATTTTGGCATTTAAGACATAGCAATAACCAGAATGTCAGTTAGAGAAAGTGCTTTTCATTAATGCCTGTGTTATTGTTCTTTCCGTTCTTCTCAGATGGTACACTTTTTAATTACTGAAGTTTTAAAAGTAATTTTCCTAGCAGGAGGAATGGTTGATGCAGTGTAATGGATGGCTTACTAAAATAAGCAAGGAATTGTAAGGATTACATTTGTAGCAAAACCAAAAATACTATGCCAAACCACAGAAAAATAAAAAATTATCCCTCAAAATATAATTTTAGATTTTAATTTTGTACAATAAATCCTCAGAGCATGAAGGAACACTTTCTTCTTCAATTATATTTAGAGAAAAGGTGCAGTTAATCTGGTGGAAACTCAGCATCTCTGGTTCAAATAATTTCCCATTGCTTCAAGCTTTGCTCCCGTTTAAAATACAAAGGAAATGATCCAAAAATTATTTAATTAAAATATTCGGTTATGACTGTTTTAACATGACAATGATAACTGCAACAAACAAACAAAAAAGAAACAAAAGACTTCCTGAAACATTACGTTCAAATAAAATAAAAAGTTTTTGACCAGGTCATGCTTCTTTATCCTGGTGCATAAAAAGAGTTATCAAAATCAACATATTTCTCTTTGATTCTAAGTTCTGAAATGTTAATACATGCAGAACATAGAATATTACTTAATTAAATGAGCTACCCATGTAGAACCTAAATATTTATATTTAGATTATTATTCCCTGTTTACTTTTAAGCCAGACTGAAGCTGTGACTGTGTTATTTAATAAATAAGATAAATTATGTTGGGTGTTTCTGTGCTTTTAAACATCCCTGTATTCAGGGATACAGAATGCTTCCACTTTTTAAATACCAGATATACGGGCAATAGAAGCAGAATAAACATTATGTTTTCTATCTACCTCTATGCAAAATGTTACCATTCATATGAAACTGCACGTTCTCAATGAACTAGCAAGAACTGGGCAAGACTGAAGTAAGTTGTACATTCTGTTTCCTGTGCCAGCTTCACAAGACTGGCAAATATTACATAATACAGTGTAAAGGCCATATATTTTGCACAATTGTTTGGGTTGTGTTGAATCAGTAGATCTGGTATACCTGGTGTCATTTTAAGGTCAGGGTCTACAGTATCTACAAACTACAAAACTACAAAAGTGAGGTGAGAGAGACAAAGCACTGCCAGATGCTATGATTGGCTTTGGTGACCATGTGTTCACAAGAACTTGAACTCATATTTGTGGAATGACTTTTGGAATTATTCATTATTCAACCAGATTAAGGAACCTGTTCCACAGGTTATGCCACATCTGTACATATCTTACCTGAGGCAGTCCTGCACCATAATCAGCTTTTTGGAACCACAGCAATTAGCTGCCATAGCAAAATGCTAAACATTCACAGAATAATTACATTTATCTTGGCTTCTGCACAACTTTTGAACTAGCTGATAATTTTCCCTCACCTGAAAAAAATGATAATGCTTTTAATCCCATTGACATACACAAACTATATCTGGCACTATAAACATCTGTCTAGAATCTGCATCTATGATAGTTCTGTTCATTTTTAAATGCCTGCACCTTCCAAGCAGTAATTAATGTGCAAGAATGTAGCTGCACAATTGATTCCTGTGGAGTTTTAAGTCATGCCTATCAGTTATGTTTGTGTTCAAGGAATGTGCATTGTATATCTTTAAGGGGCATTCCTAGCTGAAACAAGTATTTTAAGGCAAAATAGAAACATATCTGTGCATCACCAAGACAGCAGTAAAAAGGTTGAGATTAGTAATTTATCATCCTTATTTAGTTAAATGCATTAATTAACATATTTTAATGTATCTCTAAGGGAAAAATAAAGGAGGTAACACAGACTGATTATAATTTCACATTTTTTACAATTTTATAATAATTAGACTTTATCAGAAGTCATTAAAAAGATGAGGGCTCTTCAGGCATCTTCTCAGATTAAATTTCAAGGGAATAAATAAATGTAGGTGACATGTATGTGAATACCAAACAAACATGGTGATGGAACAGTAAAAAATATATATTTCTTGAAAAAAAACAAATCAAAACCAAACCAAACCAAAAAAGCCTAAACTAATTTTTCAGGAAATGTTTTTAGAGTGGAATGGTTACTCAGGAATGTGATAAAATCAAAACTATACTTCACACAGAAGTTTTACATCGTTTAGTTTCAATCAATTTGAAATAGTTCATAATGTTTGACATACTTTGCTTCAGCACTGTTATCTTAGAAAAAGACATTTCAAATTTTTTTGTAAGGTACGTAATAATACTTTCATAATATTAATTATAACATAACCACACCTTTTGTTTGTCATTCTTGAGATACAGAAATTATGAAAATTGCAACTTTAAGACATTATGTCTCATTACTGTTTAGATGCATTAACATCAAGCCACTTGATAATTTCATTTTTTATATAAATTTTCTGAATTTTATTCTCCCACTTGGACTAAAAAATAAAGAAATCCCAGACATCAAAGTTTTCTGCACAGCAGAAATTCTAGTCTTTTAACAAGTATGTAAGTATAGAGGATTTGATGGACACCCTGTGACATACTTTACGCTTATAGTTAGCATTTCTTGGCTTGTTTTCAGCTCTTAGCATGTTGATGGATTCCAAGTACTGCTTCCTTCAAAAGAGACACCTAAATACTTACGTTGAAAAGCCACATTCCATTGATGTGTGTCTACACTTTCCATTTAGGATCTGTGGCGTTCAACAGGGTACTAAATCATTTCTGTCAGAAGAGAAACAATGTATGGTCTGTATTCTGAACCTGCCCTGAATCTCCCATCTTAGCCCAGATTGGGTGAATATCAAATCATAATTAACTGAGAAACTATAGGGTAAAGTAATATCCTGTTTAGGGGTAAACCAATGCAGTTCATGAAGGAGCACAGTCTCCCCAGGCAAGCGGCCACAGCATGAGGCCTGAGAGCTCAGAAGTGTTTGGACACTGCTCTCAGACACATGGTGTGAGTCTTGGGGTGTCCTGTGCAGGGCCAGGAGTTGGACCCAATCATCCAGCTCAGAATATTCCGTGACAGTTCCCAATATTTGCATACAAAAACGTTGCTGAGAAGGTACAATGTAATTTTCAGCCTTCAAAAGGGATCCAGATTATTCAGATTAATCCCATCTTTTCTTCAAAGCAATATTGATTCTTCTCACAAGGTCATAATGACCATCTTTTCTGAGTTCTGTGTTACTTTTATATAATTTGACTTATACCAAACATCCAATTAACTGACATAATCTTGGCTCTCAATAACCTGTGTCAGATTCTGATTTTCTTCCCATTTTGAAATTTAGAACACCATAATGTCTGTTTTCTTGGTTAAAAAAAAAAAAGATTCTGGCTTTTGGTTTGAAAATAATAAGAAATTGGAACAGTACGCATGTCAAACAACAAGTCTTAGCCTAACACATCTAGACATGGAGTACATCAGAAGTATACAGCAATTGTTATAGAAATTTTGTTATTTTGTGTAAGGGTCCCCTGGGCAGCTGCTTACCGGCTAGCCCTGCTCCGGGACGATTACAACGAAGGTGTAGGTTCATAGGTTTGCTCTGATCTCAGCCTGGCAGCGTGGTCTGAGGCCTTGGAAGAACAGGCAGACTCCGGCGTGGGTTTAGCAGATGTTTATTCCTTGAGGGTCCACGGCCGGAGCCGAGGGGAAGTAGGAGAGGCAGGCAGGGCAGGAACAGGAGCGGCGGGAGGGGTCCAGGAGCAGCAAGAGAGAGGAGTGCCAAGAGGGCGAGTGGGCTTCTGTTACTTCTTTAAGTACCCTCTCAGGAGT